>JADLZK010004071.1:0-14863 GCA_015847255.1 Hyparrhenia diplandra
TTAAGCAAAATATATTTTTTTGGCAGCGATGAATATAAATTTTAAACAATGATTTAAGGTATATTAGAAGCAAAGTACATGATTATATGTTTTTATATCAACTTAAACACTTCAGCAGTCCGGAAGCCTGTCTTGTAGATTCCAAATACTACCCGTCTCTCCCTTTGTATTTTTGGCACCATGTATTCGCACCTTCTCCGTATTCACTCCTTCACATGTGAGTGTACGCAAAACATTGAGAGAACGCTTGTGATAGGAAAACGGTGTCGATGTCGTATTCTACCACCATTTGTCGGGGAGGATCCCACTAGCTGCGGTGTCATCAAGAGAAGGCGGAAGGCACTTGGTGTCCGGATCGCGTTAGGCGGACCAAGCCCGGCTTGGGCCTTGGTAGCGATGGGAGGCGCACTTGGCCTGCGGTGTGATGCCCGGGCGCCACGATAGGGAGGTGATGGAGCGGTCGCCCTAGCGATGCACGGAATCTGGCGGTTGGCCACGAGAAGGGCAAAGACACCTAGCCGGCAAGCGGTGGGAAAGCGACAACGTGGGGATGCCCTATCCCCTCACGTCACTTTAGGTTAGGCCTCTCGGGACCGGCCCGGGACGGGCGGATTGAAACCCCTTGGCGTTAGAAGACCGCAGAATTATCGGAGATCACGGCCTAAACTTGGTCGCCAAGATAGTTTCCTAGTATAACTCAATCATAATCACTATATACTTTCCTATTGTAACCGATCAGATAGCTCTTGTCGGACCGGATCCGGACTTAACCCCTCCCCCGGACTATATAAGGTGAGCAGGATCCCCGAGGACCATCGATTCTCAATCAATCAATACAACTAAGCGGGGCGTAGGTTTTTCGCCATCAAAGGCGTAGAAACCAGGTAAAACCCCGTGTGTTTTGTCCTTCGCCGATTACGCTTTAACGCCCGTTCGGCCGCCTAGCACATCCCTAACCGCTCAATCTACTAGCCGCATACCCCGTTTAGACTATCGCCTAAAATCGATCGAGCGTATTGGCGCGCCCGAGGTAGGGGGTGTGCCACGAAGACGCCATGGCTAACAAGATGGTGATCTTCCACGACTCCATGGCTGCCGACCCGATGGAAGACACCAATTGAAGGACGCCGGTTCGGAACAACGGGCGCACGCCCGGCGTCAACGACTCGCACGGCTGAGATCCAACTTCGCTGGCAGACCGCGCCTCGCATCGCACCGACATCAACTTGAATTTGGGGCCGCCGCACTCGATTAGGCTCACCCATCCGCTCGCGCCGCACACGCCGATCGTCATTCGTGGGCTGTCCACTAACCGGCGACCGACAAGCTCAGATGGTGTGGTGAGTGAGTCTTCCTTTGGTTGATTCGACCATGTCGCCTCTCGCCAACAGGAACAACATCGACCCACCGACCGCGGGCCGCCCCCGACACTCCTCCGGGAGAACGGACCCGGTCGGGGGCCATCTTCCCCTCGGCGTGGTCCGTCATCACTTCAACTCTCGGGTTGTCCACTTCTCATCATCCGCAGGTGGACAGCGCTGCCGGGCCAGGACTGGTCCTGAGGACCGCCCTCGAGCCCGACGACTTCATCGCGAAGAGACCTACGCATCTGTGAGGTGCCTCGTCATTCAACGCGACCACATGGGCATGGCTAAGCTCTCCTCATCCTCGGGAGGACGCCGAGGAGGAGGAGGAGGTGCCGAGTCCGTGATGGCCGTACCGCCTCCCCTCGACCCCGTCCGACGCCACTACTACCGTGCTCCAGACCCGATGGAGCCGAGATCGGCCACGACTTCATTGCTCGACCCGGTGCCGCTCCTGGGAGACCGGCAGCGGAGGGATTCGTCGCCGGGACTCGGCGCCCTTGGGGAGGAAACCGTGAGCTCCGCGCCTGAGGGAGGGCAACGCCGATTGAGCGCGCCGCCGGCAAACGGACAGACGCCGCCAAGCCTGCTTTGCTCGAGGCTTAGCAGACCGGGGCTTCCTGCTTCGATTCCTGGGACTCTCCCGAATCTGATCTGCCGACGAGGTGGGCAGGAATCCCTGCCTGAGCGGCAATTGCAACACGCCACGGCGGCGGCTCTCCTGGCGTGGGGAGAAGCGCCACAATGAAGAGCGTCGGGGATACATCTACGCCACCCACGCCGCCCTCAACCCGGGCCTTGCCCGTACGCACCCTCGTCGCCCGGTCATCCGTCGGGCGCCGCCGCAGGAGTCGCAACACCCAAGGCGAGGAAGAGGCGTCCTCCATTCCATAAACCATCCCGACACGCGACGGTGGTGCCACCGATTGCGGCAAAGACCGGCCCGAAGCAGGCTAAACGTAGGCCAAGACGGTCTAGGGGCGAGGGGGTAGTGCGCGGTGCTCCACCGGGTGGTGCGGGTGGACAACCACCCCGGCGTCCGCCCAGATCGGAACCGGCGTCCCGACCCGTAGCGGCATCGAGATTGCCCGGGATGCTCGCTACCGCATCACCCGCCGACAAAGCAGGGCTGGCCAGACGCCGATTCAACGACGCGGAAGAGTACAACATGTCAGACGGAACCCAACGTGGGAACTCTCACGATCACTACGATCCAGCCCCTACCACCCGGATCTCCACGGTCCGATGGCTCGGGCTTCAAAGGCACTCAACGCCCTCTCGGCAGTACTCCGCGACCAAGATCCCAGGAGGCCCGGGTCATGATTTACGAGATCGCAATCGACCGGCCGGAGGCGGGAGGATGTTATGGCGAACTACTTCCCCGACGTACGTCGAAGGCGCCGACCGGCTCCTAGCCCCCTTTAAGGGAGACTATGTACGCGTGGCAAGACGTCAAGGATATCTTCATCAGCACCTACAAGTCCACGCGGTAAACAATCGGTACAAAGTATCATCGACTGGAGGTTGCCTCGGGCGCTAACGAGCCACACCCGGAGTGCATCCGCCGCTTTTTCGAGGTGCGCCGACGATCTCGGATAACACCGACGAGGAGTGCGGCCGGCGCATTCACTGGGGGCCTTGTCTCAATGGTAACGCCACCGCAGCCAAGAGGCTGCGGAAGAAGCTCACGGTCCAAAATCACAACCATGTCCAAACCGCTGGATGTGGCGCAGAGGTTCACGCGGGCAAAGATGAGGCCCGGCCGTCTTCCACAAAGATTACGGCTACTCTACCCGCCGAGTATTTCACCGCGGCGCTCCGTGGCGACAGCGCGCTAGCGGCGGGCGTCCACGATAACCGCCGCTTCGATGACTCCCGCGACGTGAGTCGGAAGAGGGTCGCGGCAACCATCGCGAGCCGTCGTGATCGGAACGTGAGGGAGGTGGCATGCCAACAACGCCAAGACCGTGGTAAGAAGAAGACGCTCAACTGGCGAGATCCGATCAAAAAGCTTACACGGCAAGTGCCCCGACAACTGACTTGAACCATAGTTCCAGGGAGGTCGGCACTTCAATGCCGGTGATATGAGAGCGTAACGCAAAAGCTCAAGATTACCACAAGCGGGGAGGAGGCGCCCAGGGTTGTAAAGTAACAACCAGGAGGAGGACCCCAACGAGACGCCGATCCCCGGGCACCGCTACCGCACCAAGACGGCGTCATTCACATGATCATGGCCGGACACTACGGCCATGCGAGGTGGGGCGGGATCGCAAGATCTCCGCAAGTAATGTCCCGACCGTCAAAGACTTCAGCGAGGTCACGGACCCGATATGGCCTACCTTCTCCGGCTGGTCATAACCTTAAATCGCGATGACCGGTGGTGCAACAACCCGTACCGGCGATTCCACTCGTCCTCGACCCGTGATCGGGCGCGCGACCGCCGAGAAGGTCCTCATCGATGGAGGGCGCCACGAACATCTTGTTTGAACTTCGATGAAGGCATTGGACATTACAAAGGGCGACCTCAAGCCATACGAGCACCCATTACGGGAATCCTCCCGGAGAGTCGTCAACCCCTCTCGGGCAAGTGATGCCAAGTGTAATGGATTCGGTGATGCTAAGCACCATTCGCATCCGATACATGAATTTTCGGCCGTCGCCGACTTCGAGTCATCGCACCACGCCATCATCGGGCGGCCTTTGGATTGACGGGCTCATGGCGGTCCCGCACTACGGCTACCTCGTCCTCAAGATCCCCACCGAGAAGGGGTCCTCATGCGGGAGCCAACGTACACATGGCCTATGTCCGCGAAAAGGGAGGGCCTCGACAAGCGGGAGTTCATTCTCCCGATCGTCTGACGGGAGGTCATCAAGAACGCGAAGAAGCCGAACCCCTCCGACCTCGAGATGCGAGGAGGAGGAGGACAAAGAAGACCACCAAGCCGTCGGACACTAAAGACATCCGGTAGTGGAGGGCGATGCGCCCAAGGCGACCAAGATAGGCGTGAACCTTGACCCAAAATAGGAAGACGCTCCGTCCGGTTTCTCGAGGATAACGCGAGCATTTTCATGTGGAAACCCAGCGATATGCCGGAGTACCTCGAGCCGGATCAAGCTAATCGCCCTACAAGTCAAGCCGCGCAAGCCGTGCGCCCTAGAAAATACGCCGCTTTAATAAAGAAAAAATGCGCCACCATTAAAGCGGTAGGAACTAGATTGTTAGCTGCGGCTTTATTGCGAAGTGTATCATCCGGATCGGGTAGCTAACCGGTTCTTGTAAGAAAGAAGAATAATGAATGGAGGATGTGCGTTGATTATACCCGATCTCAATAGGGCTTGCCCTAAAGACCCTTTTGGTCTCCGCGTATCGACCCGGGTTGTCGACTCCTTTGCGGGGTTGCGAGCTACTTAGCTTCTGGATTGCTACTTTCGGGCTATCATCGATTGCCCTCGCGGTCAAAAGACCGGGAGAAGACTTCCTTCATCACTCCATTTGGCGCCTCTTGCTACACTACCATGTCGTTGGGCTCAAGAACGCCGGAGCCACCTACCACCGGGCTATCGTGGCTGCTTAGGGAATCTTATCCCCGACCTCGCTCGGGCTTACGTCCGACGACGTCATGGTGAAGACCCGAGCGCCCTCTCCCCGGTCGACGATCTTGCAAGGGTCTTCGCCAAGCCAAACGAGTACCAATGGAAAGTGTGTTTTTTGGCGTCCCTCGTTTGCCCGCAACATCGCGCATGGCATCGAGCCAAACCCGAGAAAATGGTGCCATCATCATGGATGGCTCAAAACGCCAAAGATGTCCGAACCGACCGATGCATGGCGCGTATTTCTTACGCGACGGCTCGGTGAAAGGATTGCCGTTTTAAACTCCTTTCGCACGCGAGAAGCTTTTTCGAGTGGACCAACGAGGCTCAAGAGGCGCTCAACGACTTCAAGAGTTTCTTACCACGCCTCGATCTTTGTTGCCCGAGCAGCGTGAGACGATATCGTTATTACATCGCAAATGACCAACGAATTAGTTAGTACCGCCTTGGTTGTCGAGCGCGCCGTGGAGAAGGGCATGTATATTCGTCTAACGGCGGTCTACTCTAAGCTAGGTAATCGAGCGACTCCAAACAAAGGTACCTACATATACAGAAATTGCTCTATGGAATTCTCATCACGCCCCGCAAGTCGTCACTACGCCGACCTTCACCGATCATCGTGGTGTCGGACTACCCATTGGGTGGCGCCCTGGCGGAATAAGGATGCCAATGGTCGTATATGCAAGTGGCGATCGAGCTCGGCTTTGTTCACCATTGAATACAAGAATAGGAGCACCATCAAGTCGCAAGCATTGGCGGATTTCGTTTCGAAAGTGGGACGGATCTAGAGACTCCTCGAAGACACCGGTAGGAGCCGGGCGGCGTACCGATGGTTCCCTCAACATCAATGGGCCGGCCGGCGTCTACATCATATCACCCTCAGGGGATCTAACAATGCCGCGGAATATGAGGCCGCCCTTCACGGCCTCCGTATTCTGCCCGCCTTGGGATTCGCCGATTGAGTATTTGGTGACTCGGCATTGGTAATCAAGCAAGTCAACAAAGATTGGGATTGCAAGAGTGAGAAGATGGACGGCGTATGTGGCGGCTATAAGAAAATTGGAGGGCAAGTTCTACGGGCTCGGTTTTGATCATGTGGTTCGGGATTACAACCAAGCCGCCGATGAACTTTCCAAGCTTGGCTCTTCTCGGGCAAAGATACCCAGCGTCTTCATTGAAGATCCGTGGAAACCAACCATCGGTGATCCCGCGCAGGGCCCTCCACTTTCGACAAATGAAAGCACATTGTCGCCACGCTATCCAACTCCGTCGACGAAGACCGGGTGGGTCCCGATAATTAAATATCTGCCTGAGAAGCTCGTCCCCGAGGACCAGGAGACAAAGAGCGTCTCATCCCGCCGGCAAGAATTATGTCCTAGTCGGCGGTTTCCTTATGCGGAAGAGTATAGGGAGACGGGTCCGCGAAGTGCATCTCGAAGAAGATGGTATAAAGGCGCTCGACGAAATCCATGGCGGGATCTGCGGCAATCATGCGGCCTCGCACTTTGGTCGGCAAAGGCGTTTCGCGCGTGATTTTACCGCCGACGGCGGTTGCGATGCGGTAACACTTGGTACTGGCATTGCACCAAATGTCAATTCTTTCGAAAACAGGCGCATGTGCGGCCACATGAGCTCAGACTATACCTGGCGGCATGGCCTTTCTCATCTTGGGAACTTGACGCCATCGGGCCCTTCAAAGCGGCCGGCGACTTCAAGTGGATCTTTGTCATGGTCGATAAGTTCTCCAAGTGGATTGAATATCTTCCTCGGGTCGACGCCAACCAAAGACAAGGCCGTTGAGATGTTAGATGAGGTGGTCCATCGCCCGGTATCCCAAATTCCATCATCACGAGATCTTGGCAAAGACATTCGCGGCAGCCATTTTTGGGATTATTGCGAAGACAAAGGTATCCGGGTGAAATATGTGTGCGTCGCCCATCCCATGCCTAACGGGCGTGCCGAGCGACCAAACGGCATGATATTAGAAGCATTGCGGAAGCGACTCTTCCGGCGGATGGAAATACCCGGGTCGATGGCTTAAAGAGCTGCCGTTGTTGTGCAGGGACTCCAAACTCGGCCACCGCGATCATGTGTTTCCCCCATACTTCATGGAGTATGTTGACATGGTTATATTTTCATTCGGCCGACGTAATAATTTATTTCCATGCTCGACTACACTCTTAAGTCATGGACCCCTAGAGCCGCTCTCGCCCGCTTGGTCATTTTGCGTATGTGTGTGGTGTACCCGCATAGATCGACGTTCGGGCGATGACTCCTTAGCGTGGTGAAACGACCCAATAGCTTGCTCGAAGCATCGCGTCTCGCTCTTTGCGGCTATACCGCGTTAAAGGCTAGGACCGGGCGCCTACCATAAGTGACCCTTTTTTTTTTTCGTCTACGATCTACACTTCATCATCTACCATAATCGTATGCATGCTAAAACGACAGCGATAAAAACAAAGTATTAAGCCTAATTATGCCACCCACATCCGGGCGTGGCTTGGCTAAAATCTCGGTGTTTTTCATTGTTTTTTTCACTACTTGTTTCTTGCTACGCCAAAAAGAAGCAAAGTATCATGCCCGGGGCAACTTCACCGGGACTTTAACTCTGTAGCTCAGGAGTGGGGTTCATCTCGTCGACAAGTGTTGTCGCCGCCTCGTCGCCTCCGCGCGAGGTTTAGAGCACCGCCTCCATCGTCCCGAGCGCAGCCCTAGGCGGGCGTGCCAAGAAGCGCACCTCGGGATGATGCCAGCGCCATGACATGTCGAGACATGTCGAGGCGTGGCGCGGCGGGTGAACTCCGCGAAGTTCACCCGCGCCAGCCATTGCGGCCTCACGACGTTTCGCGCGGCGGTCGGTCGACGGCTTCTCTCGTTGGCCGCCAGCCGGCGCTGCCATGGATGGAGGCGTCGGATTGGCCACGCCTTGGTGAGACTTCGCGTGCGACTCTTCCACGAGCATACCGACCGACTCGGATCAGATGAATAATGGCGGAGGCCGCAGACGCAAAGGCGACAATATATAAACGGTAAGATCAAAGAAAAACTCATTCAAATACTTTTTTGGCGGTCATTCTTCGGCGGTCAAATGGCATACCGTCATGATCGGCGGTGGTATTCCCGGAGCTCCTCGCCGCTCATCCATCGGTGGTTCGCCATCACGAGTGCCAGCTGCGGGGTTTCATGAGGCGCTTAGGTACTACGCAGGTATCATATATCCGACATTTGGTCGTTTTTTGTCACTAACCTCTTGCAAAGATATCTTGAAACTCATCATACATACCAAGTACTTGGGCACGGGCGTCGTGGCGTGTAGCGCTTTTTGAGCGATGAGTTCGACACGCTCCTCCTCCGGGCGCTTGCGGTCGGCGGCCGGGTGCGAGCGTTCCTCTTCGGGGGCCTTACCCTCTCCACGGCAATCCGAGCGCCCGCGATCGAGGGCGGGCCCGCTCAACCTCCAAGACTTCACGATCGGCCGGCGAGTGCCGCCCTTTCTTGTGTGGCGCGACAGCTGCGATCGGCGGATGTCGCCGCCACGGGCGGTCCCTCTCGACCCGCAAGCACCGCTTGTTCTCCCGACGAGATGGTCGCTGTTGGGTGAGCTCATCCCGCGCTGTCGGCCTCGAAAGCAGGCGCCTCGACACTCCCCTCCAACTCCTCGCGCAAAGGCGAATTTCTTCGTTAGGATATGCTATCTGACGACATGCAATCACATGGTGTGCATGGCAAAATCACAATGCAAAAAGCGGTGGTGCAGTACTTACGCAGCGCGGCGGTAGCTCCCTCCTCCACTTGGCGGGCTATGTGGGTCGGCTCGTCCTCCTCTTCAACCTCGGGCGTGGATCTTGCTCCACAGGGCACCGAGTCCCTCTCGCGGCCTCGTACCCGAGCCTTCGGCTTCCTCCATCTCGATCATCGCCCTCGACTTGGATGTAGTCGGGGGGATTCGAGCGATTGACCAAAGGGCGCGGCGGCATTGGCACCGCGGCTCTGCGGCGGCGTCGGCCCGGCTCTTGGTACTTTTGGTACCGGCTATCTCTTTGGCGCCGCCCGCGCCGGAGCGTCTTCAGCCGGCATTGCTCGGCTCAGCGCCTCCCCGAGGTTGCTCCGGTGCCGGGCTCGCTTGGCCAGGCCCGCGGCGTCGAACCCCGCACAGTGCCTCGCTGGACGGCAGGCCCGACCAACAAAGATGATTCACACATACCCACATCGACAACATGTGTGATCACGACAACAGCAAGTGCACTTACACGTTGGCAAAGCGCGCACTGGCGAAGGCGACCTCCGAGTCGCCACCACCGCGCCTCCTCCTCCCACCGCGTGGCGCGGGATACATCACCATGTGGCCGTAGTGGCGCCCTTGGTGGATCGACGGTGCACTTGGTGTTCTCTCTCCTACAGGTTCTTTGCATATAACGAGTGACGATCAATCAACACAACCTTACCGGGGACTGGATAACGGTCGGGGATTTACAAAAGCGATTTGATTCAACAAAGGCTCGAAGTTCTTCATCGCAAGAGAAATCGTCATCATACGGGGGTGTTTCAAATCCTTCGGCGGCGTCGCCCGGGTCTACCTTCTTCCGACTTCGGCTCCGTCGGGCTCTCCAGAGGACGCTTGCCGCGGGCTGAAGCACCGCCGCCCTCGGGCATCTCGGTGCTGCCGGGCGCAGGGGGCCGCGAGGGCGGCGGCGTTACCCGCGCGGGCGTGGGCGCGGCAACGACCCTCCTCTCGGGCAACGGTCAAGTACCTCGGCGTCGCTCCCCATGAATCGCAACATCATCGACAGTAAAGACGCTTGCAATCTACCTATAGCAATGCACATCAATCTCATCCGAGACTACACTTTAACGGCGGCGGCGAGTTCCTGCCTTGGTGGACACCGCGCCGGATCATCGGTACCCATTTGTCACAGAGATTTGGCTACCCGATCTCGACTTGTCGACGGCGGGAACCCGCCGACTTCCATGGTGGGATGGCTAAGCCCGTGTATCGAAACCCGGGATTTGATCCCTCCGTTTGAGCGGCCGATCCACGCTCCACAAACACGCGAGCAAGGTCGATGCCGCCCACATGAAGATCATCAATCATAGCGGCCGAGTTCTCACGCAGCCGGCATGTCGGCGCCGCGGCTCTTCATTCCGCCTTTCGCCTGACCGGAACACGCGGGATCGACCGAATTGGCACCTCCGACGGCGTGACGTAAAACCACTGCAGATACGAGCCAGCCACATTCGCTGGTAGCGGGTTGAGGAAATCACTTGCCCGGTGCCCGGGGCTTCACAAAACACGCCACCGGCCACCCGCGACCAGATCTCCCTTCATCCCCACAAAGAAGAAGTATTTCACAAGCTAAGGTTGGGAAGAATGCCGAGGCAACACTCCGCAGCGTGATGAAGATGGCGTATGTCGAGGATGGCGTTCGGCCAGTGCGGCGCAGCCGAGTCCGTGAGCGTGAGGAGCTCAAAGAAAGGGGGTGCCGGCATCCCAAAGCCGCCGTGGTGGCTCTCGAACACCACCACCTCATCCGCCTACGGCATGGGGTATACGGCTCACCGCCCCGGACCTCCAACCGGCGATGACCCTTCTCCAAGCAACACGCGGGGGCCCACGGCTCCCTCACCGTCCCCGTGGTGGACAATGAAGCTTGGCCACTCTCATCCATCCGATTACCGGATTTGCCGCCGCAAGCGCATCGGCTCCCCATCGGCGTCCGCGGGCGGCGCCCACGATGCCAATCGCCTCGCAAGATCCTCCGGCTTACGCCACCGTACCTCTAGCGCTTTTTGCATCCGCGACGATCCATCCCACCTCAATCGATTACGTATTTCAAGAACATGAACAGCGATGCCGTGAATCGAACGGTTCAAATCCACGCCCAAATCGACTTCATTGGGGCTCAAAAAGACGAAGATCAACGTGATCTACGAGTACCACCTCTTCACGTCCGGTGGGTCCGCCACGATGCAGATCACGAGCCGGGGCGGTCGCAAACCCCTAGCTGGTGCCATCAGAGCGGGATGAGACGGAGGCTCAAGAAGATGAAGGGGCTCCCGGGGCGAGAATGGAACGAGGTGGCGCGGGCGCCAATATTTATAGTCCCTGGATCGCCCCTTAGGGTTAATGCATGGCAACCAGCTTGGCCGGCGGCCCGCGCCTCCCCATTTCCCGGGTTGAGTGCGTGCGGCGTGCGGCGGCGTCGGTGCCATCATTACCCTTTCTAAGAATCTTGTGGCGTGTTGTGGTCTTTGCCACCCGTCCCTATCCCTCGATTCTCGCGCCGATTTGTTATCCTACAAGATGCGGGATATTAATTGACCCGGATGTCCTGCCCGTGTAGATTTTTTGGGACACGAGCAGCCCAATCTTCTTGACGAAGCTATATCAATATCCCGGGGTATCTGATTTTCCATTTTGCCTCCCCTTCAAACCCGGGCTATTGAAATCTCTCCCGCTTTTCGACGGCCGGGATATTCTCTCGGTTTGGTACTACACGCACCATGGCCCATGCATGGTGCATTGGCACCCTACGTCCGGCAGACATATACGGTGCTTTCGGGGACTCCTGTCACGGGCTCCATCTTTGGAGTTTGGTCTTTTGCGCCAGCTTAGGTTTCCGATTACTAGGGGGACTTTTTGCTCACATTTTTTCTTGTGACCCTAGCGATGCGTGATTACTCACCTACTCCTAGGCTCGGGACTAAGTGGGCACACTTCACCTACGGTGAATCGTGCTCATTTTTACATTTCCATCTCTCGGTGTTTTTCCACTATAATTGGGCACACTTCACGTAAAGAAAAAGATTTTTCATTGGAGCACCCAAAGATCCGGCCGCGATTCGTCAAGACTAGGCGGTGAGGAAGCAATGGAAAGATGCCATAGGAATACAGCGCGCTGGTCGGGAACCGCCCTGGGCTAGTCGGTGTTTAACTCAGTTCGGCCGACACACCGTAAGATCGGTCGACAACACCTCCGATGATCTAACGTCAAGACTCCTTCACCTACAAAGATCTGGGCGTGCTCGGGGACTAGCCGGGGGGATGAACCCTATCCCCTCACGGGTCACTTTGGGTTAGGCCTCTCCGGGCACCAGACGGCGGATTGAAGCCCTTGGCGTTAGAAGACCGCAATTATCGGAGATCACGGCCTAAACTTGGTCGCCAAGATAGTTTCCTAGTATAGCTCAATCATAATCACTATATACTTTCCTATTGTAACCGATCGGATAGCTCTTGTCGGACGGATCCGACTGTAACCACACTCCCTCGGACTATATAAGGTGAGCAGGGGATCCCCCGAGGACCATCGATTCTCAATCAATCAATACAACTAAGCAGACGTAGGTTTTACGCCATCAAAGGCGGCGAACTTTCGGGTAAAACCCGTGTGTTTTGTCACCCGCTCGCTCGCTTAACGCCTCGATTAGCCATCTAGCACATCCCTAACCGCTCAATCTACTAGCGACGCATACCCGGCTAGACTATCACGTAAAACCGGCGACAACTTAGCGAACCGAATCCGGGCGATCCCGCCGCGGTGGCAATGGAGGTGGAGGGGCACCTAGCGGCGTCATGCGTGTATCGTGGTCGCGCCCTGGGGGGGGTGCAGGCCTTGAAGCGCGGGCGGCGTCGCAGTGCAAAACTCGGGTCGACAAATTGGCCGGGCCGACGCCCTAGGCGCCTATAGGCACCGACCATGTCCGATTTTCTAGATTTACTCGTTGATCGATTCGTGTGTGGATGATTTATGGTGAATTGATTTTATAAGTTGTTTCTTTTTTAGAGTTTGTTTGATTTGTGTTTGATCGATTCTTCATCGGTTTGATCTCTTTGATGGCGACTAAGATGCCAAGCATTGTAGGCAAATGGACCATGAGACATATAAGAGGGGTAACAGCGGAAGGAAAAAGGCTTAAAGGAAAAAGGGTGAAAAAAGTTGTGGTAGAAATTTTCTTGCTTTATTAATAGCTATAGATTATGAAAGATTTTTTTCTCTACTCACGGGTGTGGATACGGTATCACTAAAGAATCTACCGAGTCCACCGTAGGGTTCTATCCCGACCTCTTTCGTTGGTATTTATTAAGTGCAAATAAAATATGAAGGATTCCGCAAAAGCCACGTAATACCATTGTAGCTTTTTCCGAGTATTATTCAGTATCGTATTTATCCATAGGGAAGCAAGGGTTAAAGAATCTAATAACTCACAATCATACATGTACTAACTTAGCAAACCACTAGACTAAAGTGAGCGGGGGGTAAATCATAGATGATAGGAGTTATGAATAATATCGCACGCAAAGAGAATTCCTATGATAGATGTGTAATCGAAAGCAAGTTGGAGAGGATAATGGGAGAGATCAAGGTTCCTATGTACTTTTCTATTACTTAGGTTCTATGATAGCAAACTCACAAAAGCACTTTGGAGCAAAGCGGGTCCTTTCTAACTCTAGAAGAAGACGGGAAAGAAGGTAGTTGGGAGAAGGCCAAAAGCTCTAATGAAAACACCAATCCAAGCGTGGTGGATTACACAGGCGAGGCAGTCACCTCACAGGGCTACCACAACTAACCTTAGGATTGGCACTTAACGTCGGGTGTAACCTATAGCCTAGACACCATGTCTATACTATCGATTACTACTCTAGTTACCTAGAATAACTAGAGCCCCTCAATACGAACGGAGATCCCATGCAATGGCATAACAACTATACTAACCAATTATATGAAAGACATGAAAGTAAATAAAGAAGACAAATATATAAATCATAAGTCTCATAAAAGAAAGGATACAGGACATACCAAACACCGAAGACTTGTCCGTAACTAGGCGCAACTCCGCTCTCCCTAACATAGTTGCTAATCTACTATATTGGAGAGTCTAGCCCTAATTCTCTAGTATGGAAGAGAGGTTGTCCTCACATTAGGACACCTCGATGATAATCAGAGATAATGAATGGAATGAATTAGAGTTTCACCTAGGGGGCAAGGGGGTGCGGTTATATAGCCCCGAGGAGGGCCTTCACCGCGTGGCCCTCTAATCAAAAACCCACCTTGATCAACGGCTTAGATTGCATGGCAATGGTGGTGGAAGAGTCCTTGCCAAAGGGGAGAGTGCTAATGCCATCAGAAGTAAATAAGTGGCCAAGCTCCTCCTCTAGCGCGGGTCGAAGCTAGCCCAATGATAGATGGGCCCTACCTTGTAGGGGGTTGTCTCGGTGTCTTCTAGAGTCTTCTTCGTGAGGATCCAAATTGAATTACTTCACCTGTAAGTCTTTACATCAGATGTGTTGCAAACTCCGGGCTTTTTCATGTTTAATCCTGAAAATATATAAATCACCAAAAACTCATGGAATTTTGTTAGTAAAGCCCCTAGTCTATGTTTTTATTCTTTTTATGCCCTTATTTCATGTTTAGTTGACTATTAAAAGTATGCAATAACAGGAGTCAACAAACTCCCTCTGCTTACCTTTTGCTAGTTCCTTAGGAAAATTAATTTATACTTTGAACTGGATTAGGACACGCTACAATGCTTTTTATCGGGTACCAAAATAAATGGTACCCCTAATACCTCGCGTTTGTAAGAAGGATTACCCCAAAAATGTGATCGGGGTGTTAACAATCCCAAAGCATCATCATGGGCGCGCAGCGTGGGAGGGAAAACTTGACTCGCCGAGACCCCCCTCGTGGAGAGGACCTGGACGATCGACCAAGACCCTCCTCGCGTTCTACCCCTCGTGAATCTTATGCATTTGGCCAGAAAGCCAGATCGTCGCGCGTGAATGTGCTCAGCAAGTCGAGACTCCCGACACCGATTCCGTCGTCAGACCCGCGGAGGTCAAATCTCTTGCAGCGCCATCGCCGCCTTGAAGACTTTAAGCACATTTTTCGCCTTATCGAGCATTGTTTTGG
>JADLZK010004073.1:0-13767 GCA_015847255.1 Hyparrhenia diplandra
GACGAGAAGGCGTCCGTCTGTTTTTTTTAATACAAGAAAGCGTGCGTCCGTTACTCCGTTGGCTCTTGGCCTGTGAAGATAAGGATGAGGAGGAAAAATAAAGTGAGAAAAGAAAATAAAGACAAAAAAAAATAACAGGAGGGCGTTATAGACATTTCTTACTATTCAACGACACAGTAAGTTGTTTTCCCAAACAATCCCAGCGAACAACTTCAGCTCTCCAAAGACGGGATCCGAGTCTCCCATTA
Organism: Hyparrhenia diplandra; assembly: GCA_015847255.1. Classification (NCBI taxonomy): domain Eukaryota; kingdom Viridiplantae; phylum Streptophyta; class Magnoliopsida; order Poales; family Poaceae; genus Hyparrhenia; species Hyparrhenia diplandra. The sequence continues at coordinate 249 of JADLZK010004073.1, forward strand.
TCGGGATCCGTAGTCGAGTTAATATATTATTTAGGACATTTTATTCTCGTTTAAAATGATGAACCGGTATTTGTATTATATCTATTAGGCCCATGTCTCTATCATGATAAGATGAAACTCTTTCTTATGATCATTGCATTCTTATTACTTCCGCAGTAAAGAACGCCGCTGGGAATCCCCTACTATATACTCTCCTCCCGTCCCAAAATAAACGGCGTTTTTTGGGTTTTTCGTCGCCACAAGTTTGACTCGATTTGTAGAAAATACGTAGAAGATTTAAATCTTCAAATAAATTTGTTAAAAACTAGATCAAAAGATCTTTCCAATGATACTAATTATGTAATATAAATATTAATTTTATTTTAGTATATAATCTTGGGCATATGTTTCCGGAAAGCTTAAAACGTCGTTTATTTTGGGACGGAGGGAGATATACAGGTCTACAACATCAGGTATGGGAACGTGCTTTTACAGTGGAATTTGTCTCTTATCTCCGTGTATGTACTCTACGTTCCAATGAACAGAAATTTTGATTGACTTGTCAGATTGACCCGCGTCGTAGCTAACTCCACCACGGCCGGGACCCGTCCAAGATCCAAGCGCGTTCTGCTCCATTCCATCAGTTAGCACGTACAGTAACTAAAATGAAATGAAATGCGCGTTCGGCTCCATCCCATCTTCTTTATATATAGACCCACACTTCATTGTCTCTCCCAGTCGTTCTTCTGCTCTGCTTCTTCCGGCTCCAGGTCACAGGTCAGCCTTCTTGATGTCCTCGCTCTTCTTCACATGAATTTTGCAAAACCTTGTGCTTGTTCTCGCTTGCCATCGCAGCGCACTGTTATCTTTGATTCAATGCATCTGTAGTGATAGAATTTGTATGCTCCTGCACATTTGAAAGCGTGATCCATTAGACCTGCATTCTGCTGTGAACAAAAGTTACTAATGAATCATTTGTCATATCTAATTCGAGGGAGGGAAACAAATCTGAAAGCCCTACAGCAACTGTCCTGACGCCTGATAGATGCAGAGTTTCAGCATAACCTGGATCACTCTGAATCTTTCATGGATACAATCATTCCTGGTTGATTTGGCGATGGCCAGATGCATAGATCCCAACTTTTTAAACTTTTCAAACTAGTAGCAAATAAAATGCTAGTTTAGATTAACTCCAGTTGAGGGTATGCCAAATAAAGCTTAGGATGTAGTAGTTGAAATCTGAACCAAATACTATATACAGCACTGCAACAAAGCATCACACATCCAAACACTAGGTTACTTTCAAATGTTTTTTAAGCTTATTCTTTCTTGCATAAGTTGTTTATAAGTACTGTGTCATATTCCCATCAATTACATGTTCTAACCATCCATATCTTGTGCTTTGTCTTTCTGTCGCTCAGATCACAAATTTCTAAAGTATCAGAGATGACTACTAACACCACGTCTAGTCTTCTAAGCACATTGCCCAAGAACATACCAGCAAGCTTTCTGAAGCAAATCACAAAAGATTTCTCCCCTGAGCGAGAACTTGGTAAAGGTGCATTTGGAACAGTCTACAAGGTACGATTATATTATGCCTGAATTCTTTTAACTGTCATCTCAACATGACTGAACACATGTCAGCATGCCAATATACATGATACTTGACATAGGGAATTACGGAGAATGGGGAAATGATTGCTGTGAAGAAACTTGGGGAAAACTCTCCTGTGCCGAATGACAAAACATTTAATAATGAGGTCTGTAATCTTATGGCTGCCCAACATGAAAATATAGTGAAGTTGGTGGGCTACTGCCATGAGTCACAGAAGAAGGTGGTGCAACACAACGGAAGATATATCATTGTAGATATTGCTGAAGTTTTCCTCTGCTATGAATATCTACCTAAGGGAAGCCTTGAGAAGTATCTATTTGGTATGTATATGTACTACACTATTGTACTACAATATTGGACAGCATTGGCCACTATTTAGTTCCTCAATCAATGTTTACATCCTATTGAGTATAAAGTAGCTGCTTCAAGATCAATGAGTTATTAAATTCATATTATATAACAAAAAAAAAAAAAAAAAATGTGTTATTAGTACGATAAAAAAAAATCTTGTAAAGATTACTTACATATCTCTGTGTTCTATTTCTTCAGCTGAATCTAATAGAATCGACTGGGACACACGGTTTAGAATAGTTCAAGGAATCTGCAATGGTTTACATTTCCTACATAAAGAAATGGATCAGCCTGTCATTCACATGGATCTCAAGCCTGAAAATATTTTGTTGGGTGATAATATGGTCCCCAAAATTGCTGATTTTGGACTTTCAAGACTCTTCGGTCAAGAGCAAACCCGAATGAACACTCAAAATGTTGTGGGATCAGTGTAAGTGAAAAATGTGAAATGACTATTTTCCATTATTACTAGTCCAGATTTTAAAATTCACACTAAATAAGTTTTAATGAAATCTGCTCAGCGGATATATGGCTTCGAATATCTATATAGAGGTGAAATCTCTACCCAGTCAGACATATATAGTTTGGGTCTACTAATCATTCAGATAAGCACCGGAGAAAAGAATATCCCTAATTCTGAAGACAAGTGTGGACGAAAAATTTATTGAGAAAGTAAGATCATGTTATTTGGTATTTTCATGATTTTTTTTAATATACTAAATTAGATTTAGTTTGCATTATATGATAATAACAAGAGGGACATCGAAACCTGTAGGTACAAAAAAGTTGGACAGATGGCCAGATATCATCCAAGTACACATCATTTGATCCAGATGGCCTCCAACAAATCAAAATGTGTGTTGAAATTGTGTTACAATGTGTAGAACATGTATACACACCCTTCTAGGGTTTGGAGGGCAATACGATCATTGTGTTCACTCTAGCATGGTATCGCCTTAGGTTCCTCCCGATCACGATCCTCCCGCCGGCCGGCCACCGACGCCGCCTCCTCATGGCGCGCATTTGTCGCCCTCTCCTATCTCTCCCCTCTCTTCCACGCGGGCGCGCCGGGCGCGGGCCCAACCGCACGGCCCCGGACACGGCCGCCGCCGCCACGCCAAGACGGCACGGGGCGCCGCCGCAGCCCCCTCTCCTCCACGCGGCGAGCTCCGGGCGCAGCGGCCCCGAGCGCCCTAGACGACACCGCCGCCGCCGGCCGCCGCCAAGACGCCCGGGCGCGGGCGCGGGCCTTTGTCCTCCCCTCGCCGCGGGGGCTGCCGGCTCCCTCCTGCCGCCCCGGGCTTTGCCTCCTCCTTCCCTACCGCCTTTGGGCGCGACCTCATCCTTCCCTCGCCACCTGCGGCGGCCACCGCAGAGACGACCGGGCGCCGGCGCGGTCTCCTCCCTCCCCGCTGCCCCCGGCACGGGCCTGGTGCCGCCACCGAGGCCCCTCCCGCCTCGGGCGCGGTCATGGCCGCCACCATCGACGCCTCCGCGCGTCCGGGGCGCAGTTCGGGGGGCACGCTGGCCCGAGCACCGGGCTGTTGGCCCGCCGCCTCCTTCCCCGGTCGCGCCGCTCCTGCACTCGCCGCGACTCTTCTCACCGCCACGACTGAGGCTCGCTAGGCTGCCCACGCGTGGGCACGCGAGCACACTGCCGCCGATGCCCTTGCCCGTAGTGTCGCCGCGGTGGACCCCTTCCTTCTCGACTTCACCACAAACGGCGCCTCCTCTTCCTCCCGGCCGGTGCCCCCTCGTACCCGCGGTCGGTGGTGGAGGTCCTTGGGGCGGAACTACCCGCCTCTTGCTCCCATCCCCGTCCACCGCCGCGGCAAAGTGCCCCCTGGGACCGAAAGTGTTGGTGGCGGTCGTCAGGGCGGCCTCACTCCGCCTCTCGCTTCACTCCCTGTCCCTGGTGGTGCGCCCTGGTGAAAGGTCTCTTTGGTTTTTGGTAATTGAGTGTCAACATTAGGTGAACTAATATGTGTGATTGAGATAATACACAGGAGATTAGTTCACACATGTTGGTGCAATGAAGGAGCTTTATTGCATATGAAACATGACATGGAGTCATGTGACCAAGGTGGTGAAGATCAAGACAAGACTTGGGTTGATGGACCGGTTGCAAGTGTGAAGGGCAAGTCGAGGCAGTGAAGCGATGGACCGCGAGGCGGTGAAGCTTGGGCTAGACTTGGCGCCGACGGACCGACGCAACGGTGAAGAGCAAGTGAGGTCAAGATCGATGGACCAAGAAGGTCATGTGATGATATGAAATGGATCATATCATTCTTGATCGTGTTGGTGCATTGGTTGCATCGGCACTTGGAGATGGAGCGGAATGGAAATGCGCAAGGCAAAGGTATAACCTATAGGGCATTTCATTTCGCCGGTCATTGGTGCTTAGAGAAGTTTATGACCGGGTTTAGGATAGATGGCCGTACTATCAAGAGGGGCAAACTTGTTTGCATATCGGTCATCTAGTGCCACTTGAGCGATCTAACTTTGCGATGTGTTAGGATCGAGTGGCGTGGTAAGAGCTAACCGGGCCTTTGAAATGATTGTGAAAATGCTAACACAATGCACATGGTGATGTACACTTGGTGGTGTTGGCACATTTGCAAAGGCGGCGGTGATTGCAGGGTTGAGTTGGGTTTGGGAACCGCTCATCATCTCCCGCCGAGCTTGCGAGGGGGATTTTTTTTTTTTTGAGAAAATGAGATGCATATTTTCTATTGCGCCGGATGCAAGTTGGTGTTGAAAACATGCTAGTCCTCGTGCACAAATTGGTATATTTGTTGGATAGCATGTCGGAGAAAAGACGGGCGAAGGAACGGCGACAAAACGATGACTTTTCGCCGCTTCTGGCGTGACCGGACGCGACCGACCGGAAGCGTGACCGACGCTCGGTTTTTCGACCGACGCTTCCGACAAGCGCGTCCGCGTAGAGCTCGCAGCGCCGCGTTTTTGACCGGACGCCGTGGATCGGATGCGTCCGTGCTCGACCGGAACCGTGACCGGACGCCAGTAGCCGTTGGTCGTGGGCCGTGCTGCTTTGTCCGTAGTGACCGGACGCCGCGGATCGACGCGCGCGACCGACGCGGCCGGGTGAGTCCGGCCAAGGCGTCCGGCCAACTCGCGTAAGCCGTGATTTCATCCCAACGGCTCTATTTGACTTGGGGGCTATTTATACACCACATACCCGACCTTGCTCGGGTGCCGAAAGCACACTTGGGCCTTGGTGGCTTGTGTTGTGGTGCTTGAGAGCCCTCCCACTCACTTGTGATTGATAGAGTTCATCCAAATCAAAGTGAGGAGTGATTCTAGTGCATTCGCGTTGAGAGATCGCATTCGTGGCACTAGGTGATCGTGTTGCAAGCCGGTGTGCTTGTTGCTCTTGGAGGTTGCCACCTCCTAGACGGCTTGGTGGCAAGAGACTTCGTGAAGCACGCAACGGAGATTGTGCGGTGTCTCAAGGAGGATTTGTGAGAGGTTCGAGCTCACCTCGCGGGGATCGTGAAGAGCATCACTACTAGAGCGTGTCGGTGAGTACCTCCCCTTTTGCGTGTGTGGTGTCTTGCGGTGCCTTGTGATAGGCTCACTTGAGAGTGGTGTCTTTGCGGTGCCTTGCGGGGCGTGCCTTGAGAGGCAAGTGATCGGAGAGTCACAATCAAGAACCATCTAGGTGAAACACCAAAGGAACCACCCAAGGTGTTGGTCGACACAACGAGGAGTAGGGGAAGTTGGCAAGCTTCCCGATACCTCGTAAAAAATCACCGGTGTCAACTTGTCTACTCTTCTCGGTGGTTTGCATTCTCCAAATCACAAGCTTTGCATTTACATTCATATATATCTTGTGCTTGTGCTTGTGGAGTACCTCTTGCAATTACTAGCTTGTGTAGCTTGTTAGTTGCCTTGCTTAGTCCGTGTAGCTAAGTAATTTTGAGCCTTTGGGTTAGGGCGTGTGTCGCCTTGTCCATTGTGCATCTAGTGAGCTTAGGTTGGCTTAGTGCTTTTGCTCATTAGAATTGTGTAGGAGCTCACCTTTGTTTGAAGTACTAGTGCATAGGTTTGTGTGACCTTGCAATAGAAATGGTTAGGAGCTCAAGCTAGGCTTATCACCTCATTTGCTTTGTGTAGGATCTTTTGTGAGGTGATTTAGAGTCATAGCTAGAGGGGTGAAGTCTTGGCTAAGCGAATAGTTTTAATTCCGCATTATATTCGGGTTAGCCATCGCAATTAGTTTTAGAAAGGACTATTCACCCCCTCTAGTCCCCATCTCGACCCTTCACCCGCCATCCTCCGTAAAACCCATGGGCAGGGCAGGGGCGGCTGACAACTCTTGTTCTGTCGAGTTTGATACTTCTGGTCTTACTGTGAGGGATTTGGCTTCCCGGCGCCCACTTCTCCGATGTGATAGCACGGGACCCCTTTACACTCGTTCGCTTCCGCCTTCCGCCACTGCTCTTCTTTGTGACACCTTCTTCCACCACTGCACCGCCGGCTTGGTCATCCCGGTCGCGACGTATTGGCTCGGCTCGGCCGTAGTGCGGCCATCCCTTCTACCCGCACTCCTGCAGAGCCTCTATGTCATGCGTGCCAACTTGGTCGTCATGTTCGACTTCCGTTTTCTTCTTCTACTTCGCATGCCACACATGCCTTTGATCTTGTACACTGTGATTTGTGGACCTCCCCCGTCCCGAGCATTTTTGGGCTCAAATACTATCTTGTGGTGGTCGATGATTTCTCCTATTACTCTTGGACTTTCCCTTGCGTGCTAAGTTCGAGACATTTCCCACCCTCCTTCACTTCTTTGCGTGGGTGTCCACTCGTTCGCCTCACCGTCAAGGCCGTCCAATGTGACAACGGGCGTGAGTTTGATAATATAGTGATACACGCTCTCCTACATGTTAGTGTATATGAGACAAGGCCCATAGAGGCCCATGTACGCACACATGTATACCCACCCTTCTAGGGTTTGGAGGGCAATACAGTCATTGTGTTCACTCTAGCACTACGTGTTTGAGGGAAAAAAGGTACACAACACATAATACGAAAGAGATCTTTGGCCATTAACAGCTAACCTTCACTGTGGTTCCTAAAGTCGCATCAGTATAATCAACTGAAACATCCGAGTATAAATTGAGACCATTTCTGTGGATGCCTTGTTTTTCATTAATGCGAACAAATATATACAGGTCACCACTTGCACCCCTGCACAATAAGAAAGAAATGCATAACATGTAATTGCATCTATTACCATAGTGGATCTTAAATCGTTAGCATCTAATTCTGGAGGGTGTCTATTTCAATGAGATAAGTACGGTCATGTACCCATTTTAGTAACAACTGAAATGGGGCTAACATTTAATCCAGGTGGTACTACTTAGTTATGCAACTCAATCACCGCCTTGCCAACTTGTAAAGATTTCAATAGTGTTGCTTTTTAAATAAGTAAAGCTCAAATAAACATATAACAAACTACACAAACGATGCATGAATCCAAGAGACTATATAACAGCTGACCAATGCTTGCCTTGCTTATCAACATTACCTCCACCACTAATTCGAATGGTGGAGCCATTATCAATACCTCCAGGTATATCTACTTTGATAATGCGTTCAACTATGACTCTGCCCGAACCGTAACATTCTGTGCAACGTTCAGTAATTACCTTCCCACTGCCTTCACAATTTAAGCATGAAGATATCTACAGAATGCCACAACATAAGATATTGCATAAGCTATATTATGTCAAACTTCAGGAAATAAAACTACGAAAAATGGAGCAAACAGTAAGTTAGTGACAATACTAAATAAGTTAATTTTGTTGCTAGTTCTTCTCATTTGAATTTAGCCAAAAAAAAAAAAAGATGATAAATTCATTAATAACATTTTTCCTGGGAGAAAGTACGGTCATGGTTAATGTATTCAAAGTTGTTCTAAGACGAGAGTTTTGTACTAGTGGTAGAAGTAAATTTAGCATCCATGATGGTAATGAATATTGGTCCAATTAGCAATGGAGGTGAATATAGAAAATAACTGACAAACCATATTCAAATAACTACTTCACCTGAGAAACTATACCAAAAGGTGTCCTTTGAGTTTTCATCAAATTGCCATGACCTCTGCATCGGGTGCATTCTGTAATATCATTGCTACATTTAGCTCCAGTTCCATTGCAGGTGCCACATGTTTCATGGCGAAAAACATTGATTTGACATTCGCCTCCTATGATGGATTCTTCAAAAGAAAGGAGCAGATTATAGCTGTAAAGTAGAAAATGAGTTGTAAACCTATTCAAGGTCTAACATTCTGATTTGGTGCTAAGTTGAAAGTGATACCTAATATTAAGTGCCCTATTGCCCTTTGCTTCCACGCTATAATGAAATCCCCCAGAGCCCAAACTGACACCAAAAAAACTTGTCAGAACCACCAAAGAATGCATTGAAGAGTTCATATGGATCAATCTGCAAAATCAAACCAACTGTCAAAGGTCAAGTTAACCAAAAATAAATAAATAAATAAACTTCGTCTATTAACTAGCAGTTTTCCATTTTCTCAATCAATGAGGTCCGGAGATCAAAACGTTCGCTAAAGGTACAGCGAGAAGCCAGTCTATAAGTCAGCCCATAATAGCATCAAATTGAACAGTTCTTACTGCTATCACATCAACTGGTGGGCATAAATGCACTTTACCAACAATTGCCAGCATAATAGCTTCAAAGAAGATGCTGGCTAGAGAAAAAAAAAGCATCTAAAGGAAAATAGATTTATATCCCAATTGGCCAATATAGGAATCAAAATGGTCAAAAATGTAAGAGAGAGTGATTGTCTCTATTCCTCCAAACCCTAGAAGGGTGGGCAATATAGTTGCTGTACATGGGCCACATGGGCCTAGCCTCATGGGCCTACACATATACACTAACACTCCCCCGCAGTCTGAACTTCCGGCGCAGCGGAGATCAAGACTGGACATGGAAAGAAATCAACACACACAGGGCCCCCCGCAGTCACAACTAGCCACTGGCGACGTTGAGGCTGGATCGGAACTCGGAGAAGGTCGATGAGGGCAGACCCTTGGTGAAGATGTCAGCGAACTGGGAGGTGGTCGGTACATGGAGCACCGAACAGCGCCGATGGCAAACCAAGTCACGGACAAAGTGCAAGTCGATCTCCACATGCTTCGTCCGCCGATGCCGAACGGGTTGGTGGAGAGGTAGACGGCGCCGACATTGTCACAAGAGACAAGTGTGGTCTTTGTCGTGGCCGGGTCGTGAAGCCCGACCAAGAGCCGACGAAGCCGGAGGCCTCCGCCACACCGTTAGCAACAGCCCGGCACTCGCCCGCACCGGAGCGGGAGACAACCCGGCCGCTGACGACCGGGAGACGAGGTTGCCGCCAAGGAAGACGGCATACCCGGAGGTAGAGCGGCGAGTGTCCGGACACCCGCCCGGGCCGGTGTAGACGACGAGCTCGCTGGAGGGAGACCGTGGATCATCAAAGCCGAGTCAAGCGGTGCCACGGACATAGCGGAGAAGACGCTTCATCGCAGCAAGAAGATGGTGCCCGGGATCATGCATATGAAGACAGACTCGCTGAATCGCGCACGCAATGTCCGGCCCGGTGAAGGTGAGGTAATGCGTAATGCACCACCCAAACTCAGGAAGGCGCAGGATTCGCCATGTGGTCGCCGTCATCGCCAGAGAGCCACCGGTATCAACCGAGTAGCACATGGTCGACAAGTGGTCATCCCGCCGCGCCGAGGATATCCGGAGCATACCGTCGCCGGTGCGGGAACAACCCCGAAGGCCGAGGCTCCACGCTGACCCCCGTGAAGTGGTGAAGGGGACCGAGATCCTTCATAGCAAACTCCCGCCGCAGGCCGATATGACACGCCGAAGAAGCCGCGGGCTGGAGGTTGTGGAGGACAATGTCATCAACATATAGTAGCGGTGTAAGCGCCTCGGCCCATGGCGATAGACGAAAAGAGAAGTGTCGACTTGGCCTCTCGGAACCCCAAAGTGAGAAGGAAGGTGGCAAACCGAGTACCAAGCACCGGAGCCCGCTTGCACCATATAGTGACTTGTTGAGCCTAAGAAACCAGATCAGGCCGACCGGGGTCGACAAACCCCGCCGGCCGATCGCAAAGAACCGTCTCGCACAAGGTGCCATGGAGGAATGCATTCTTGACATCGAGCCTGATGCACCGCCAAGAGCGAGAGAGAGCAAGTGAGAGAATCGGCGCGATCAGAAAGGGTGCTTGACCACCGGACCGAAAAGTCTCATCATAATCAACCCCGGGCGTTGGGTGAAGCCTCGAGGACCCAGCCGAGCCTTGTATCGCTCAGGCATCGCCGGCCGGCCCGACGCTTGTGCGTCCATATCCACTTGCTCAGGACCACATTGCCACGGACGGACGCGGCACAAGGTCCCACGCCCGGTTGGCAAGAAGGGCCTCATGCTCCTCTTCCATCGCGCGCCGCGATTAGGATCCGCCAATGCGCCGCGGACGAGGAAGGAATCGAGATACCGGCGGATCGCTCGGTGGCGGAGAGAGGGCCGCAGGACGGAGAACCCCCGCCGCATGGCGAGTCACCATCGGGTGAGTGTGACGGGGTCTCGCCAAGGATTCGCGGGTGGTAGACCGCCGGGTAACCACGGACCGACGTGGTGGAGGAGGTGGGGGCGGCGGTGGAGGAGCCGGAGCCGGGTTCGGAGGAACCGGCGCCGGGCCCGCGCGACGAACGTACACACGTGTCGGCTGCCATGCGGTCCCGCCCCGAAGAGGGGCACGACACGGGCGCCGGGACCGCGCGCGGGCGCAGCGAGGGGACGCCGGGCCACCCGAGGCGCGGCCGAGGCGCGGGCCGCGCGCGGGGCGCGAACGAGGCTCCGGGGACGTGGCGGGCGCAGTAGGCTCGGGGCCGCGCTGGGGCGCAGCGGGCGCGGGGCGCGCGTGGCGCAGCAGAGGCGCCGCCGCGAGAGGCGAGGCCGAGTACCGTGGAGAAAGGCCGTAACGGAACTCGTGGCCGAACAGCCCGTCGAAACATGGACTCCAACTCGGGATCGTGGAAGGCGTGGAAGAAGTGGAGTACGGAAATCCGACTCGTCGAAGACGACGTGCCGGAGATAAGCACTCGGCGAAGTGAGGTCGTAGCAACGGTACCCCTTATGATGAGGGAGTAGCCAAGAAACACACACCGTGTCGAGCGGGCGCCAACTTATGAGGAGTAGTGGCGGCGAGGTTAGGGTAACAAGCACAACCGAAGACACGGAGGTGGTCGTAGCGAGGAGGTGTACCGAAGAGGGCGTGGTGTGGGTGGGAGCGTGAGAGGCCGTGGAAGGAAGCCGGTTGAGCAGTGTAGGTGGCGGTGTGTAGGCTCTCGCCCGCGCGCGGCAAAGAGGCTCGAAGAAGGAGAGTGCGCATGACATCGCTCGTGGTGCGAATCATCCGCCAACCCTTGCCGCTCGGGAAGAAGTGTACGGGCAAGACATTCGAGTCGAACACCATGAGCGAGAAAGAAGGAGCGGGAGGTGTTGTTATCGATTCACGCCCGTTGTCACTTTGGGACGGCCTTGATGGTGAGGCCGAACTCGAGTGGACACCCGTGCAAAGAAGTGGAGGAGGGTGGAAAAGGTCTCGGACTTGGCGCGTAAAGGGAAAGTCCAAGAGTAGTGAGAGAAATCATCGAGTAGGACCGGATAGTACTTATAGCCGGAAATGCTAGGAACAGTGAGAAGTCCACGGATCACAAAGGAACAAGAGCAAAGGCATGCGTCGCGACGCGAAGAAGAAGAAGGAAAAGGAAGGCGCACATGGCGACTTAACCGGCATGCATGGCGTAGATGCTCATCGGCCCGAGTGCAAGGAAGGTGGGCACTACGACTAAGCCGAGCCAAAGCGCCGCGCCGTGGTGACCGAGCCGGGCGGTGCCGTAGTAGAGGAAGAGGGAGTAGTGGCAAGGGCAGCTGAAGTGGAAGGCTGTAGAGCGGAAGCGTGAAGGCGAAGGGAGTAAAGGGGTCCGAGCTATCACTGAGGAGGAGTGGCCGCCCGCAGGCGGAATCCTTCACCGCGGAGGCCGGTAGAGTCGAACTCAACCGAACAAGAGTTGTCGGCAAGAAACGGGCGGATGGAAAGAAGGTTATGGACGATCTGAGGAGAAACAAGGACATCAGGAAGACGAAAAAGACCGGAGGCAGAACCCACGGAGGTGACAGGAAGACAAGACCCATTCCCAACCATGATCGAAGAGGGACAGGAAGGGTGAGGAGGGCGAAGAGAAGAGAGGATGCGGCAAGATGAGGGGTAGTGTGGAAGGAAGCCCCGAGTCGGGCGATCCACCGGTGCAGACGGGTGGTGCAGCCCCATGGTGCTGGCGATTGCGCCACATCGCCGGATGCCACCCCGGCCAGACGGAGTCGGACCGCGGAGCGGGGGAAGGCCGAGAGGAAGAAGTGGCGCCGTGCTCGGCGAAGACGAGCGGAGGGGCGGTCGGACCGAAAGCATGAATCGCTCGCCTCGCCCACCGGGCGAGCAAGAGCTGCCGGCGGCAAAGGCGCCGCGCTCCCAAGTGAGGGCCGCAGCGACGGACACGGTCCCGGGCCTTGAAGCCTTGAGCTTGGCCGCCCGAGAGCACTGTGCAAGGTCCGCGTCCGACCGAGCATCGCCGGCGACGGTCTTGCCGCGCGGCGGACCGCCGCCGCGAGAGGTGCGCCCGGAGCGGCATGCCGAGGCCACTGGACCAAGGGAAGAAGGCGATGGGCGCAGCCGGCAACGGACGAGGAACGACGGAGGAAGGATCGCGGTCGCCCCACCGAGGGCCGCAGTACCCTCGGCGTGAACCCCAGCTCAAGGCCCGCGCCACCGCTACACGGACCGGGGCAAGATGGCCCGGCCGGCGGGGCGGCGGCCGGCGGGGCGTGACCACTGCTCGAAGCGGGTGTCGGCACCATCGCCCGCACTCGTAGGACGAGGAGGAGGGGGCTGGTGGTGCCCGGCCGCAATAGGGCCGTGGCGGCGCCAGTGGGTGCTCGCGTCCGCGCCGAGGCAGCTCCGCCCGCGGCCGCCGCCCCCCGCGCGGAAGCGCCCGCACGTGGAGGCCCTACACCGCTGGCGGCTCGTGCCGATGGGCGTGGGCGGGGGAAGTGTCGGGCCGGGTAGGGGAGCCGCCCGCTGGCCCGCGCACGGGACCGGGAGCCGCCGCGTCCCCGCAGACGGGACTCGGGAGCCGTCCGCGTCCCGACTCGAGCGCGCGACGCCGCGAGCGGGACGGGCGCGACGCCGCGAGCGGACGGACCGGGCGGACCGTGGCCCCAGAGCGCGCAGGAGAGAGTGGGAAAGGAGAAGGGAGAGAAGAGGGCGGCTGCCGCCGGATGGGGGCGGCGCGGCGGCCGGCCGGACATGGTGGTGCCGGCTGGGGAGGAAGGGAGGGGAGGAAATTTGCTAGCTTGATACCATGTAAGAGAGAGTGATTGTCTCTATTCCTCCAAACCCTAGAAGGGTGGGCAATATAGTTCTTTGCACATGGGCCACATGGGCCTAGCCTCATGGGCCTACACATATACACTAACAA
>JADLZK010004074.1:0-24367 GCA_015847255.1 Hyparrhenia diplandra
CTGATTTCAGCCTTGAACTCAAAACAAAAAGAAGTTTTCAATCCGGCTATAGAATCGAGCTAGACTTTTCAGCGGTTGTGGAATCAAATGCCTCACCCTAGAGAACCTAAATTTGAACAAGTGGACTATTAGAGTTTTTCTAAGAATCACTTGTCATAGGCCTCAAAGTAGAACTTGTTTAGAGTGAAATCTTGGAATTCCATCCGAAAATCTTTTGTGTGGACCTCCGTACCAGAAACAAAGGGAGCGACACGAAAACATAGGAAGTTAGGGTGGGTAGGTTAGATGATGGTAGGATCATTTACATTGTGTTCCCCAACCGTTAATATATATTCTTGGATGTGACATTAGGGAATTTATTTGCTGATTTAGAACTCAAAACAAAAAAGTTTCCAATCCGGCTATAGAATCGAGCTAGACTTTTCAGCGGTTTTGGAATCAAATGCCTCACCCTAGAGAACCTAAATTTGAACAAGTGGACTATTAGAGAGTTTTTCTAAGAATCACTTGTCATAGGCCTCAAAAGTAGAACTTGTTTAGAGTGAAATCTTGGAATTCCATGAAAATCTTTTGTGTGGACCCTCCGTATAGAAAAACAAGGGAGCGACACGAAAGGTACATAGGAAGTTAGGGTGGGTAGGTTAGATGATGGTAGGATCATTTACATTGTGTTCCCCAAGCGTTAATATATATTTTTGGATGTGACATTAGGAGTTTTGTTGGGCTGATTTTCAGCGAACTCAAAACAAAAAGAAGTTTCCAATCCGGCTATAGAATCGAGCTAGACTTTTCAGCGGTTGTGGAATCAAATGCCTCACCCTAGAGAACCTAAATTTGAACAAGTGGACTATTAGAGAGTTTTTTCTAAGAATCACTTGTCATAGGCCTCAAAGTAACACTTGTTTAGAGTGAAATCTTGGAATTCCATCGAAAATCTTTGTGTTCGACCTCCGTACCAGAAAAAAATGGAAGCGCGACAGAAAGGTAGATAGGAAGTTAGGATGGATAGGTCAACAAAAAAGTTTCCAATCCGGCTATTGAATGAGCTAGACTTTTTGTGGTTTTGGAATCAAATGCCTCACCCTAGAGAACCTAAATTTGAACAAGTGGACTATTTAGAGTTTTTTCTAGAATCACTTGTCATAGGCCTCAAAAGTAGAACTTGTTTAGAGTGAAATCTTGGAATTCCAACAAAATCTTTGTTGGACCTTTTCTAAGAAACAAGGAGCGACTCAAAGGTAATAGGAAGTTAGGGTGGGTAGGTTAGATGATGGTAGGATCATTTACATTGTGTGGAAACCTCCGTTAATATATATTCTTGGATGTGACATTAGGAATTAGATAGGCGCTGATTAGGGTGGACTAAAACAAAAAAAAGTTTCCAATCCGGCTATAGAATCGAGCTAGACTTTTTCAGCGGTTGTGGAATCAAATGCCTCACCCTAGAGAACCTAAATGAACAAGTGGACTATTAGAGAGTTTTTCTAAGAATCACTTGTCATAGGCCTCAAAGTAGAACTTGTTTAGAGTGAAATCTTGGAATTCCATCGAAAATCTTTGTGTGGACCTCCGTGCGAAACAAAGGGAGCGACACGAAAGGTACATAGGAAGTTAGGGTGGGTAGGTTAGATGATGGTAGGATCATTTACATTGTGTTCCCCAACCGTTAATATATATTCTTGGATGTGACATTAGGAATTTATTGGCTGATGATATGAACTCAAAAAAAAGAAGTTTCCAATCCGGCTATAGAATCGAGCTAGACTTTTCAGCGATTTGTGGAATCAAATGCCTCACCCTAGAGAACCTAAATTTGAACAAGTGGACTATTAGAGTTTTTTCTAAGAATCACTTGTCATAGGCCTCAAAGTAACACTTGTTTAGAGTGAAATCTTGGAATTCCATCGAAAATCTTTGTGTGTCGAAACCTCCATTAGAAAAAAAGGGAGCGACACGAAAGGTACATAGGAAGTTAGGGTGGGTAGGTTAGATGATGGTAGGATCATTTCATTGTGTTCCCCAACCGTTAAATAGTTTCTTTGGATGTGAATCCGTTGGCTGATTTGGCTGATTTGAACTCAAAACAAAAGAAGTTTCCAATCCGGCTATAGAATCGAGCTAGACTTTTTCAGCGGTTGTGGAATCAAATGCCTCACCCTAGAGAACCTAAATTTGAACAAGTGGACTATTAGAGAGTTTTTCTAAGAATCACTTGTCATAGGCCTCAAAAGTAACACTTGTTTAGAGTGAAATCTTGGAATTCCATCGAAAATCTTTGTGTGGACCTCCGTGCGAAACAAGGGGAGCGACACGAAAAACAAGGAAGTTAGGGTGGGTAGGTTAGATGATGGTAGGATCATTTACATTGTGTTCCCCAAGTTAATATAGGATGTGACATTAGGGTGGATTTAGGAACTCAAAACAAAAAAGTTTCCAATCCGGCTATAGAATCGAGCTAGACTTTTTAGCGGTTGTGGAATCAAATGCCCTCACCCTAGAGAACCTAAATTTGAACAAGTGGACTATTAGAGAGTTTTTTCTAAGAATCACTTGTCATAGGCCTCAAAAGTAGAACTTGTTTAGAGTGAAATCTTGGAATTCCATGAAAATCTTTGTGTGGACCTCCGTGCTTAGAAAAAAGGGGAGCGACACGAAAGGTACATAGGAAGTTAGGGTGGGTAGGTTAGATGATGGTAGGATCATTTACATTGTGTTCCCCAAGCGTTAATATATATTCTTGGATGTGACATTAGGACTTTTTTTGCGCTGATTTCCTTGAACTCAAAACAAAGAAAGTTTCCAATCCGGCTATAGAATCGAGCTAGACTTTTTCAGCGATTTGTGGAATCAAATGCCTCACCCTAGAGAACCTAAATTTGAACAAGTGGACTATTAGAGAGTTTTTCTAAGAATCACTTGTCATAGGCCTCAAAAGTAACACTTGTTTAGAGTGAAATCTTGGAATTCCATCGAAAATCTTTGTAGCGATGCGACCTCCGTGGGTAGGTTAAAAAAGGAAGGGAAGCGACACGATAAGGTAGATAGGAAGTTAGGGTGGATAGGTCAAAAAAAAGTTTCCAATCCGGCTATTGAATGAGCTAGACTTTTTCAGCGATTTTTGGAATCAAATGCCCTCACCCTAGAGAACCTAAATTTGAACAAGTGGACTATTAGAGTTTTTCTAAGAATCACTTGTCATAGGCCTCAAAAGTAGAACTTGTTTAGAGTGAAATCTTGGAATTCCATGAAAATCTTTGTGTGGACCTCAAAATGCGAAACAAAAGGGAGCGACACGAAAGGTACATAGGAAGTTAGGGTGGGTAGGTTAGATGATGGTAGGATCATTTACATTGTGTTCCCCCCCGTTAATATATATATTTCTTTGGATGTGACATTAGGAATTTCATTGGCGCTGATTTCAGCCTTGAACTCAAAACAAAAGAAGTTTCCAATCCGGCTATAGAATCGAGCTAGACTTTTCAGCGGTTTGTGGAATCAAATGCCCCACCCTAGAGAACCTAAATTTGAACAAGTGGACTATTAGAGAGTTTTTTCTAAGAATCACTTGTCATAGGCCTCAAAGTAGAACTTGTTTAGAGTGAAATCTTGG
Source organism: Hyparrhenia diplandra (assembly GCA_015847255.1). NCBI lineage: Eukaryota > Viridiplantae > Streptophyta > Magnoliopsida > Poales > Poaceae > Hyparrhenia > Hyparrhenia diplandra. Next base: position 3,611 of record JADLZK010004074.1, read on the forward strand.
AATTCCATGAAAATCTTTTGTGTGGACCTCGTGCGAAAAACAAGGGGAGCGACACGAAAGGTACATAGGAAGTTAGGGTGGGTAGGTTAGATGATGGTAGGATCATTTACATTGTGTTCCCCAACCGTTAATATATATTCTTGGATGTGACATTAGGGACTGTTTGGCTGATTTCAGCCTTGAACTCAAAACAAAAAAGTTTCCAATCCGGCTATAGAATCGAGCTAGACTTTTTCAGCGATTTGTGGAATCAAATGCCTCACCCTAGAGAACCTAAATTTGAACAAGTGGACTATTAGAGAGTTTTTCTAAGAATCACTTGTCATAGGCCTCAAAAGTAACACTTGTTTAGAGTGAAATCTTGGAATTCCATCGAAAATCTTTTGTATGCGACCTCCGTCCCATAGGAAAAAGAAGGGAGGCGATGATGGTACGATCAAAGGTAGATAGGAAGTTAGGGTGGATAGGTCAAGAAAAGTTTCCAATCCGAACTATTGAATCGAGCTAGACTTTTTCGGCTATAGCGGTTTTGGAATCAAATGCCTCACCCTAGAGAACCTAAATTTGAACAAGTGGACTATTAGAGTTTTTCTAAGAATCACTTGTCATAGGCCTCAAAGTAGAACTTGTTTAGAGTGAAATCTTGGAATTCCATGAAAATCTTTGTGTGGACCTCCGTTGCAGAAAAAAAGGGAGCGACACGAAAGGTACATAGGAAGTTAGGGTGGGTAGGTTAGATGATGGTAGGATCATTTACATTGTGTTCCCCAACCGTTAATATATATTCTTGGATGTGACCAAGTGAACTCAAAACAAAAAGCACCGGCTATATAGAATCGAGCTAGACTTTTCAGCGATTTGTGGAATCAAATGCCTCACCCTAGAGAACCTAAATTTGAACAAGTGGACTATTAGAGAGTTTTTCTAAGAATCACTTGTCATAGGCCTCAAAGTAACACTTGTTTAGAGTGAAATCTTGGAATTCCATCGAAAATCTTTGTGTGGCGACCTCCGTACAGAAAAAAAAAAAGGGAGCGACACGAAAGGTAGATAGGAAGTTAGGGTGGATAGGTCAAGAAAAGTTTCCAATGGCTAGGATCGAGCTAGATTTTTTAGCGGTTTTGGAATCAAATGTCACCCTAGAGAACCTAAATTTGAACAAGTGGACTATTAGAGAGTTTTTCTAAGAATCACTTGTCATAGGCCTCAAAGTAGAACTTGTTTTAGAGTGAAATCTTGGAATTCCATGAAAATCTTTTTGTGTGGACCTCCGAAATCTTGGAATTCGAAACAAGGGAAAGCGACACGAACGAAAGGTACATAGGAAGTTAGGGTGGGTAGGTTAGATGATGGTAGGATCATTTACATTGTGTTCCCCAACCGTTAATATATATTCTTTGGATGTGACATTAGGGACTGTTGGCGCTGATTTCAGCCTTGAACTCAAAAAAAAAAAGTTTCCAATCCGGCTATAGAATCGAGCTAGACTTTTTCAGCGGTTGTGGAATCAAATGCCTCACCCTAGAGAACCTAAATTTGAACAAGTGGACTATTAGAGAGTTTTTCTAAGAATCACTTGTCATAGGCCTCAAAGTAACACTTGTTTAGAGTGAAATCTTGGAATTCCATCGAAAATCTTTGTGTGGACCTCCGTATGCAGAAAAAAGAAGGGAGCGACACGAAAGGTAGATAGGAAGTTAGGGTGGGAGGTTAGATGATGGTAGGATCAAAATTGTGTTCCCCCAATCCGGCTATTGTGACATTATGAGCTAGAACTTTTTGGCGGTTTTAGAATCAAATGACTTTTCACCCTAGAGAACCTAACCTTGATTTTGAACAAGTGGATTTGAACAAGTGGACTATTAGAGAGTTTTTTTTCTAAGAATCACTTGTCATAGGCCTCAAAAGTAGAACTTGTTTAGAGTGAAATCTTGGAATTCCATCAAAAATCTTTTGTGTGGACCTCCATGCGAAAAACAAGGGAGCGACCACGAAAGGTACATAGGAAGTTAGGGTGGGTAGGTTAGATGATGGTAGGATCATTTACATTGTGTTCCCCAACCGTTAATATATATTCTTGGATGTGACATTAGGAATTTGTTGGCGCTGATTTCAGCCTTGAACTCAAAAAAAAAAAAGTTTCCAATCCGGCTATAGAATCGAGCTAGACTTTTCAGCGGTTGTGGAATCAAATGCCTCACCCTAGAGAACCTAAATTTGAACAAGTGGACTATTAGAGAGTTTTTCTAAGAATCACTTGTCATAGGCCTCAAAAGTAACACTTGTTTAGAGTGAAATCTTGGAATTCCATCGAAAATCTTTGTGTGGACCTCTCATAGAAACGAAACAAGGGAGCGACACGAAAAAAAAGGGTGGGTAGGCGATGATGGTAGGATCATTAGATAGGAAGTTATATTCTTGGATAGGTCAAGCTGAAAAGTTTCCAATCCGGAAGTTTCCAATGCTATAGAGCTAGACTTTTTTTGGTTGTGGAATCAAATGCCTCACCCTAGAGAACCTAAATTTGAACAAGTGGACTATTAGAGAGTTTTTCTAAGAATCACTTGTCATAGGCCTCAAAAAGTAGAACTTGTTTAGAGTGAAATCTTGGAATTCCATAAAAAATCTTTGTAATGGACCTCCGTCTTAGAAACAAAGGGAGCGACACGAAAGGTACATAGGAAGTTAGGGTGGGTAGGTTAGATGATGGTAGGATCATTTACATTGTGTTCCCCAAACGTTAATATATATTCTTGGATGTGACATTAGGGAACTGTTATGCGCTGATTGATTTCAGCCTTGAACTCAAAACAAAAAAAGTTTCCAATCCGGCTATAGAATCGAGCTAGACTTTTTCCTTGATTTGTGGAATCAAATGCCTCACCCTAGAGAACCTAAATTTGAACAAGTGGACTATTAGAGAGTTTTTCTAAGAATCACTTGTCATAGGCCTCAAAGTAACACTTGTTTAGAGTGAAATCTTGGAATTCCATCGAAAATCTTTGTGTGGAACCTCCGTGCCAGAAACAAGGGAGCGACACGAAAGGTACATAGGAAGTTAGGGTGGGTAGGTTAGATGATGGTAGGATCATTTACATTGTGTTCCCCAAAGGTATATATTCTTGGATGTGACATTAGGGTGGATAGATGAACTCAAAACAAAAAAGTTTCCAATCCGGCTATAGAATCGAGCTAGACTTTTCAGCGTTTTTGGAATCAAATGCCTCACCCTAGAGAACCTAAATTTGAACAAGTGGACTATTAGAGAGTTTTTTCTAAGAATCACTTGTCATAGGCCTCAAAAGTAACACTTGTTTAGAGTGAAATCTTGGAATTCCATGAAAATCTTTGTTGACCTCCGTCTTAGAAACAAGGGAGCCTACATAGGAAGTTAGGGTGGGTAGAAAAGATGATGGTAGGATCATACATTGTGTTCCCCAACCGTTAATAGATAGGATGTGACATTTAGGAATTTGTTGGATAGGAACTCAAAACAAAAAAAGTTTCCAATCCGGCTATAGAATCGAGCTAGACTTTTCAGCGGTTTTTGGAATCAAATGCCCCACCCTAGAGAACCTAAATTTGAACAAGTGGACTATTAGAGTTTTTTTCTAAGAATCACTTGTCATAGGCCTCAAAAGTAGAACTTGTTTAGAGTGAAATCTTGGAATTCCATGAAAATCTTTTTGTGTGGACCTCCGTGCGAAACAAAAAGGGAGCGACGAAAGGTACATAGGAAGTTAGGGTGGGTAGGTTAGATGATGGTAGGATCATTTACATTGTGTTCCCCAACCGTTAATATATATTCTTGGATGTGACATTAGGAATTTGTTGGTGCTGATTTCAGCGAACTCAAAACAAAAAAGTTTCCAATCCGGCTATAGAATCGAGCTAGACTTTTCAGCGATTTGTGGAATCAAATGCCCCACCCTAGAGAACCTAAATTTGAACAAGTGGACTATTAGAGTTTTTCTAAGAATCACTTGTCATAGGCCTCAAAGTAGAACTTGTTTAGAGTGAAATCTTGGAATTCCATGAAAATCTTTGTGTCGACCTCCGTAGAAAAAAGGGAGCGACACGAAAGGTACATAGGAAGTTAGGATGGGTAGGTTAGATGATGGTAGGATCATTTACATTGTGTTCCCCAAACGTTAATATATATTCTTGGATGTGACATTAGGAACTTTTGTTGGCTGATTTTTCCTTGAACTCAAAAAAAAAAGAAGTTTCCAATCCGGCTATAGAATCGAGCTAGACTTTTCAGCGATTTGTGGAATCAAATGCCTCACCCTAGAGAACCTAAATTTGAACAAGTGGACTATTAGAGAGTTTTTTTCTAAGAATCACTTGTCATAGGCCTCAAAGTAACACTTGTTTAGAGTGAAATCTTGGAATTCCATCGAAAATCTTTTGTATGGACCTCCGTGCTTAGAAAAAAGAAGGAGACGACGAAAGGTAGATAGGAAGTTAGGGTGGATAGGTCAAGAAAAGTTTCCAATCCGGCTATTGAATCGAGCTAGACTTTTTAGCGGTTTTGGAATCAAATGCCTCACCCTAGAGAACCTAAATTTGAACAAGTGGACTATTAGAGAGTTTTTCTAAGAATCACTTGTCATAGGCCTCAAAGTAGAACTTGTTTAGAGTGAAATCTTGGAATTCCATGAAAATCTTTGTGTGGACCTCCGTGCAGAAACAAAAGGGAGCGACACGAAAGGTACATAGGAAGTTAGGGTGGGTAGGTTAGATGATGGTAGGATCATTTACATTGTGTTCCCCAACCGTTAATATATATTCTTTGGATGTGACATTAGGGAATATTGGCGGTGAACTCAAAACAAAAGAAGTTTCCAATCCGGCTATAGAATCGAGCTAGACTTTTTGATTTGTGGAATCAAATGCCCCACCCTAGAGAACCTAAATTTGAACAAGTGGACTATTAGAGAGTTTTTCTAAGAATCACTTGTCATAGGCCTCAAAGTAGAACTTGTTTAGAGTGAAATCTTGGAATTCCATCGAAAATCTTTGTGTGGACCTCCATCTGCGAAACAAAGGGAGCGACACGAAAGGTACATAGGAAGTTAGGGTGGGTAGGTTAGATGATGGTAGGATCATTTACATTGTGTTCCCCAAGCGTTAATATATATTCTTGGATGTGACATTAGGGACATTGGCGCTGATTTCAGCCTTGAACTCAAAACAAAAAAAGTTTCCAATCCGGCTATAGAATCGAGCTAGACTTTTTCTTGATTTGTGGAATCAAATGCCTCACCCTAGAGAACCTAAATTTGAACAAGTGGACTATTAGAGTTTTTTCTAAGAATCACTTGTCATAGGCCTCAAAAGTAACACTTGTTTTAGAGTGAAATCTTGGAATTCCATCGAAAATCTTTTTGTATGCGACCTCCGTGCGAAAAAAGAAGGGAGCGACGAAAGGTAGATAGGAGTTAGATGATGGTAGGGGTTAGGATGGATAGGTCATTTTAAAAAGTTTCCAATCCGGCTATCCAATCGAGCTAGACTTTTTCAGCGGTTTTGGAATCAAATGCCCTCACCCTAGAGAACCTAAATTTGAACAAGTGGACTATTAGAGAGTTTTTCTAAGAATCACTTGTCATAGGCCTCAAAGTAACACTTGTTTAGAGTGAAATCTTGGAATTCCAACAAAAATCTTTGTGTGGACCTTTCTAAGAACACAAGGGAGCGACCGAAAGGTACATAGGTTTAGGGTGGGTAGGTTAGATGATGGTAGGATCATTTACATTGTGTTCCCCAACCGTTAATATATATTCTTGGATGTGACATTAGGAATTTAGATAGGATTTTAGGGTGAACTCAGGTCAAAAAAAGTTTCCAATCCGGCTATAGAATCGAGCTAGACTTTTCAGCGATTTGTGGAATCAAATGCCCCACCCTAGAGAACCTAAATTTGAACAAGTGGACTATTAGAGAGTTTTTCTAAGAATCACTTGTCATAGGCCTCAAAAGTAGAACTTGTTTAGAGTGAAATCTTGGAATTCCATGAAAATCTTTGTGTGGACCTCCGTAGAAACAAAGGGAGCGACACGAAAGGTACATAGGAAGTTAGGGTGGGTAGGTTAGATGATGGTAGGATCATTTACATTGTGTTCCCCAACCGTTAATATATATTCTTGGATGTGACATTAGGGGCTGATTTAGCCTTGAACTCAAAACAAAAAAAAGTTTCCAATCCGGCTATAGAATCGAGCTAGACTTTTCAGCGGATTTGTGGAATCAAATGCCTCACCCTAGAGAACCTAAATTTGAACAAGTGGACTATTAGAGAGTTTTTCTAAGAATCACTTGTCATAGGCCTCAAAAGTAGAACTTGTTTAGAGTGAAATCTTGGAATTCCATGAAAATCTTTTGTGTGTCTACCTCCGTCTTAGAAAAAAGGGAGCGACACGAAAGGTACATAGGAAGTTAGGGTGGGTAGGTTAGATGATGGTAGGATCATTTACATTGTGTTCCCTAGACGTTAATATATATTTTTGGATGTGACATGCCTCACCCTATTGAACCTGATTTGAACAAGTGAACTCAAAACAAAAGAAGTTTTTCCAATCCGGCTATAGAATCGAGCTAGACTTTTTTGATTTGTGGAATCAAATGCCTCACCCTAGAGAACCTAAATTTGAACAAGTGGACTATTAGAGAGTTTTTCTAAGAATCACTTGTCATAGGCCTCAAAAGTAACACTTGTTTAGAGTGAAATCTTGGAATTCCATCGAAAATTTTGTGTCGACCTCCGTTAAGAAAAAAAAGGGAGCGATGTGACATTAAAGGTTAGATAGGAAGTTAGGGTGGATAGGTCAAGAAAAGTTTCCAATCCGGCTATTGAATCGAGCTAGACTTTTTAGCGGTTTTGGAATCAAATGCCTCACCCTAGAGAACCTAAATTTGAACAAGTGGACTATTAGAGAGTTTTTCTAAGAATCACTTGTCATAGGCCTCAAAAGTAGAACTTGTTTAGAGTGAAATCTTGGAATTCCATTTGAAAATCTTTGTGTGGAACCTCCGTTTCTAAGAAACAAGGGAGCGACACGAAAGGTACATAGGAAGTTTAGGGTGGGTAGGTTAGATGATGGTAGGATCATTTACATTGTGTTCCCCAACCGTTAATATATATTCTTGGATGTGACATTAGGGTAGATAGCTGATTTAGGGTGAACTCAAAACAAAAAAAAGTTTCCAATCCGGCTATAGAATCGAGCTAGACTTTTTCAGCGGTTGTGGAATCAAATGCCTCACCCTAGAGAACCTAAATTTGAACAAGTGGACTATTAGAGAGTTTTTCTAAGAATCACTTGTCATAGGCCTCAAAAGTAACACTTGTTTAGAGTGAAATCTTGGAATTCCATCGAAAATCTTTTGTACCGACCTCCGTAGGATCAAAAAAAAAAAGGGAGCGACACGAAAGGTAGATAGGAAGTTAGGGTGGATAGGTCAAAAAAAAAGTTTCCAATCCGGCTATTGAATCGAGCTAGACTTTTCAGCGGTTTTGGAATCAAATGCCTCACCCTAGAGAACCTAAATTTGAACAAGTGGACTATTAGAGAGTTTTTCTAAGAATCACTTGTCATAGGCCTCAAAGTAGAACTTGTTTAGAGTGAAATCTTGGAATTCCATGAAAATCTTTTGTGGACCTCCGTGCGAAACAAAAGGGAGCGACACGAAAGGTACATAGGAAGTTAGGGTGGGTAGGTTAGATGATGGTAGGATCATTTACATTGTGTTCCCCAACCGTTAATATATATTCTTGGATGTGACATTAGGAATTTATTGGCTGATTTAGCCTTGAACTCAAAACAAAAAAAAGTTTCCAATCCGGCTATAGAATCGAGCTAGACTTTTCAGCGGATTTGTGGAATCAAATGCCCCACCCTAGAGAACCTAAATTTGAACAAGTGGACTATTAGAGAGTTTTTCTAAGAATCACTTGTCATAGGCCTCAAAAGTAGAACTTGTTTAGAGTGAAATCTTGGAATTCCATGAAAATCTTTGTGTGGACCTCCGTGCTTAGAAACAAGGGAGCGACACGAAAGGTACATAGGAAGTTAGGGTGGGTAGGTTAGATGATGGTAGGATCATTTACATTGTGTTCCCCAAACGTTAATATATATTCTTGGATGTGACATTAGGAAATTGGCGCTGATTTCTTGAACTCAAAACAAAAAGAAGTTTCCAATCCGGCTATAGAATCGAGCTAGACTTTTCAGCGATTTGTGGAATCAAATGCCTCACCCTAGAGAACCTAAATTTGAACAAGTGGACTATTAGAGAGTTTTTCTAAGAATCACTTGTCATAGGCCTCAAAGTAACACTTGTTTAGAGTGAAATCTTGGAATTCCATCGAAAATCTTTGTGTCGACCTCCGTACCAGAAAAAAAAAGAAGGGAGCGACACGAAAGGTAGATAGGAAGTTAGGGTGGATAGGTCAAGAAAAGTTTCCAATCCGGCTATTGAATCGAGCTAGACTTTTTAGCGGTTTTGGAATCAAATGCCTCACCCTAGAGAACCTAAATTTGAACAAGTGGACTATTAGAGTTTTTTTCTAAGAATCACTTGTCATAGGCCTCAAAAGTAGAACTTGTTTAGAGTGAAATCTTGGAATTCCAACAAAAATCTTTGTGTGGAGACCTTTTCTAAGAATCACTTGTCAGCGGCCCTCAAAGTAACATAGGTTTAGGGGTGGGTAGGTTAGATGATGGTAGGATCATTTACATTGTGTTCCCCAAACCGTTAATATATATTCTTGGATGTGACATTAGGAAGATAGGCGCTGATTTAGGGTGAACTCAAAACAAAAAAAAGTTTCCAATCCGGCTATAGAATCGAGCTAGACTTTTCAGCGGTTGTGGAATCAAATGCCTCACCCTAGAGAACCTAAATTTGAACAAGTGGACTATTAGAGAGAGTTTTTTCTAAGAATCACTTGTCATAGGCCTCAAAGTAACACTTGTTTAGAGTGAAATCTTGGAATTCCATCGAAAATCTTTGTGTGGACCTACGAAACAAAGGGAGCGACACGAAAGGTACATAGGAAGTTAGGGTGGGTAGGTTAGATGATGGTAGGATCATTTACATTGTGTTCCCCAACCGTTAATATATATTCTTGGATGTGACATTAGGGTGATTTAGGAACTCAAAACAAAAAAAGTTTCCAATCCGGCTATAGAATCGAGCTAGACTTTTCAGCGGTTTTGGAATCAAATGCCCCACCCTAGAGAACCTAAATTTGAACAAGTGGACTATTAGAGAGTTTTTCTAAGAATCACTTGTCATAGGCCTCAAAAGTAGAACTTGTTTAGAGTGAAATCTTGGAATTCCATGAAAATCTTTGTGTGGACCTCCGTGCAGAAAAACAAAGGGAGCGACACGAAAGGTACATAGGAAGTTAGGGTGGGTAGGTTAGATGATGGTAGGATCATTTACATTGTGTTCCCCAACCGTTAATATATATTCTTGGATGTGACATTAGGAACCTCATTGGCTGATTTGAACAAGTGGACTATTGAACTCAAAACAAAAAAGTTTCCAATCCGGCTATAGAATCGAGCTAGACTTTTCAGCGATTTGTGGAATCAAATGCCCCACCCTAGAGAACCTAAATTTGAACAAGTGGACTATTAGAGAGTTTTTCTAAGAATCACTTGTCATAGGCCTCAAAGTAGAACTTGTTTAGAGTGAAATCTTGGAATTCCATCGAAAATCTTTTGTGTCGACCTCAATGCAGAAACAAAGGGAGCGACACGAAAGGTACATAGGAAGTTAGGGTGGGTAGGTTAGATGATGGTAGGATCATTTACATTGTGTTCCCCAATCCGTTAATATATATTCTTGGATGTGACATTAGGAATCAAATTGGCTGATTTCACCCTTGAACTCAAAAAAAAAAGTTTCCAATCCGGCTATAGAATGAGCTAGACTTTTCATGATTTGTGGAATCAAATGCCTCACCCTAGAGAACCTAAATTTGAACAAGTGGACTATTAGAGAGTTTTTTCTAAGAATCACTTGTCATAGGCCTCAAAAGTAACACTTGTTTAGAGTGAAATCTTGGAATTCCATCGAAAATCTTTGTGTGGACCTCGATGCAGAAAAAAAAAGGGGATGCGAGGATCATTTACAAAGGTAGATAGGAAGTTAGGGTGGATAGGTCAAAACAAAAAAGTTTCCAATCCGGCTATTGAATCGAGCTAGACTTTTTAGCGGTTTTGGAATCAAATGCCCCTCCCCCTAGAGAACCTAAATTTGAACAAGTGGACTATTAGAGAGTTTTTCTAAGAATCACTTGTCATAGGCCTCAAAAGTAGAACTTGTTTAGAGTGAAATCTTGGAATTCCATGAAAATCTTTTGTGTGGACCTCCGTGCGAAAACAAGGGGGAGCGACACGAAAGGTACATAGGAAGTTAGGGTGGGTAGGTTAGATGATGGTAGGATCATTTACATTGTGTTCCCCAACCGTTAATATATATTCTTGGATGTGACATTAGGGAATTTGGCGCTGATTTCAGCCTTGAACTCAAAAAAAAAAAGTTTCCAATCCGGCTATAGAATCGAGCTAGACTTTTCAGCGGTTGTGGAATCAAATGCCCCACCCTAGAGAACCTAAATTTGAACAAGTGGACTATTAGAGAGTTTTTCTAAGAATCACTTGTCATAGGCCTCAAAAGTAGAACTTGTTTAGAGTGAAATCTTGGAATTCCATGAAAATCTTTTTGTGTGGACCTCCGTGCAGAAACAAAGGGAGCGACACGAAAGGTACATAGGAAGTTAGGGTGGGTAGGTTAGATGATGGTAGGATCATTTACATTGTGTTCCCCAAACGTTAATATATATTCTTGGATGTGACATTAGGGATTGTTGGCTGATTTCAGCCTTGAACTCAAAACAAAAGAAGTTTCCAATCCGGCTATAGAATCGAGCTAGACTTTTTCAGCGATTTGTGGAATCAAATGCCTCACCCTAGAGAACCTAAATTTGAACAAGTGGACTATTAGAGAGTTTTTCTAAGAATCACTTGTCATAGGCCTCAAAAGTAACACTTGTTTAGAGTGAAATCTTGGAATTCCATCGAAAATCTTTTTGTGTGAGACCTCCGTGCAGAAAAAAGAAAGGGAGCGACACGAAAGGTAGATAGGAAGTTAGGGTGGATAGGTCAAGAAAAAGTTTCCAATCCGGCTATTGAATCGAGCTAGACTTTTTAGCGGTTTTGGAATCAAATGCCTCACCCTAGAGAACCTAAATTTGAACAAGTGGACTATTAAAAAGTTTTTCTAAGAATCACTTGTCATAGGCCTCAAAGTAGAACTTGTTTAGAGTGAAATCTTGGAATTCCATAGAAAATCTTTGTGACTATTGGACCTCACTTGTCATAGGCAAAAAACAAAGAAATCTTGGAATTCCATCGAAAACACGAAAGGTACATAGGAAGTTAGGTTAGGAAGTTAGGGTGGGTAGGTTAGATGATGGTAGGATCATTTACATTGTGTTCCCCAACCGTTAATATATATTCTTGGATGTGACATTAGGAAACTGAACATTGCGCTGATTTCAGATAGCGAACTCAAAACAAAAAAAAGTTTCCAATCCGGCTATAGAATCGAGCTAGACTTTTCATGATTTGTGGAATCAAATGCCCCACCCTAGAGAACCTAAATTTGAACAAGTGGACTATTAGAGAGTTTTTCTAAGAATCACTTGTCATAGGCCTCAAAAGTAGAACTTGTTTAGAGTGAAATCTTGGAATTCCATCGAAAATCTTTTTGTGTGGACCTCCGTGCAGAAACAAGGGAGCGACACGAAAGGTACATAGGAAGTTAGGGTGGGTAGGTTAGATGATGGTAGGATCATTTACATTGTGTTCCCCAAGCGTTAATATATATATTCTTGGATGTGACATTAGGGAATCAATTGCGCTGATTTCAGCCTTGAACTCAAAACAAAAAGAAGTTTCCAATCCGGCTATAGAATGAGCTAGACTTTTCAGCGATTTGTGGAATCAAATGCCTCACCCTAGAGAACCTAAATTTGAACAAGTGGACTATTAGAGAGTTTTTCTAAGAATCACTTGTCATAGGCCTCAAAGTAACACTTGTTTAGAGTGAAATCTTGGAATTCCATCGAAAATCTTTTGTACCTCCGTGCGAAACAAGGGAGCGACCGAAAGGTACATAGGAAAAAAATGATGGTAGGATCATTTACATTGTGTTCGACACGTTAATATATAGATATTAGGAAGTTAGGGTGGATAGGTCAAGAAAAAGTTTCCAATCCGGCTATTGAATCGAGCTAGACTTTTTTAGCGGTTTTGGAATCAAATGCCTCACCCTAGAGAACCTAAATTTGAACAAGTGGACTATTAGAGAGTTTTTTCTAAGAATCACTTGTCATAGGCCTCAAAGTAACACTTGTTTAGAGTGAAATCTTGGAATTCCATGAAAATCTTTGTGTGGACCTCCGTGCGCAAAACAAAGGGAGCGACACGAAAGGTACATAGGAAGTTAGGGTGGGTAGGTTAGATGATGGTAGGATCATTTACATTGTGTTCCCCAACCGTTAATATATATTCTTTGGATGTGACATTAGGGAATTTTTTTGGCGCTGATTTTGCGAACTCAAAACAAAGAAGTTTCCAATCCGGCTATAGAATCGAGCTAGACTTTTTCAGCGATTTGTGGAATCAAATGCCTCACCCTAGAGAACCTAAATTTGAACAAGTGGACTATTAGAGAGTTTTTCTAAGAATCACTTGTCATAGGCCTCAAAGTAACACTTGTTTAGAGTGAAATCTTGGAATTCCATGAAAATCTTTTGTGTGGACCTCCGTACAGAAAAAAAGGGAGCGACACGAAAGGTACATAGGAAGTTAGGGTGGGTAGGTTAGATGATGGTAGGATCATTTACAATTGTGTTCCCCAATGTTAATATATATTCTTGGATGTGACATTTTGGCTGATTTTTGAACTCAAATCAAAGAAGTTTCCAATCACCTATAGAGCTAACCTATTTGTGGAATCAAATTTGAACCTAAAGTGGACTATTAGAGTTTTTTCTAAGAATCACTTGTCATAGGCCTCAAAGTAGAACTTGTTTAGAGTGAAATCTTGGAATTCCATGAAAATCTTTGTGTGGACCTCCGTTAGAAGAAACAAGGGAGCGACGACGAAAGGTACATAGGAAGTTAGGGTGGGTAGGTTAGATGATGGTAGGATCATTTACATTGTGTTCCCCAACCCGTTAATATATATTTCTTGGATGTGACATTAGGAACTATTGGGCTGATTTCAGTAGCGAACTCAAAACAAAGAAAGTTTCCAATCCGGCTATAGAATGAGAGCTAGACTTTTCAGCGATTTGTGGAATCAAATGCCTCACCCTAGAGAACCTAAATTTGAACAAGTGGACTATTAGAGAGTTTTTCTAAGAATCACTTGTCATAGGCCTCAAAAGTAACACTTGTTTAGAGTGAAATCTTGGAATTCCATCGAAAATCTTTGTGTGGACCTCCGTGCAGAAAAAAGGGAAGGGAGCGACACGTAGGTTAGATGATGGTAGATATAGATGTGAAGTTAGGGTGGATAGGTCAAAAAAAAAAGTTTCCAATCCGGCTATTGAATCGAGCTAGACTTTTTCAGCGGTTTTGGAATCAAATGCCTCACCCTAGAGAACCTAAATTTGAACAAGTGGACTATTAGAGAGTTTTTCTAAGAATCACTTGTCATAGGCCTCAAAAGTAGAACTTGTTTAGAGTGAAATCTTGGAATTCCATGAAAATCTTTGTGTGGACCTCCGTGCAGAAAAAAAGGGAGCGACACGAAAGGTACATAGGAAGTTAGGGTGGGTAGGTTAGATGATGGTAGGATCATTTACATTGTGTTCCCCAACCGTTAATATATATTCTTTGGATGTGACATTAGGAATTTCCAATTGGCGCTGATTTCCCTGGAATCGAACTCAAAACAAAAAACAAGTTTCCAATCCGGCTATAGAAATCGAGCTAGACTTTTTTTAGAGTGAAATTTGTGGAATCAAATGCCTCACCCTAGAGAACCTAAATTTGAACAAGTGGACTATTAGAGAGTTTTTTCTAAGAATCACTTGTCATAGGCCTCAAAGTAACACTTGTTTAGAGTGAAATCTTGGAATTCCATCGAAAATCTTTGTGTCGACCTCCGTTGAAAAAAAAGAAGGGAGCGACACGAAAGGTAGATAGGAAGTTAGGGTGGATAGGTCAAAAAAAGTTTCCAATCCGGCTATTGAATCGAGCTAGACTTTTTGCGATTTTTGGAATCAAATGCCTCACCCTAGAGAACCTAAATTTGAACAAGTGGACTATTAGAGAGTTTTTCTAAGAATCACTTGTCATAGGCCTCAAAGTAGAACTTGTTTAGAGTGAAATCTTGGAATTCCATGAAAATCTTTTGTGTGGACCTCCGTGCAAAAAAACAAAGGGAGCGACACGAAAGGTACATAGGAAGTTAGGGTGGGTAGGTTAGATGATGGTAGGATCATTTACATTGTGTTCCCCAATTTGAACCGTTAATATATATATTCTTGGATGTGACATTAGGGACTATTGGCTGATTTGATTTCAGCCTTGAACTCAAAACAAAAGAAGTTTCCAATCCGGCTATAGAATCGAGCTAGACTTTTTTCAGCGGTTGTGGAATCAAATGCCTCACCCTAGAGAACCTAAATTTGAACAAGTGGACTATTAGAGTTTTTCTAAGAATCACTTGTCATAGGCCTCAAAGTAACACTTGTTTAGAGTGAAATCTTGGAATTCCATCGAAAATCTTTTGTGTGGACCTCCCATGCAAAAAAAAAAGGGGAGCGACACGAAAGGTAGATAGGAAGTTAGGGTGGGTGGATAGGTCAAGGAAAAGTTTCCAATCCGGCTATTGAATCTATAGAATGAGAGCTAGACTTTTTAGCGGTTTTGGAATCAAATGCCTCACCCTAGAGAACCTAAATTTGAACAAGTGGACTATTAGAGAGTTTTTCTAAGAATCACTTGTCATAGGCCTCAAAAGTAGAACTTGTTTAGAGTGAAATCTTGGAATTCCATTGAAAATCTTTTGTTTGGACCAAGTCTTAGAAACTAAAGGGAGCGACACGAAAAGGTACATAGGAAGTTAGGGTGGGTAGGTTAGATGATGGTAGGATCATTTACATTGTGTTCGAAAACCTTTAATATATATTCTTGGATGTGACATTAGGGGATTTATTGGCGCTGATAGGAGCGAACTCAAAACAAAAAAGTTTCCAATCCGGCTATAGAATCGAGCTAGACTTTTTCAGCGATTTGTGGAATCAAATGCCCCACCCTAGAGAACCTAAATTTGAACAAGTGGACTATTAGAGAGTTTTTCTAAGAATCACTTGTCATAGGCCTCAAAGTAGAACTTGTTTAGAGTGAAATCTTGGAATTCCATGAAAATCTTTGTGTGGACCTCCGTCTTAGAAACAAAGGGAGCGACACGAAAGGTACATAGGAAGTTAGGGTGGGTAGGTTAGATGATGGTAGGATCATTTACATTGTGTTCCCCAAAGCGTTAATATATATTCTTGGATGTGACATTAGGAATTTATTGGCGCTGATTTCAGCCTTGAACTCAAAACAAAAAGAAGTTTCCAATCCGGCTATAGAATGAGCTAGACTTTTCAGCGATTTGTGGAATCAAATGCCTCACCCTAGAGAACCTAAATTTGAACAAGTGGACTATTAGAGAGTTTTTCTAAGAATCACTTGTCATAGGCCTCAAAGTAACACTTGTTTAGAGTGAAATCTTGGAATTCCATCGAAAATCTTTGTGTCGACCTCCAAGGGAGCGACACGAAAGGTACATAGGAAAAAAGAAGTAGGAGCGACACGAAAGATGTGAGATAGGAAGTTAGGGATTTGGATAGGTCAAAAAAAGTTTCCAATCCGGCTATTGAATCGAGCTAGACTTTTTAGCGGTTTTGGAATCAAATGCCTCACCCTAGAGAACCTAAATTTGAACAAGTGGACTATTAGAGTTTTTTCTAAGAATCACTTGTCATAGGCCTCAAAAGTAGAACTTGTTTAGAGTGAAATCTTGGAATTCCATGAAAATCTTTTGTGGACCCCGTGCGAAACAAAGGGAGCGACACGAAAGGTACATAGGAAGTTAGGGTGGGTAGGTTAGATGATGGTAGGATCATTTACATTGTGTTCCCCAACCGTTAATATATATTCTTGGATGTGACATTAGGGAATTTGTTGGCGCTGATTTAGGAACTCAAAACAAAAAAAGTTTCCAATCCGGCTATAGAATGAGCTAGACTTTTTCAGCGATTTGTGGAATCAAATGCCCTCACCCTAGAGAACCTAAATTTGAACAAGTGGACTATTAGAGAGTTTTTTCTAAGAATCACTTGTCATAGGCCTCAAAGTAGAACTTGTTTAGAGTGAAATCTTGGAATTCCATCGAAAATCTTTTTTGTGTGGACCTCCGTTAGAAACAAGGGAGCGACACGAAAGGTACATAGGAAGTTAGGGTGGGTAGGTTAGATGATGGTAGGATCATTTACATTGTGTTCCCCAACCGTTAATATATATTCTTGGATGTGACATTCAAATGCATTCACCTGATTTCAACCTGAACTCAAAACAAAGAAGTTTCCAATCCGGCTATAGAATCGAGCTAGACTTTTCTGATTTGTGGAATCAAATGCCCCACCCTAGAGAACCTAAATTTGAACAAGTGGACTATTAGAGTTTTTCTAAGAATCACTTGTCATAGGCCTCAAAGTAACACTTGTTTAGAGTGAAATCTTGGAATTCCATCGAAAATCTTTGTGTGTGACCTGTTCCCCGAAAGGTAAAAAGGAAGTTAGGGTGGGTAGGTTAGATGAAGGTAGGATCATTTACATTGTGTTAGGTTTAGGGTGGATAGGTCAAGAAAAGTTTCCAATCCGGCTATTGAGTTTCGAGCTATAGACTTTAGACTTTTCAGCGGTTTTGGAATCAAATGCCTCACCCTAGAGAACCTAAATTTGAACAAGTGGACTATTAGAGAGTTTTTCTAAGAATCACTTGTCATAGGCCTCAAAAGTAGAACTTGTTTAGAGTGAAATCTTGGAATTCCATGAAAATCTTTGTGTGGACCTCCAAACAGAAACAAAGGGAGCGACACGAAAGGTACATAGGAAGTTAGGGTGGGTAGGTTAGATGATGGTAGGATCATTTACATTGTGTTCCCCAGGCGTTAATATATATTCTTGGATGTGACATTAGGAATTTATTGGCGCTGATTTTAGCGAACTCAAACTCAAACAAAGAAGTTTCCAATCCGGCTATAGAATCGAGCTAGACTTTTCTTGATTTGTGGAATCAAATGCCTCACCCTAGAGAACCTAAATTTGAACAAGTGGACTATTAGAGAGTTTTCTAAGAATCACTTGTCATAGGCCTCAAAGTAACACTTGTTTAGAGTGAAATCTTGGAATTCCATCGAAAATCTTTGTGTGGACCTCCATCTTAGAAAAAAAAAGGGAGCGACACGAAAGGTAGATAGGAAGTTAGGGTGGATAGGTAGGATCAACATTTTCCCAATCCGGCTATATATTCTTTGGATGTGAGCTAGACTTTTTAGCGGATTTTTGGAATCAAATGCCTCACCCTAGAGAACCTAAATTTGAACAAGTGGACTATTACCTAAAGTTTTTCTAAGAATCACTTGTCATAGGCCTCAAAGTAGAACTTGTTTAGAGTGAAATCTTGGAATTCCATGAAAATCTTTTGTTAGAGACCTTTTCTAAAGAAACAAAAGGGAGCGCCACGAAAGGTACATAGGAAGTTAGGGTGGGTAGGTTAGATGATGGTAGGATCATTTACATTTGTGTTCCCCAACCGTTAATATATATTCTTGGATGTGACATTAGGAATTTGGAAATTGGCTGATTTCAGGTGAACTCAAAACAAAAGAAAAGTTTCCAATCCGGCTATAGAATCGAGCTAGACTTTTCAGCGGTTGTGGAATCAAATGCCTCACCCTAGAGAACCTAAATTTGAACAAGTGGACTATTAGAGAGTTTTTCTAAGAATCACTTGTCATAGGCCTCAAAAGTAACACTTGTTTAGAGTGAAATCTTGGAATTCCATGAAAATCTTGTGTGGACCTCGTCTTAGAAACAAAAAAAAGGAAGTTAGGGTGGGTAGGTTAGATGATGGTAGGATCATTTACATTGTGTTCCCCAATAGGATGTGAGTTAGGAACTTTTTTGGATTAGGAACTCAAAAAAAAGTTTCCAATCCGGCTATAGAATCGAGCTAGACTTTTTAGCGGTTTTGGAATCAAATGCCTCACCCTAGAGAACCTAAATTTGAACAAGTGGACTATTAGAGTTTTTCTAAGAATCACTTGTCATAGGCCTCAAAAAGTAGAACTTGTTTAGAGTGAAATCTTGGAATTCCATGAAAATCTTTGTGTGGACCTCCATCGGTGCGAAACAAGGGAGCCTCACGAAAGGTACACATAGGAAGTTAGGGTGGGTAGGTTAGATGATGGTAGGATCATTTACATTGTGTTCCCCAACCGTTAATATATATTCTTGGATGTGACATTAGGGTGCTGATTTAGGAACTCAAACAAAAAGTTTCCAATCCGGCTATAGAATCGAGCTAGACTTTTTCATGCGGTTGTGGAATCAAATGCCTCACCCTAGAGAACCTAAATTTGAACAAGTGGACTATTAGAGAGTTTTTCTAAGAATCACTTGTCATAGGCCTCAAAAGTAGAACTTGTTTAGAGTGAAATCTTGGAATTCCATCAAAAATCTTTTGTGTGGACCTCCGTGCGAAACAAGGGAGCGACACGAAAGGTACATAGGAAGTTAGGGTGGGTAGGTTAGATGATGGTAGGATCATTTACATTGTGTTCCCCAAGCGTTAATATATATTCTTGGATGTGACATTAGGGAATTTGTTGGCTGATTTCAGTAGCGAACTCAAAACAAAAAAGAAGTTTCCAATCCGGCTATAGAATGAGCTAGACTTTTTCTTGATTTGTGGAATCAAATGCCTCACCCTAGAGAACCTAAATTTGAACAAGTGGACTATTAGAGAGTTTTTCTAAGAATCACTTGTCATAGGCCTCAAAGTAACACTTGTTTAGAGTGAAATCTTGGAATTCCATCGAAAATCTTTGTATGTCGACCTCCGTACTGAAAAAAAAAGGGAGCGACGACGAAAGGTAGATAGGAAGTTAGGGTGGATAGGTCAAGAAAAGTTTCCAATCCGGCTATTGAATCGAGCTAGACTTTTAATTTATTTTTGGAATCAAATGCCTCACCCTAGAGAACCTAAATTTGAACAAGTGGACTATTAGAGAGTTTTTCTAAGAATCACTTGTCATAGGCCTCAAAAGTAACACTTGTTTAGAGTGAAATCTTGGAATTCCATCGAAAATCTTTGTGTGGACCTCCGTCTGCAGAAACAAAGGGAGCGACACGAAAGGTACATAGGAAGTTAGGGTGGGTAGGTTAGATGATGGTAGGATCATTTACATTGTGTTCCCCAACCGTTAATATATATTCTATTTGGATGTGACATTAGGGAATTTATTGGATGCTGATTTCGAAAATCATTTGAACTCAAAAAAAAGAAAAGTTTCCAATCGGCTATAGAATCGAGCTAGACTATTTTTCAGCGATTTGTGGAATCAAATGCCTCACCCTAGAGAACCTAAATTTGAACAAGTGGACTATTAGAGAGTTTTTTCTAAGAATCACTTGTCATAGGCCTCAAAAGTAGAACTTGTTTAGAGTGAAATCTTGGAATTCCATCGAAAATCTTTGTGTGGACCTCCATGCAGAAAAAAGGGAGCGACACGAAAGGTACATAGGAAGTTAGGGTGGGTAGGTTAGATGATGGTAGGATCATTTACATTGTGTTCCCCAACCGTTAATATATATTCTTGGATGTTGACATTAGGGACTGTTGGCTGATTTAGGAACTCAAAACAAAGAAGTTTCCAATCCGGCTATAGAATCGAGCTAGACTTTTTGATTTGTGGAATCAAATGCCCCACCCTAGAGAACCTAAATTTGAACAAGTGGACTATTAGAGAGTTTTTCTAAGAATCACTTGTCATAGGCCTCAAAGTAGAACTTGTTTAGAGTGAAATCTTGGAATTCCATGAAAATCTTTTGTAATGGACCTAAAATTTAGAAAAACAAGGGAGCGACACGAAAGGTACATAGGAAGTTAGGGTGGGTAGGTTAGATGATGGTAGGATCATTTTACATTGTGTTCCCCAAACGTTAATATATATTCTTGGATGTGACATTAGGAATTTATTAGCGCTGATTTCCTTGAACTCAAAACAAAGAAGAAGTTTCCAATCCGGCTATAGAATCGAGCTAGACTTTTCAGCGATTTGTGGAATCAAATGCCTCACCCTAGAGAACCTAAATTTGAACAAGTGGACTATTAGAGTGAGTTTTTTCTAAGAATCACTTGTCATAGGCCTCAAAAGTAACACTTGTTTAGAGTGAAATCTTGGAATTCCATGAAAATCTTTGTGTAATGAAACCTCCTCCGTAGAAAAAGAAGGGAGCGACACGAAGGTAGATAGGAAGTTAGGGTGGATAGGTCAACAAAAAAGTTTCCAATCCGGCTATTGAATCGAGCTAGACTTTTTTAGCGGTTTTGGAATCAAATGCCTCACCCTAGAGAACCTAAATTTGAACAAGTGGACTATTAAAGA
>JADLZK010004075.1:0-77038 GCA_015847255.1 Hyparrhenia diplandra
AACAATGACACAATGTTTATACTTGGTTCCGGGGCAAATCGGGCTCCTAGTCGGTGTGATCACTATCGAGCTCAAGCAGCTCATTGCGAGTGCGTACAAGCGGATCGAGAGGGGCGGCCTCCCAAGTCTGTGATTGAGGCTGGGTGCCAATATGAGGGGTGAGTGGGGGTGTTTGAATGCGTTCTCTTGCCCCTTCCCGGCCCGAGGAGTCCCCCCCCTCCTTTTTATAGTGGCAAGGGGAGCAAGACATATGAGCTCTGAGTTGAGGTGGGAGTGCATAGGGCAGAGGCGTGGGCGGTGGGTAGGTGAAAAGAGCTCTTGAGCGAGCTCGTTGATTGGCGGGGAGTTCTCTTGAGGCTCGGTAGCTTTGGACGTGGGTCCGGTAAATCGTCGATGCTTAGCGAGGAATCGAGGCGGGGATGATCATGTGTCACTCATCTTACGTCGTAGTTGGCCGCCGTCTCCCGGCTGGGAAGAGGCGGCCATCTTTGTGACGCCCGAGATCATCTGCATCGCCCGCGTCGGGGGCGTAGTAGAGATTGTTGGATGCGGCGAGGGTGTGGCGAGGGAGCTCCCGGACCCGAGGCTCACGGCGGGCGGGGAGTCGTCTTCAGAGCTCTTTGGGACTGGATGGTACTGGAAATTGAGCGCCGCGCGTGCGCGTGAATCGGGTTTGGCGGTGGCCTGGCGTCGTGTAGTCCTTATCGCGGTAGGAACCGATCCGTCGACATGGGCGCGGCCATACCATGGATGAGAGCTGGCGCCGTCGAGCCGTACTTGAGGAGCTATGAGCGTCTGTGTTGGAATTGACGGGGTATGGCGGTGTGATGGAAAAGGACCTCTCTTTGGCCAGGCTGTAGCTGACGTGGCTACGGTTCTTGTCGAGGAAGCGATTGGCCAACTCCGTGCCCTGGCGGCTTCAGCGGCGCGGAAGATAAGCGAGCTCTTCGGCCGTCGCGGGATCGGCGAGCTCGAGCTTCGAGGCGGGCGGGAAGAACCCTGCTATGTAAAAAGGTCGTCGTCGTGCGGATGAGAGCTCACTTTCGGGTAGAGCTTCGCTCGAGGTGAGATGCGTCCCTTGGTTACGAGAGCTCATCGGTTTTTGGTAGCAGCAGCGAGCGCTGCGTCCGGCGCGGGAGACTCTTGAGAAGAGATAGTGAGCTCTGCCCGGCGTTGGCCGGCGAGCTCTTAGCTCGGCGCATGTCAGCAGAGGCTGCTCGCGAGCGTCGAATACGATCCCCACGGTAGCCCCGAGCATTTGGGGAGAGGGGAGTCTCTCCCGGAATCTTTGTTTATGCGGTAGCTCTAGTTGCGTTCTCAAGTGGGAGTGTCTTGAGCGTGGAGTGCTTGGCGAGCGCTACACGAGCGGTCCGTAGAGCTCCGTGAAGGCTGTGAGCTCGCGCTGGGAGTTTGTCGTGGGCTCATCGACCGTTGTTTGCTCGCGTGTGGAGATGGTGAGCTTGAGACCCGATCTAGCCTTATGCGAGCCAAGATCGGCGCTTTCAGCGAGCGAGCATGTCGGATGGTCGAGGTGAGGGCGAGTTTGTTAACTTCGTTGAATGCGATCGGCTGAGTGGATGGAGCCTCTCGGTTAAAAGGCCGGCTTTACAGTGGTCCTCGAGCCCCCAGGGGTTGCAGGAGGCGGAGTGCTTCCTCCTCGAGGGGGCTTGGCAGGTCGTTCGTAGCGGCCTCAGTTCACAGGCGCGCCGCGACGGAAGCCCGGAGCCCTTTCGGGGTGTTGAGGCGGGCCGTCGGCGCCCGCGCCTACGCGAGGTGCTCGGCTCTTCCGCTTTAGGCGGTGCAGAAACTCTTAGGTCAGAGCTTTCGACGCCGGTGACCTGCGGTGAGCTCGTGCACGCGGGCTCCACGTAGCCGGCGTTCGAGCGGTTCGCGTCGAGCTCTTGGCGCGTCTTGCGGGTTGTGTAAGAGCCGTTGGGATCTTACCGTTGGGGCTTTTACCTGGCGTCGATTGCCGCCTTAATCACGCGTGGCCGGTTCGGATCGCCAGGTGTCATCCAGCGTGACATCTGGCGAAAGGCGGTTGAGCGGGCCTAGACGCGTGAAAGCTGCTCCTCGGCGCCTCCGTCGAGCCCAGGGGCTTTTATAAGCGAGTGGGGGTCGAGAGGCGGATTCACCTTCCGCGTTTCTCGCGCATACGCTTTTCTCTTGCCCAAGAGAGCCCGCTTCGCCGCCCGCTTCCTTTGTAGATCCGGCCTCCCATCTCCCCCTTCCGCCAGGTGATCGAGCGCGCGAGAAGCGAGAGATGGGTTCGTGGCAGACCATCGGCGTGAAGAAAGTGATGCTGATCGAGAGGTCTCGCAGCTTGTCGGCGAGCTCCGTGCCGCGGACGGAGCGATGGAGTGGATGATCCACGCCCGTTGTCCCAGCGGTCCCCGACCCGGCCCGGGATAGATGCGTGGTGTCGTTCATCGCTTTCCATGGCGAGGGCATCTTATGCGGCGGGCGATTTCTTCGGCGTATCATCTGTCGTCGGGGCGTCGAGCTCCGGCACGGCAGCCAGGAGTCTTTGCTCCTCTCGGCCTTCGCGATCTTGTGCGAGGGCTGGTTGGGGATCCCCAGGCTGAGAATGCTCCGGGTACTACGTCTTCGCCAAGATCCGGCGCTGCCCAAGGCGCGGACGCTGATAGCCGCGTGCCAATGCGGTGCGTGGGGAGGATCCAGCGAGACCTTCCCGAGTGACTTCCCGGCCGCATGTCGAGGGGTGGAGGGGCCCAGTGGTTCTACGAAGAAGCGACGCCGTCCCATCCTGCGCCCACGGTACCAGAGCCGCACAACCGCGATGGGAACTTCCGGTGTGGCGGGAAATGCGCCTAAAGAGGCTCTATGGGCGGAGGTGGAGGTGGCGTGAGCAGAGATCAAGGCTGCCGGGATGCGGGGTTGCGGTGAATCATATCATCGCGGCACGGCCCCGGAAGGCGGTGGTGCCCCGCCGGCATCGGGCCCTCGCGTAGATAGGAGATGGTGGAGGAAAAGGCCCGATTTCGGGGACAGTGAAACGCCGAGTCTCGCCGTCGATCGGTCGAGTTACGGATGAGGGTGGTGACCAAGGCAGAGAGAGGTGCATGGGTCGCGATGATCTGCCAAGCCGGAGACATCGCGTTAGTAGAAGAGCTCCTCGTTCGATGCCGCACTGTGTTTTCACGTGATTGACTCCCCACGAGCTTCTCTGGCGGTCCGAGCTCTTGGGTTTGGCGAGTGCGGCCATTCGGCTCTCGGCCTCCTTTCCCACTGCCACCATTCGGGCGGGTTCACTGCGCTAAGCGGGGCCGGGAATGTAGTCGGCCGGCCCGGTGGTGGCGGGAGGCTGAGGAGGGCGAGCCGTAAAGCCGTGCTTTCGGAGGAGCTCAGGGCATCGTCGAGGCCACGACCGAAAGAGGTACGGGACCTCATCCGAGTCCCATGAGCTGCGCCCGGTGGGTACTGCCGCCTCGCGCTGAGCAGCCCCGCGGCCTCAGCCAGCGCCCGTGCCGAGGCCAGCGGCGAGGCCCGAGTACGCCGGGCGAGAGCCGGGTCAAGCTGCCGGGCGCTCGAGAGAGAGAGGAAGGCGGCCGCCGGTGAGTCTGCGTGGGCTGTGGCGACCTCCAGATCAGCGTCTCGGCATGAGTGTTACTGACACTGTTTGTCTGTTGCGAGAGCGGCGGCGCGTAGCCGGGCGCGCCGCGAGCTGGCGTGTCGAGTGTTACGGCGTGCGAGCTTCGGGGCGAGGGGCGGTGAGCACCACGGCGCCCGTGGCGATGAGCTTCGGTGTCCAGGCGGGCTCCAGCTCAGCGTTGATGAGCTCCGGCGGCCGAAGTGAGTGATCTCAAGCGTCGCGAGGACAAGCTTTCGAGATTGGTCCCGCAGCGAGCTTCGGAAGCGAATCACGAGTGGCGCCATGGCGCCGGCGCGATGAGGCTTCGGCGTCGGCGGGCTCCGGCTCCGCGATTGATAGGCTACTGGCGGCGGCGGTGAGCTCAAGCGTGCCTTGAGGACAAGCTTCGAGTTGGTCGGCGTGAGCTTAGGGAGGCGAGTCTGGTGAGCACCATGCGCGGCGCGTGACGGCTGAAGCGCGGCCGGCTCGGGCATCTCCGCGTCGATGAGCTACAGCGGCGGCCGGCGAGCTCAAGCGTTCGCGAGGAACAAGACTGGCGGCGGTGGCGGGCGGCGGTGGCGGGCTGTCGGCGGCGGGTATCCAGCGATGATGGCGGCGCTCCCGTTCAAGGGAGACAGCTGTCGACCACCGCCGCTACGTCCACCGAAGAGCTCCTGCTGCGGGCCCTCATCGGCGTTGGCGTCACGCGGCGGCGAAGGCGATTTTGAGCTCGATTAGGGGGGCCCCCAGCCGGCGTCCTCGGGAGAGCGTCACGGCCCAAACCTCCGCTAAGCTCCTCGGTGGCGGCGGAGATGGGGGCGGCCGGTCCACAGAGGAGGCCCGAAGCCATCGGAGGAGCTCACGGAGGGCGGCCAGGCTTCGAGATCCGTCCTCGGGCGTGGAAGCCGCCCTTGAGCATCTCGTCGTCGATGTCTCGATGATGAAAGAGATAGCGAGGCAGCCCGAGAAGGTCGTCTTGAGCGGGCGAAGCACGTCGGAAGCCGGTCTCGAGGCTATTTCTGGTCCCTCAGGGGTACCCTTCCTCACGAGGAGGTCATGGTGGCCCAGCGTCGGTGTAAAATCGTTGCGTTGTCGCGCAGCGCCCAGATAAGAGTGCGAGACGTCGTCCTTCAGCGCCCGACTGCGCCCGATGTGGCAGCGGCCTCGCCCTCGAGGATCCGGTTATGCGTGCTACGCCTCGCGCGAGGTTTGAAGCACGTCACGATGCCGAGCGCGCCTTTCCATGTGCCTCCCCGAGGTTGCTCCGCAGCGTTTGCGTTTTCGGGGGGTGCGGGACTCAGATCGAGGTATGACTCAGGCTTAGTGCAGCGGCTTGTCGAGAAGGAGCGGCGGCCGTCGCGCATTTGGTACGCGGGCTGTAGCGTGTAGTGAAGAACTTCGGCGCGACACATCTTCAACACGGTTACGTCGGCGTCGAGGCGGAGGACATCGCACTCCGAGTCCATTGCGCCCAGCGGAGGGGCGGGCTTCTCGAGGCGGCACAAGAGGGGCGAGCGGCTAGCTGCGGGAGCGGCTTCAGCGGAAGGAGGAAACTGTCGCTGCCCTAAGCTGCGGTAGAAGATGCAAGGGCTTCGGCACCCTCGCGCTGCTTTCGAGAACAAAGAGCTCGCGGTCGGTCGGGCTGAGCCCGAGCGAAGAGGCGGAGTCCCTTTACAAAGGGAGAAAGGCGGAGGCTAGCCGAGAATTGCCTCGCGTCGGCGTATGACAGCGCCCGAGCCTTCGCCGTGAGTATTCTCACCCTATGTTGCCTTCTTTGTGTCTTCGGTGCTTGAGAGCTGATCGTCCTGCGCCGGCGGGACTCTCAGCGTATGGCGCGAGGCCGACGAAATGTGGTCTTTGCTGCCATCGCGACAATCACGGAGAGGGACCCAGGCTCCATGCGCGAGCGTGAACTCTGGCGCATGGCGGGGGCTCTACTACTGAGCTAGTGGCGAGCGGCTTGCTTCGACTTGGTTTTTGGGCGCTGATGACTCTTGTCTTTGAGCCATCGCTTTTGCATCTTCTGGAGGAGAGAGAAGTCCTTGAAAAGCGGCCGGGATGTGGATGACAAGGCCGGGGCGCTTCCGTCGAGTCCTCACTGCTGAGAACCGCAGCTTCAGCTGCGGGGAGAAGGAAGCGGACTCGAAGCAGCGCACCGGCGACCTCGTCCGGCCAGCCGCGAAAGAACTCGAGAGTCCCTCGTGTTCAGCGGCCAAACGCTATGAGAGAGGCCGAGGACTTCGGGAGCGCGCGCAGCCGGAGGCGTTCGTCGTGGTGGAAAGATGTGCTAGTGATGCCGCGCGCGATGGAGGCGGCGGACCCGCTCGTGCGGGTAATCGGCACCTCCGCGCAAATGACGGAGGAACGCCCGGCGGGGTGGTCCACAAAGCGTCAGCGTCGTCTTCTTCCCACTACCGTTTTAGTTTCCGAGAATTCGGAAAACAGGGGTGGGCGCGGGCGTCGGCAGCGCCGACACCCGGCGGAAGAGGCTCTTTGCCGAGGCCGCCCCGCGGAGGTCTGCCGAGCTCTTCAAACTTCTTTTGAGGGAGCTTGAAGTCTTGAGCCCCCGACCCGTGGGGATGGAGCAGCGTAGGAACTTGTCGAAGGGAGGGTACCGCGGGAGGAGGTTCTGCCCAACAAGCGCGGGCGAGATCTCTCCACGCATAGGGGTAGAAGTTTACGAATCCTGCGTATTAGAGGTTTTTGTAAAGGCTTCGTGGAAAGCATGTGCTTTTGTTAATGGAAGCGTCTTTCCCCTCTTGCATACATTCAATTTCTACTTTGACTTTTGTGAGCTTCGTGACTTGGGAGAACCAGAATGGCGGGCCGTTTCAGCGGCCGGTAGCGAGGAGGTTGTTAAGCGGTCGCGTCATGCTCTAAGTTCGTTGAGCTCGGGACTTGAAATCGTTTGAAGCGTCGCTTGGGCCAAAGGGAGAGCGTGGGTTCTTGAGTATATGAGGCGTCGGCTGGGCCACTGAGCCTTCGCGAACTTTTGCGAAAAAGCGGTGTGTTAAAGCGATGGGGTGTGCCCCAATTCCTGTAGCCCCAGAGGCAAGAGCGGGCCTTTACCTGGGCGAGAGGCTTGTTGTTCTTCCCGGTTCGGTTGGGCTTAGGGTGTGAATTCGAGATGCTTACCCGGGCTTTGCATCGAATTGGTGTTTGTTGAGCTCTTGTAGCTATAAGGTTTGAGAAGTACATCTTAGGGGTAAAAGCAAACGTGGCTGTTCGATGTTCCATGCGTTGGTGAGGACTTCGTCGGGTGGTCCTTGAGCTTGTATGTGCCCGGCCTCAACACTTGGTCGGCGGGGGTGAAGGGACCCTCCCACGGGGCGAGGCTTGTGCTTGTCCTTCGAGCTGCTGTACTCGTCGTAGGATGTGATCGCCGGCCAGCGAAGGCTCCATCCCTTGACGTGTCGCTCGTGATAGCGCCGCATGGATTGCGGTACTTGGCGGGTGGATGAGCGCGATGTCGCGAGAGCCGTCGGGCGGTCGGCGGCGTCTTGAGCGCCGCGCAGTTGTTGCGTTCGTCGGCTCGGCTCGTGGTGAGCCGTGCTTTCGGGCTCGATTAGGGAAGGGCCTTCGGATCCGAGACGAGGAGCGGGGGTCCGTCAGGTGGCCTGGCGGGTGTGGTCGCGGAGACTCCATACCGCAGCGGGGAGCTCGACGAGCCATCGACGAGCGTGTACTTCTCGAGCCTCCCGAAGATGCGGGACTTTATGCCTGCGGGATCATCCGATAGCGCGCTCACATCCCGTTAGTGAGGTGGCGGTAGTTGTGTCGTAGCGCGGATGCCATGATCGCTGCACCGGTCGATGATGACCTCCCCACGAAGTTGAATTACCATTATCGGTGATGATCGAGTTGGGACCCGAAGCGGTGGATGATAGGTGAAGAACTTGGCGGTCTCTTGGCTTTCGGCACGTAGCGATGAGGCATGACCTCGATCCACTTGGAGAACTTGTCGATGGCGGCGACGGAGGTGAGTGTACCCTCCGGTAGTCCTGCGGAGTAGTCCCACCATGTCGAGGCCCCGGACGCTGAGCGGCGGTGGCGGGATCGATGCTGGAGGGATTGGGGCGGGAGATGCGTCTGCTTGGCAAGAAGCGGCAGCCCTACGCGATGTCGGACGACTTCGGGTGGCGTCGGTGGCGCCGGTTGGCTGATCGAAGCCACTGGCGGGAAAGCTTTCCCGAGCAAGAGCTTCGTGGTGCTTGCGTGATGGCGCACTCGCCGGCGTGGATCTCTTTAGCGAGCTCTTCACCTTGTTCGACGGTGATGCAGTGGCCCGAAGGGCGCCCGCTTCGCTCACGCCGGTAAACTCTTCTCCACGAGGGCGAAGGCCTTGGCCCGCCGGGCGATCGTCGTGACTCCTCTGCGGGAGGCGCGCCTTCCTTTAACCACGCGACAGCGGGATCGCCCGGTGCGGCGGGGCGGCCGGGCACCGGCTCGGCCCGGAGCGGCCCGGGCGGCCCGAGGCTGCGCTTACCCGAGGCTTCTGCGACTAGGCGGGCCTTGGATCGGGAGAGGCTTCGACCCTTCGAGGACATCGATGTTCATGGGGTCCAGCCAGGAGCTCGAGCTTGTGCCTGGGGGCGGACTCCTCTTTGAGGCCGTATTGAAGGCTTGCGTTGCTCGTGCATGAAGACTCGGGGGACGGCGAAGGGGATACGATGCGAGTTTTGGCGGGGGGCGTCGGCGTCGTTGTTGAGGTGCGGTGGGCGTGGTTGACCTCCGGCCCGTGGAAGTGCTCCTGAGCTCGCGGACCTTACGATGGTATCGCGATCATCTTTGGAGGTTGTAGCGATCGACCTCTTTCATGACCCTAGTTCTTGGCGAGCTTGGAGTCCCGGACCTCGAGGGCGGATGCGAGCTCGCCGGCGCGTCACGGGCATTCGCTGGCGCCTCGTGACCGGCCACGTTGTTGGAGGCGGGAAGTGCGAGGCTGCTCGCGAATACTTCATGCCCCTTCTTAGGAGAAGTGAAAGACGAGGCGGCCGGGCCCGTACTTCTTCACCCGATCCGTCGAAGTGCAGGACCCGATTACTCGATGTCGTCACGGCTGGAGGCTGTTTCGGTCTCGGTCCCACCTGCTGCGGCGAGTCCGTCGGGGCTTGAGGGTGATGGCGTCCTAGGCGCATAGAACAATCTCAGCTCCCATGACTCGATCGCCCCATTTAGCCATGCGGCCCATAACCTTGGGGCTGCGGATGACTTCTCAAGAGGGTGGAGGCAGCGGTGACCGGGTGGGAGTCGAAATAGTGTCTGAGCTTTGCGCCGGGTGATCGGTAGCGTGCACGAGCTTCTCGAGCTGCGTGTAAGCGAGTCGCGAGGTGTCGGTGGGACCTCAGCGATAAAGTGAACGGCGTTGTACCTTGAGCGCGTGCCCCTCCTCCTCCCTCTCGGCGGCAGCGCGGTGCTCACCACCTTCGAGGTGGCCGAGATGTAAGGAGGATGGGCTCATCGGCTGCGGGGGAGACATGATCTGGCAGGTTGACAAGGAGGCTGTTTCGGCGAGTGAGGGCTTGCTAGGCCTCGTCGGTCGGAAGAAGCTCGGCCTTCTTCGGCAACTTGTAGGCGGGAGGCTGGCTCCCAGTCGAGCTATATATAGGCGACTTAGCGGCGCGAGACAGCCCGTAGCCCCGCTGCACATTTAGCGTTCTTGATGGGCCCCATGTTCGTGATGGCGCGATCTTTTGGGTTAGCCTCAATGCCACGCTCGGAGGCGATGAAGGCAGGAGGCAGCTTTCCTCAGCGGGACCCGAAGGCGCATTTTTGGGGTTGAAAGCTTGACACCCGAGAGACTCTCGGGCTTGGCAGAGACCTTGTCAAGACAAAACGCTCGAAAAGATCTCATCCCAAGCTCATAGAAGCGTATGTCGGCGACATCGTTGTCAAGACAAAGCGCTCGAAAGATCTCATCGAGATCTCGAAAGGTCTTTGCCAAAGCTCAGAGTTCGGCGTCAGCTCAACCCCAAAAATGCGTGGCCGAGAGGGCCCGAAGCTGACCGCTGTGAAGTCCCGGCGGCATTGGCCAACCGAAGATGCGCGCCATCACGAAACATGGGGAGCGATCAAGCGTCAAAAGCGTGCGGGTGGCTCCGCGAGAGCATCTCGCGGCGCTGTAAACCATAGCTTCGACTTTCGGGTAAAGCCTCCGGCTCTATAATTCGCGAAGAGGCGCTTCTCACGGACCGGCTGAACCCTTGCAAGCTCTCGACTTCGGCGAAGGCTCCTTACTCACGACCCGCCTATATGCCGTTGCTCCGCGGCCAATAGGCCACATCTCGCTTACATCTCGGCCACACCGAAATGATGACACGCGCTGCGTCGTCGAAAGAGGAGAGAACGCGCTCAAGGTCTTGCGGTCTACTTCATCGATTGATGACACAAGACTAAATACACCGCGGCTTTCGAAAAGCTTCGTAATGCGCGTTACTCATCACCCGGCGCAAAGCTCGGACACTACCCGACTCCCCCCGGTCACCATCGTCTCCAAGTACCCTCTTGGAGAGGTCATCCGCAACATCGAGGTTACGGGCGCATGGCTAAATGGCGTCGAGCTCATGGGAGCTGAAATTACCTACGCCCTAGGGGCGCCATCAAGTCTCAATCCCTAACGGACTTTGTCGCGAGAGTGGACCGAGATCGAGCAACCACCGGGCCGGGCGATATAGTGCGGGTCACGCACATCGATGGATCGGTGAAAAAATGGAGTCGGCGTCGGCCTCGTCTTCACTTCTCTAAAAGGTGCTTATGAAGTATTCGATGCGCTGCACTTTCCCGCCTCAACAACGTGGCCGAGGTACGAGCGTTGGTGAATGGGCTCCGCATCAGCGCGAACTCGGCATCCGGCACCTCGAGGTCTGGGGGGACTCGAGCTCGTCAAGAACCAAGTCATGAAAGAGGTCGACTGCGTCAACCCAAAGATGGTCGCATACTGTCGAAGGTCCGCGGCTCGAGAGCACTTCCACGGGCTGGAGGTCAACCACGCCCACCGCAACCTCAACAATGGCGATGCCCTCGCCAAACTCGCATCGGGACCGCTGCCCCGTTCCCGAAAGTCTTCATGCACGAACAAACGCAAGCCTTCGATACGGCTCAAGGGGGAGCTCCGGAAGGCGCGAGCTCAAGAAGCTCCCAAGGCCGGACCCCATGGACATCGATGTCCCACAGGGATCAAGCTCTCCCGATCGCGTAAGGCTGTCTAGCTACAAGTTTCTTCGGGTGCGGGACTCGGGGTGGCTCGGGGGGCCAAGCTTTCGGTCGCCCGAGGCCGGTTGGCGCATCCGTTGCTGCGATGGCTAAAGGCGAAACTCCCGAGGCGGGAGGAGTCACGACGACTAGCCCAAAGGTCCAAAGGCCTTTCGCCTCGTGGGAGAAGAGCTCTACCGGCGGGCGGCGGCATCCGTCAGCCGCTGCATCACCATCGAACAAAGGTGAAAGAGCTGTCAAAGAAATCACGCAGCGGAGTGCGGCCACCGCGCACCACGCGAAGCTCTTGTCGGGGAAAGCTTTTCGCCAAAGGCTTCTCTTGGCCGGCCGCCGTCACTGACGCCACCAGTCGTCCGACAGCTGCGAAGAGGCTGCGGTTCTTTGGCAAGCAGACGCATCTCGGCCCAATCCCTCAGGCCGATCCCGCTCACCTGGCCGTTCGCGGTGCGGGGCCTCGACATGGTGGGACCACTCTAGAGGACTGGGAGGGGATACACTCACCTCCTCGTCGCCATCGACAAGTTCTCCAAGTGGATCGAGGTCATGCCTATCGTGCGAGGTGTCGGCGTGGAGACCCGTCAAAGTTCTTTACGGCATCATCCACCGCTTTTGGGGTCCCGAACTTCGATCATCGCGACAATGGCACCAACCCGTGGGGAGGTCTTCATTGGCGGTGCGGCGATCATGGCATCGCGTCGACGGCTTCTGTCAGCCACCCGGACCAATGGGCAGGTAGAACAGCGCTAATGGGATGATCTGCGGGGCGTGAAGTCCCATCTTCAGGAGGCAGGAAATACGCTCGTCGATGGCTCGTCGAGCTCCCAAATGGTATGGAGTCTTCGCCACCCACACCCGGCGGGGCCCACAGGCGGACCCCCATTCTTCCTCGTCTTGGATTCGAAGATTCCTCCCCACCGAGCTCAGTACGGCTCGCCCGAGCCTCGAGCTTTCGACGGCACAACAACCAAGCGGCTCGGACGCCGCCCTCCAGCTCGCAGGCTCGTGACATCGCGGCTCATCCACTCGCCAAAGTACACGGAATCCATGCAATATCACGAGCGACACGTCAAGGACGAGCCTTCAGCGTCGGCGATCGTCCTACGGCGAGTCGAGCTCGAAGGACAAGCACAAACTCTCCGCCCCATGGGAGGGTCCCTTCACCATCGACCAAGTGTTGAGGCGGGGGCACGTGCAAGCTCAAGGACACGGGGACGAGTCCACCAACGCATGGAACATCGAACAGCTACGCCGCTTTTACCCTAAGGCGTGCTTCGAAACCTTATGGTGCAAGAGCTTAATAAAACACCAATTCGATGCAAAAACCTGTGCAAGCATCTCGAATTCGCACCCTAAGCTCAACCGAAACTAAGCAGCGGCAGGCCTTTGCCGGGCAAAGGCCTGCCCCTTGCAGGGGCTACAGAGGGAATGGGGGCACCCCCATCGTTTCAACACACCATTTTTCGCAAAAGTTCACGAGTTTAGAGCTCAGCGACGAGCTCATAATCAAGAACTCACGCTCTCCCTTACGCCCAAGCGATATTTCGAAGCGACTAAGTCCTCGAGCTCAACGAACTTAGAGCATGGCGCGATTGCCCTAATAACCTCCGCCCCAGCGGCGAGAACGCTTGACGCCACTCGGCTCTCGAAGTCACGAGCTCACAAAAGTCAAAGTAGAAATTGAGTGCGGCAAAAGGGGAAAGACGCTTTCCATTAACAATAGCACATGCTTTCATAAGTTTTACAAAATGCCTCAACTCACGAGGACTTAGAAACTTATTATAGAAAGAACTCAACACCTCGAACTCCTCCTCCTATGCGGGTGGGGAGACCAGTCTAGGCCCTTGGGCGGGAACGTCCTCATCGGCCTCCTCCTCCTCGACAAGCTCCTGGTACGCTTCATCCCCCCACCGGCCAGGGGCTCGAAGACTTCAAGCTCCTCGGCGAGCTGAAGAGCTCGGCAGAACTCCGCGATCGCGGCCTCAGCGGCGGCAATCTTCCGCTCGGTGTCGGCGTCGTCGGCGCCCGGCGCCCACCCGTTTTCCCGCGGCGTCAACCTCGAAGCGAGGGTAGTGGGTGAAAACGACCATCGCCTTTGTGGACCGCCGGCGGCGTCCTCCGTTACCTTTGCGCGGGGGAGGGCCGACACCCGCGTGATCGTATCGCCGCCTCCTCCACGCCCAAGGACATCACGGGCGTCTTCCACCACGGGCGCCAAAGGCTCCCACGCGCCGGCTCAGAGCTCTCGGCCTCCCTTTCATGGCCTTGGCGCGCGCTGGAGGGCTTCAACCTCCTTCCGCGCATCGACGAGGTCGCTGGTGCGCTGCTTCAAAGTCCGCCTCCTCTCTCGCGGTGTGAGCTGCGTATACTTGAAGAGCGTCGGCGAGCGAGGCTCCGGTCCTTGTCCTCGGCGTGCGGCGCCTTCAAGGACTTCTCTTTCTCCCTGCAAAAACGAGAGGCGGCGGTGCAAAGCCACCATTGACTTGGGAGGCAAAGGCGAAGCGTCGCCCGCTTACTATACTGGCTTCGGTGTAGAGCTCACGCTTTCGTTGCGCGAAGTTCGTTCTCGGCGTTAAGCGGCCCTCTCCGCGATTGTCGCCTGGCAACGACACCACATTCGGCGGCCGCGAGCGGCGTCGGCCGCGCCGCCACGAGCTCTCAAAAGGGCTCGGGGCTTCTGCTACTTGTGGCGTCCGGTGAGCGAGGGCTCAGAGCGACTCCGGCCGGCCTCGCCGAGGAGGAAGCACCTCACCTCCGGGCAACCCGGGGGGACCGAGGACCACCGGAAGTCGGGCCCTCGGGGGTCTGAGGTCGATCCACTGGCGATCGCATTTAGCGAGTTGGCGAACCGGACCTCACCTAGACCATCGGCGGCCCGGCTCACCGCTCGATCTCGGCCAGCGAGGCTGATTGGGTTCGAAGCTCACCGTCGCCGCTGCGAAAACAGCGGGTCGATGAGCCCACGACAATTCTAAAAAGCCTCGCGAGAGCTCACGGCCCTCCGCGCGGGTCTCGGAAAACTACCACCCGGGCTCGCGGCGCACCCGCGTCAAAACACTTCCCAACTTGAGAACCTCAACAAGAGCCACCATGCAAGCGGCATCTGGGAGAGACTCCCTCTCTCCCCCAAACGCTCGGGGGCTCTTGTGGGGATCGATATTCGGGACACTAAGAATGAGCTTCCTACTCGGCGTCAACAAGCTAACAACACGGCCCGAGGGGCCCACTCTGTCAAGATCAAGGAGTCGGCGCCTCCAAAGAGCTCCACGCCATAAGCGAGCTCTCACCGTTGCCAAACCGAGCACGCGTGAGCTCTGCGGGCGAGGGCGCATTCTCGCCTCGGCGAGCTCTCCCGAGTGAGCTCTCGTCCGCTGTGATGGATACCTTTCTCACGAGAACCTCTTTCCGCCTCGCTCGAGCTCGGGCTCAGCGAACCTGCGACGACGGCGGAAGAGCTCATCTATCTTCAGCGTGAAGCCGGCAGTGCACGGAGTTGGCCAACCACTCCACGACAAGCACTTTGTAGCCACGCATAGCGCTATAGCTACGGGGAGGAGGTCTTTTTCCATCACACCGCCATACCCGTCATCTCAAACGGCTCTACTACGAGCACCCGCGGGTACATGCGAGCACATCCCGGCGTCGGCGGCATAGCGCCCCCATACCCGAAGACGGTTTCCAACTACGATTGAGGGCGGGCGGCCTTCGACCACCGCCCAAACTCCCGATTCAGCGTGCGGCGGCGACCAATTCCGGCATCCAAGGCATCACGGGCTCGGGGAGAGCTCGCGATTACGAATAGAGCTCATCCGAGAGCTCGGAGACCACCTACCCTTTGTTTGCGAACCCCGCCTCCTCTAGGCCACGAGTTCGGGAAGAGCTCATGTTCCTACCCCCTTGCGACTATAAAGGGGAGGTAGCCCTCCGGACAGGAGGAGGGGCGAACCCAAGTTTTCCACAAACCAACATTCTCACTCACCCTCATATTGGCACTTGCCTCAATCTCGAGAGACTTGGGAGTCCGCTCCCTCTCGATCTGCTTATACGCACCCGGTATGAGCATTTGAGCTCGGATAGTGATCACCTTTGGACTAGGGAGCTTGATTTCGCCCGAACGATATAAACTTTGTGTCATTGTCTCTAGAGCTAGGCCATTCGGAGAACGCGTGCCGGACTTTCTTGTGACGGTGGTATTAGACCACGACACATTACATATCAAGTAAATCACTTAAAAATTTCCAAACATAGTATGTAACAATATAAAATACATTGACAAAAATTTAGTGGTAAGCCTCCACCTTAATTCTCATTAGCGCATTAGAAGAAGATAGAAATTCTCACAAGTCACAATATCGAGAAACATATGTTCTTTTTAATTAGTAGACTCAATCATCATATCAATAATAGTCCTTTGGATATATTTAATTAGCAAAAAACATACCCATTGTGTCATTATGAATAATGCATAAAAGTAACTGCTAATTTTACATCTAAATTACCCACTTTTGCCACTATTAAAGATAATTCAAATAATTTGCCAAATTTGCATCCAAATTACCCTCTTCTTTTATAAAAAACACAAAAAAAAAATCCCTAAAGTCACATCAAAACTACACATCTATGCCATTATAACAAAAAAAATAATCTCCCAATATTTTTTATAAAATTCTCACATCTAGCATTAGGAAAGATGAAGCAAAGTAACCCCACATTGCCATTCGACCCATATATGCATTATGAAGTAAAGTATAAATTGACCCACTTAATTTGTATCTAAGTCACCCACCTCAACCATCCAAAAAATAAAAAAAACAAACATATTTTCATATAAATACTTAAGCGAGCTATCAAGGAAAAATAATTCAATATCCATAAGGCATGTGATATATATTATAAATTACACATCTCTACAACTTTTAGGCTAAATGTAAGCCTAAACATAATTCTATGTTCTATCATGTAGACCAAATTAAACATGTACATATTAGGATAAAAATTTGTTGTAATGGTTTATCAAGAGTGTAATCATATTCCCTTAACAAATCACATAGCAAAGACACTAATAATTATTTTAAGTGTTATTAATATTAATACTCCATGGTATATATATATAACAAATTTCACAAGTTGTTATTATAACTAATTTTATAAATTTTGGCTAAAAAAATTATGTCGTATCAATAGTGATAAGTTAATTTTAAGCACTCTAAATGTTATGAAACAATGCTACTACAAATAAAAAGTACATGACAAGTGTCGTGGTGCAAGATGAAATGATTGTTAATATTATTGTAGGAACTCGGATAGAAACTAAAACCTATCATTTTTTTCTACTAAAGTAAATGATAAAATTGTGAATAAGATATCAAGTAAGAATTAGAATTTCAACTTAACATTCAAAGTATTAATTAATGATGGCATGCAATCTAACCTTAGATTTTACGCTAAATAAGTGTGGCGGATCGATACTCGGGACGCTAAGGATGAAACTCCTTGCTCGACATCGGCAAGCTAAGAGCCCGCTCGCCCAACGCGAAGGGCTCACTATCCCCCAAAGAGCTCGTGCTCGTGGGCGAGCTCGCCGTTGCCGCAACCGCGCGCATGAGCTCTCCGAACCAAGGGACCCATCCTCACCTCGGCGAGCTCTCCCGAGTGAGCTCTCATCCGCGCAACGGCGACCTCTTACATGAGGACCTCTTCCCGCCTCGCCCGAGCTCGAGCTCGGCGGATCTGTGGCGGCGGAAGAGCCGCCTATCTTCGCGTGAAGCCGGCCAAGTGCGGAGTTGGCCAAGCTGCTCCCGGCCAGTGCCAATGCACGCAGCTACAGCTACGGGGGCGAGGTCCTTTCCATCACACCACCATACCCCATCAATTCCAACGGCACCGCCGGTTTCCCCAAATGCGGTCGGCGTGCGCCGGCCTCATCCATGGTATGGCGGCGCCCATGTCGGCGGGATCGGCTTCTACGCGATTAAAGGACTACACGACGCCGGGGCCATCGCCTAAACCCCGATTCACGTGTACGGCGGCCAATTTCAACGTCCAGGTCTCCAAAAGAGCTCGAAGCGACCTGCCCGGCCAAAGAGCTGCTGGGAGAGCTCCTCGCCATACCCGTCGCATCCAACAACTCTACTACGGTCCGGCGATGCATGCGGGCGCATCTCGGCCAAAGCATGGCCGCCCTTCCCATGCCAGAAGAGGCGGCTTCCAACTACGATCAAAGGCAGTGACACATGGTCATCACCACCCCGGATTCAGCGTCTGGCGATGGCCGATTCCGACATCCAAAGCTACCGAGAGAGGACTCTGGCTAATCAGCGAGCTCGTTCGAAGAGCTCTCTCACCTACCCGCCGCCCCATGGCTTCTTGCCCCTGTGCACTCCCACCTCAACTCAGAGCTCATATGCCTTGCTCCCCTTGCCACTATAAAAGGAGGCGGGGACTCTCGAGAAAGGGAGAGGCAACATAACGCATTCAAACACCCTCACTCATCTTCATATTGGCACTAGCCTCAATCCACGAGACTTGGGACCCCGCTCCCTCGATCCGCTTATGCGCACCCCGGTATGAGCGTTTGAGCTCGGATAGTGATCACTTTGGACTAGGGAGCCCGATTTTTGCCCCGAACGATTATAAATCTTGTGTCATTGTCCCTAGAGCTAGGCCATTCGAGATGCGCTTACCCGGCGGTCGATTCTTGATTCGTGGTTGCCGCGACCACTTGGGACCCGCGTCTTGGCGCCGGGACCCGCGCCGCTCCCGACCCGGGGAGGCGGCGGCGGCATCGCGAGGAGACCTCGTGACCGGGCCCGAGCTCGGCTCGCCAACCCGGACGCCCGTGGGCGACCGCTGACCGTCACGACCTCCTCGATCCGGGGAAAGCTATCACGGGCTACTTTCGAGCGCATCCGTCGCGCCGCGTCGCCGCACGCGCCGCGATCGGCCGACCTCGGCCTGCCCGGCCGTCTCGATTGTGCGTACAGGGGCCCAACGCGCCCGGTTCCATGCCTCCCATCGGGAGCAAACCGGCCAGCTCACCTCCGAGCCGCCTTCCGGTCACCCGAGCAAAGAAGTGGGCCACCCGGAGGGCCTCTACTCCCCGTCGGAGAAGCCCGGGACCCACCGGCGCCTGCGCGGGCCGCCTCCAGGCCTCACCCGCCTCCGCGGTCCCCCGGCGGAGGGAGGGAGGAGCCGCGAGGCATCGTCCCCGCACTCGATCACCTCGGCATCGGCCGACCAACGGTCGGAAGGTCGAGGGACGCCCCGCCGCCCACGAGCCCTCGCCTCGACCTCTACCTCCGCCTCCTCCGGGAGGCCCCGTCCCAAAGGGATAGGCAAGCGAGCAACGAGATCGACGTGGCAGGAACGGCCATGTCGAGAACGATTGCTTTGTTCTTAGCGCTCCATGCCTATAGGCCCGACCTTTCCCGGTTCACCTACATGCTATGTACCCTCTAAGCGTGTTAAGAAAAATGTCCCTCGATTGCATCGATCCGTTCAAGCTCTCGAGCTCATTTTCTCATTAACAAGTTTATTGAGCCGTGACCGGCCCTCGACGATGAGGCCAGTTTTCGCTCAGGGGGCCACAGAGGTCAGGAAGCACACCCCATGATTTTCGCAAACCAGTTCTTCACAAAAACCGCAAATCACGAGAGGCGGGCGGCGAGCTCGGGCTTGCGAACTCGCGCCTCCCCCTCGGCCACGGACAATAC
Source organism: Hyparrhenia diplandra (assembly GCA_015847255.1). Taxonomy (NCBI): domain Eukaryota; kingdom Viridiplantae; phylum Streptophyta; class Magnoliopsida; order Poales; family Poaceae; genus Hyparrhenia; species Hyparrhenia diplandra. Next base: position 18,514 of record JADLZK010004075.1, read on the forward strand.
CCCGAAACGGCTAGCCTATGAGCTCATCACCCAAAAGCACGACGCGACGCCCAACGACCCTTCCGCGCCCCGCGGCCGCAAGGAAGGGCCCGCCGTCCGCTCGGGATGCACTTCACTGCGAAAAAGTCGAGCGGGGCAAAAAAAGGCGAGGAAAGCGCAACGCCCTCCCGCCGTAACCATCAGAGTTTTACAACTCGCCTTAATCACGCGGACCCTGTCGAGATCACAAGGGGAGGCCCAGCCCTGAATCTCTATCCTTGCGCGAGGGGTCCCGAGATCCGTCGGCGGCAGCGCGGAGTCGCCACAGGCGGCCTCCTCCGCGGCGGATTTCGTCCGCTCCACCTTCATCGACGGATGCCCAAGACCTCGAGACTCATCGGCGGCCATCTTGGCTCTCGGGGATAGCTCTCCGCGGGCAGCCCTCGCAGCGGCGCACTTCCGCCGGTGTCGACGCCGCCGATGCGAGCCCACCCCGCCCGCACGAGGCCGATTTCGAAATCGGGGTAGTGGGAGAAGACGACAATGCCCGCCGCCTTCAGGACTCCGGTGGCGCGCGTCCTCCGCCACCTCACCGCTGAACACCGGACACCAGCGCGATCAAGTCCGCCGCGTTTTCCACTCCTCGCGGATATCGCAGCGCCCCCGACCGCGATGGCGAGATCCCCGTGAGCACGCTTCACGCTCGGGCCTCCTCCGCAGCCTGGCGACCCGCCCGGAGGCCTTCGGCGCTTTGTAGCGCCGGGCGAAGCTTACAGGGAGCAGCGGAGGTCCCGCCCCTCTTCCCGCAGCACGAGCCGGGTGCGCTCAAGCGGACTCCGGAGACGCGAGCTTTGCGCGCCCCGGTCCTCGGCCTCCCGTCCGCCGTGGTCCTCTCCTCGGCTGCGGAAGAGCAGGGGTCGACACGAGTCGAGCGAAACCACTGAAAACATGGAGAAGAGACGGTCCCCCGCCTACTCTCGGGCTCGTCGAAGAGCTCCCCGCTCACTATGCGGAACTCAGCCTTTTTGGCGGTCGGGCCGGGCCTCTCCGCCTCCGGCGCGGGGGTGCGACCAAAGCCTCGGCAGCGATCATAGGCGGAACTCCCGACAGTCGACCTCCGAGAACCCGGCGGATAAAGGGAGAAAAGGAGAGCGCTACGAGACAAGGGCGAAAGTGCTCACCCGCCTCGGCTCGCGGCGGTCGAGCTGTCCCTTTGAGCTCATCCTTTTCCTTCCCGAGGAGGACCTCGTTGTCAAGCTCGGGAGCCCCAGCTCGAGCTTTTTCTTGACCCATCCTGCAGGAGTCCAACTCCTCCCGGGTCTTCTCGCACTGCAGCTTATGGGCAAGCTCGCGCTCCTCCTCCCTCCTCTGGGCCCCCTCGTAGCTAACACAGCCTCCACCCTTTTCCTGCGCCTCACGAGGCCCGGGTCTTCTACCTCGCGAGCATGCACCCGTGACCTCGTCCACCCGGCTCGAGGTATCGAAGCCGGAGCCGGCGTCCACCGATGCCCCACGCATAGCACCCCGCAAGACACGCCGGCCGTTAGCTTGCTCACCGGCCCGGGGCCCTCAACGAAAAGCCGCGTCGGCGGCCGAGTTGTAGCCACGAAGGGAGTCCCTGCACTCCCCGGGGTTGAAAAAGCATGTGAGCATCCTAACAAGGCAATGTATGAAGCGATTGAGCACCACCTCTAGAACAAACTGGGCAAGGCGAGGCGCACATCGGCCCCTCCGGCGGGAGCGGGGGTTGAGGCGTCATCGGGACGCAGGTCGCGGGGGAGTCCGGCGTCCGCGCCGGGAGGGACGCTCTTCTGCGACACCGCACCTGCACCCATGCCCCCGTCGACATCCATCATCGTCGTGGAAGGCGGCACCCGGCTTTTCGTCGGTGGCGTTGAGCGACGCCCGCCCACCAAGAAGCCCTCCTCGGAAGCCTCCTCTTCCTCCTCGGGGCGGGCCACCCCTCGCATGTACCGCCTCTTCAACCTCAACATTGCCGTTGCCGTCGCCGGGAAGTTCCAACGATGACATCTTCGAAGGAGGCTGTCCCTACCCCGCGGCTCTCAACCCCACAGTGGCGACCCTTCGCGGAGAGCTCGCGGGCGGTCGCGACGAGGAGCCCACGCGCGAGCTCCCGGGCGTTGGCAAGGAATCGGTAGACGGGTTCCCCCTGAAAGGAGGCGGCGAGCACCATCCGCGACCTCGTCGTCGCGGCCGTCGCCACCGCTGAAGAGCTCGTCCCCATGGAGCTCACCGGTGGCGCCATCGTGCTTCGTCATCTCCAAGCATGACGACGACGAGCTCACGGGATCACCGGCATCGAGCTCACCGGCGACGACAAAAGAGCTCGCTGGCCTCCGAGCCCAAGGTCGCGTCGCTCAAGCCGAAGTCCCTCCTTCCTCGGCCGCTTCCCGGGTAATCTCCCCGCGCCCGAGCATGGAGGAGGGTTCAGCGGACACGACCCGTGCCCGACCAGCCACGGCAACGAAGACAAGAGCTCACACAGGGGCCACCCGCCGACCTCCTCTTCCTCCGGGGGCGCTGCCTCGACGGGCATTTTCACCGCCGGCCGGGAAAGTCGGCCTCGTGTCACGGGCTCGATCACCGGCGCAAGCGGCGGCCGGGCGACAGGGCGGCCGTGCCCGACGCCACCACCGGTGTCCGAGAACTGGCGGGCTCCTGGACGCCGCCTCCCCGGTGGGGCAGGTGGGCGACGCCGAGGGCTCGGCGATTGCCCGGCCCGGGCTGCGGTCGACCGGTCGTCACCTCCGCCGACGAGCCCGCTTCACCACTCCGCCAAACGCACGCTACCACATGATGGGCCCGCCTCGTTGGGGAAGGAGGCCTGAGGCCCGAAGGCGCTCATCGCCCCCAACACTGAAGAGCGCCAGCTCGTCGGAAAAGCACAAACCTCACGCAAACGAAGTGGAGTGAGGCTCAGCTAAAAGGAGGCACTTTACCAACGCCGGCGTCGTCGCATTAGGAGAGCTCCGGGGCCCCAGCCCCTCATCCCCGCTCCTGGTCACCAACTCGGGTAGAACTCCACCGGTCGTCATCGAGATCGCGGGCATTCGCGTACCCGCCGAACGGGGCCCCGTCCCCCGCCATCTCCCACATGCGAGCTCGGTGAAGCGGCACCGCCTGGCGGAGCCGGGTTTCGATGATGTCTCACCGACAACCCGGCCACGCAGCGCCTTGACCTTGGCCACGCGGCCGCCGCCGCCCGCTTCGCCCAGCCCGAAGGGGTCTCGCGCCATAACCGCTCCCCCTCATCAAAAGGCACGTCCGTGTGTACCGCGGGCAAAGTGGGAAGGGATTCGTCATTCTTGAGATAGAACCATTCCTCCCCTCCATGTGGCGCTCGCCGTCGGGGAAGTCGATCCATCGGAAAGGTCTCGAACCTTCCCCAGCGGGAGCCGCGGCTGCAGACGCAGTGATCGGGCCGGTCCGCCCTCGCCATCAGGCGAATCTTGGCGAAGATGTAATGCTTGAAGAGCTCCCGGTTGGGGGAATTCCCAACCAGCCCTCATGGCATAGCGAAGGCCGAGAGAGAGCGCGACTCCATTCGGCGTCGGGTCTTTGGAGCTTCGGCGCCCCCGGTGCGTGATCAGCCGCCGAGGGAAAGTCGGCCGAGCATGCCCAACCAGCGCTCATGGACGCGACGAACGAGGCGACGTAGCCCGGCGGGCCCGGGCTCCGCGTGCGTCGCCGCCCGGGATGATCCACTCCTCCGCCTCCGTTCGCGGGGCGGCGGCCCGCCGACGAGGCTGCACCGCTTTCGATCAAGTCCTCGGCCGCCAAAGAACGCCTTTGCCGAGAGCCCATCTTGCACCCGAGAGAAGGCCGCCCGGCGATGCGGGGGGAAGGTGGAGGATTGAATCTATGGGCCGGTTACGGTGTTCGGATTTCTTCTTGAACTCGCTAGAGGAGGCAGGTAACAGGAGGGAGAGCCCACCCACGATCTCTGCCATTTATAGGGCCTCGCCACGATGGAGGTGGTGAGGCGAACCGAGGGGGTCCGCACGCGCCACGCCCGCGTAATCGAGCTCCTTAAAATCGGCTTGTAGCGACACCCAGCCCAACCGCGCCGTCTTAATGGGACGACTCCTCCCCCAACGGTGTTAAACCCTAACGGTAGGGCCTAACGCTGCTGTTTTTAATCGGCAAGGCGAAATTTCAGGGCTCGACTTAGCGGTCGATCTCAAAAACGCGAGCACACCGACCCTCGAGCGCAAGCTCGCTTGACCTTGAGGTCGAAGGCAGGTTCGAAACCCGAGCTCGGGCGCCGCCCGGGACGCCGCCGTGCAAGGAGCCGAGCTGTCGGTAGAGCTCGGGGACTCCGCCCCACGACGTCCGGGGCCGAAGAGCCGTGGGATCAAGCTCTCGGACGCCGAGAGGATGATCTACCCGGACGATCAAACGGCGAGCCAACGAGCTCAAGCCTCACACCGGGCCGCCCGATAACGCGGCGGCAAGCATGGCGCGGCCACGACAAAAGCGGCGCGCGGCAAGAAATCACAACATCCGCACGGTAATTTCCCAAACATCCAAATATCGATAACAAGTCTCTTTGCGGGGCCGGGCGCGGACAAGCTAGTCGAACGACCCCATGAGCTTCGAGGTCCTTACCGAAGCGCGATCCATCCGGGGTTGAAGGCCGGCCCCCATGGGGGTTCGACGGCCGCCGGGAACACCTCGGCGAGGGCTAAGGCGGCATCGGCGGCTCTCGCCCGGGCTCACCGAAGCGAGCTCGGGGCTTCCGCCAAAGCGCGTTTGGGTTGCCAAAGGAGGTGAAAAAGGCGACCTTAGGTTATCCTCTACGATGAGGAGACTCAAGTCCTCGAGCTCCCGAACGAGCTTGGGAACCGTAAAGGTTGCGCCTTTGGAACACAGGCCGGTCCACTAGGCCGACCACACCGAATGAGCTCGAGCTTGACCTCCCGAACTACCCGCTATCGGCTCACCGGCGCTCGATTCCAGCCAACGAGGTAAAATCGAGTCGAGCTCACCCCCCTCCACGGGACACCACGTGAGGGACGGGTTGACGAGCCCCGAAAACTCGGCGAGTCTCCGCGAGAATCCACCTTTCTCGCGGAACCTCGGGCATGTGCTCAAAACATCGCCCGAAATAGTGCGCGACTCGGGATGCAGGGTCGAGCCCGCCGGTCAACCACCACTAGCGAGCTCGCGCGCTGACCCCCACCCGAACCACTCGCGATCAGCTCATCGGCGCTTGGTCTCGGCCAACGAGGTAAAAATCAGATCGGACTCACCCTTTGCGACCTTATGCGGCAGCAAAAAAAAAAAGGAAGGGGGATAACAAGCACGCAATCAAAATCTCCACGAGAACTTCTCATTCTCATGGGGCCGGGGATCGCTGCTCAGGCCAAGACCTGCGCGCAAGGAGATATTCAAGCGCCGCCGCCGAGGCCGACCACGAGAAAGAAAAACGCAGCGGGAGCTATCTCACGCTTGAGCTTTGTCGGCACGAACGGCGTATCGAGGCGGGAATCGCCCACAACCCTCCAGGACGCGCCCGACGCCACGGCGTCGAGCACGAGCTCCTCATCCAAAGAGCTCGCGGTCCTACTACCGACCACGACCAAGGCCTCGCCTCGGCGGCTGGAGTCAACAACGGCATTGAGCCTTTAAAGTAAAACGTCCCAAAAGACTAATCATCCCTTTACAAGCACTTTTTATCATATATGGATATATGTGTACATAACCCGGAGCGAGGAGCTACGAAAGCAAAAGAAGCATCGAAAAGTCCTAGCTATGACGACCTCGGCAAAGCGGCGACGCCCTATGATCGCACCAAGCTCACAAGCCTGCGGCGAGGAACGCCTTGCGATCCTTGTCGAAGCCGGCTTCGGTGGCGAAGACCTCGCCCGGGGGCCGCCCGGAAGCCGCCGCGCGCAAGGTCCGACGGGCTACTCCTCCGCGAGAAAGGGCACCGACGTCGACATTCGCCACCACCTCCTCTGCGGTGGCCTCGAACTCTTCGACGCCGTTGGCGTAGGTCACCCAGGGACTCTCCTCCGAGAACCCTCTGTTCCGTCGGTCGGCACCGCCCGGCGATGCCATCGCCCGAGGCCGTAACCGCCCACGACGAGCGCCCGCAGGCGGCAACCACCGAAGCCGCTCCCCGCAAATGATCCGCCCCTCTCAGCGAAGCTGCGAAAGCAGGCGAAGGTCGAAGGCGAGGCGGCTCGAAAGAAAGACGAGGAAGGCGGACGCTCACCTTTGCCGTGAGCTGGTCGGGCGTTCTCGCGTGGATGCGCCCGATCGCGAGCTCCCGCTCCAGGCGGTCGATAAGCACCGCCCTCGCATCCCCTTGACCTCGCAACAGCCCGAGGCGGGACGACGGAGCTCACGATCGTCGCCTCCCGAGAGGCGGAGGGGAGGCGGCGCGGGAGGCGGGAGGGAGGCATGGCGGGGCGGCGCCGGGATCGGTCGACGCAGGCTGCGACGCAAAGGAGGGCGAGCCCGCCTCCCGCCGATGACGACGTCCTCCTCCCGAGCCGCCGGGAACCGAAGACCCCACACCCTCCATCTCTAAGGCAATGGGGCCGAAGGGAAGGAAAGAAGAAGGACGCCGGGAAGAAGGTGGATGACACCTCCATGACTCGAGTCCCCAATTTATAACCGGAGGCGGCGGTTCGCCTCCCACACGCGGGGAGGGGGGCGCCCGACGGGCTCCCCATGATCTCCACCCACGGCCGCACGATCCAGAGGAGCCGCCGCCAACGGCAACGACGCACGAAGACCCGCCCGTGAATTCATCGCAGTCGCCAGGGCGCACGGCGCCCGCGTAACCGCCCGGCGTGACAAAACGGCCGGCGACGGTTCGAATCTCGAGAAACCGTCATGCGAATAGGCCGCCCCTGAGCTCTCGGGGGAGCTCACCCGACACGGGTCGTTTGATCCGTCCGGACAAACACTCACCGACCGGCTTCCACAAGCTCTTCGAGGACCTCCGGCGCCCGAGCTCCCGACAACGAGCCCCGCACAAAGCTACCCCGAAGAGCTCGGCCCGCACTACGGCCACAAGGGTTGGCCGCCAACTTTCTGGCACGGCCGACCGCTCCTCGACAAATCATCAGAACCGCACAAGGCTCACGACGGAGAGGTCGGGTCAATCATATCGCCGCATTACCCGTCAACTCCAACAGGCCGACGGGTGCACGGATCCCATCGAACCTTCACGCACGGAATGGGCGACCCCACACCGAGGAGACGTTCTCCGACTTCGATTAGGGACCAGCCTAGCCTTTTACATAACGATAAAGCGCCAAGAGCTCGACACGATGGTCGAAACGCCGAAGCACGGAGCTCGTAGCCACGACTCTCACCGCCGCCAGGGGGCCAAAGGTCAGCGCGACCGAAGAGCTCCTCGCGCCGTCCCAAGGCGGCATCGGCGCCCACGCCCGAGCACCTCGAAAGGGCTCGGGGGGCTTCCGTCCGCACGCGCCCGTGCATCCGAGGGCTACGAACGACTCCAAGCCGGCCTCTTCAAGGAGGAGTGAGTGCCTCACCTCGGGCAACCCTCGGGGCTCGGGGACCACGGAAGTCGGGCCCTCGTAATCGAGGTCGATCCACTAGCCGATCGCGGCGAACGAAGTTAACAAACTCAGGCCTCACGGACCGTCCGACGGCAGCTCGCCGCCGCCCGATCTTGGCCGACAAGGCTGGATCGGTTCAAGCTCGCCACCCCCACGCGGCCGAAAAACAACGGGTCGATGAGCCCATGACAAACTCGAAAAGCCTCCGTAAGAGCTACAGCTCTCACGGAGCCTCGAGCAGCTACACCGCGGGTGCGCCAAGGCGCACCCACGCTCAAGACACTCCCGGCTTGAAAACCCCCACAACTAGAGCTAACAGGTAAAAAAAGCATGGAGGAGAGACTCCTTCTCTCCCAAATGCTCGGGGCTACTGTGGGGGATCGATACTCGGGACGCTAAGGATGAGCTCCCCTGCCGACATCGGCAAGCTAAGAGCCCGCCGCCAACGAAGGGCCTCACTATCCCCCAAAGAGCTCCCGTGCTCGTGGACGAGCTCTCGCCGTTGCCGAACCGGCGTGCATGAGCTCTCAGAACCAAGGACCCATCTCACCTCGAGCGAGCTCTCCCCAGTGAGCTCTCATCCGCGCTAACGGCGACCTCTTACATGAGGACCTCTTCCCGCCTCGCCCGAGCTCGAGCTCGGCCGGATCTGCGGGCGGCGGAAGAGCCCGCCTATCTTCCGCGTGAAGCCGGCAAGTACGGAGTTGGCCAAGCGCTCCCGACAGTCAGTAGCCCACGCGGTCGGTACAGCTAGGGGACGAGGTCCTTTCCATCACACCACCATACCCCATCAATTCCAACAGCACGCCCACGGTTTCCCCCAAGTACGGTCGGCGGCGCCGGCCCCTCATCCATGGTATGGCCGCGCCTATGTCGACGGGATCGGCTCTTACCGCGATTAAGGACTACACGACGAGGGGGCCATCGCCCAAACCCCGATTCACGTGTACGGTGGCGGCCAATTTCAACGTCGGGTCTCCAAAGAGCTCGAAGATCGACCCCCGCCCGGCCAAAGAGCTCGCCCGAGAGCTCCCCTCGCCATACCCCGCCGCATCCAACAACTCTACTACAGTCCGGGCGGGCGATCTCGGCGTCGCTAAAGATGGCCGCCCCTTCCCATGCCGAAGAGACGGCTTCCAACTACGATCGAAGACAGTGACACATGGTCATCACCCTGCCCGGATTCCCGCGTACAGCGACGACTGATTCCGACATCCAAAGCTACCGAGAGAGGACTCCTGGCCAATCAACGAGCTCGTTCGAAGAGCTCTCTCACCTACCCGCCGCCCCATGGCTCCTTGCCCTGTGCACTCCCACCTCAACTCAGAGAGCTCATATGCCTTGCTCCCCTTGCCACTATAAAAGGAGGGGCAGGGACTCTCGGAAAGGGAGAGGCAACATAACGCATTCAAACACCCTCACTCATCTTTATATTGGCACTAGCCTCAATCACAGAGACTTGGGACCCCGCTCCCTCGATCCGCTTGTACGCACCCCGGTATGAGCGTTTGAGCTCGGATAGTGATCACACTGGACTAGGGAGCCTGATTTTGCCCCGAACCAGTATAAATCTTGTGTCATTGTCCCTAGAGCTAGGCCATTCGGAGTACGCACCGACCGCCGATTACTGATTCGTGGTCGCCGCGACACCGGACCACGACAATAAGTATCGCATTGACAAAAGATACAACCCATAAATTCTAAACAACGGTCTTGAATGGAGCCAGGTCAATCCTCTTTAATGGAGGGCAAAAAATCTTTTGCAATCAATAAGGGTAATAACTAAAAATGAAAAATTAGATTCATAAGATATAGAAGGGAAACAAATAGATCAATAATTGATAAATTTATCACAAAGACTACATATATATAATATCTGTTATGCCTATTATGGTAAAAAAACAAAAGAAAAAAAATATTTAATTCAAGTAATTTTTATTATGAGAGACATTAAAACAATAACTAATGCCGATCTCCCTTATAAGATTTTTAACCCGTGCGAGAGCACGGGTTGATGGACTAGTGTTTTCAATTGAAACCTTAGCTCTGCCTATTTGTTTGATACAAAATAACCGCTTCCTACATACATTTGTATGTGCAACGATCGAGTGGCCAAAAACATCATGTATATATCTTCAGTTGTTTTCTCTATAAGGGTAGTATAAAGTCCACTATCTCGGTCCTTAAACAAGTGGACCGTCTGTTTAAGTCCAAAAGTTTGTTCTACTGTGTTTGTCGATCCCCATCATTCTAAACTCCCAAATCGCTCAGTTAGGATATCGCTATATTATCATGGTCCGTAAACTCACTAATATAGTCCGTGTTTAGACCTGTAGTACTTCTTTGTTCAGGTCTCATAGCCAGTCCATAGACCCGTACGTGCCTGTATGCATGCTAACATGGCATGCTGACATTGGGATCTTGATGGTGATCGAACTCGGAACACATAGAACCTCCTGGCTTGTGATCACAATTAAAGACGAGATGCTAGTGTGGTGGCGATCATAGAGCCGAAGACGAACCATATGAGTAGCAGTGCATCTTGTTCTCGCTGCTCGCCATTGTCACAGCCTTACAGTCATGCCACATTGACCTGATCTGGGCATGTCTCCCAAGCCACATATATAATTATACACCTATATGGCATTAAGAAACATGATCTAAGTCAATATAAATTTATGTCTAATTATCTCCCTATTATTATGATAAATATAATATATATACACATTCCCTTAAATTTGTATCTAAATGGTATCAAAAAAATTTGTATCTAAATCACCACCTCTGTTATTGCAAAAACTAAAATGTCCCTTCATGTTTGAATAACCATAAGGCACATATATGTTTCTATGTGCCATTTATATTAATATTAATATTTTAATATTTGATTACTTTTAATCTAAATGTTGTGCAGTTACACATATCAAGTACATATGCATGTATGAGAAATTGAGAATAAATATATATGTTATGTTTTACAATCATGAAAAATATTTCCTAACGACTCATATAACAAGGATACTAACAAACTATTTAAAATTATATTAATAACCTGGCATATACTTTATATTAGTTTTACTTTATGTATATTTATACATTTCAACTAAAATAATGGACATATCTATGTTGATAGTTTAATCATTACTGCACATATAGTTCCTTAATAATAAAATTCAAAGATATTAAGAAGTGGGTGAATTAGTACTGCATATGGAAGGTGGCCTTTGAGTTTCCTTTTGAGTAAGTAGTCGTTATAAAGCTTAAATATATTAATATTATTTTGAGGTTAGCACCATTGCTATCCTAGATCCACTTTATGCTTCACTATTTATCTTTAAGTGACATGGTGCAGATTTTGACAACTATTTTATGCCGTCGTGGTACTTAAGAGTTTTGGCTACAAACTCAAACAGCTTCCTTTAGGAACATGGAGGGAGTACCATTTAGTATCAGTAATTTTTTAAGTCAGGGATATTATTAATCAGGAATTAATGCTACTGTCTCCTAAGGTAGTGTAGTCCTTACACGGGAGCACGGGTTGATAGATATAGTTTGAGAGTTTATTTCAGATTTTGATTTTATGATAGTGGCAGTAGATAAATTCAAATAGCTATTATTTGCCGGTGATGACTAGCTAGTTACCAAGCTGATGACCTGTTGTTTTTTATTTTGTCTGAGAACTGTCTAGCAAGTATTTTTTTTATTTTTTTCTTTACTCAGCTCGTCTAGTAAAAAATTGTTAATGTGGAGTCTAGCAATATCAAGATACATGATTGAAGCCCCAATAATGTTTACCATAGCATTAGGCAGCGATGATGTTGATTTTTGGGGGCACTCTTGTTTTTTTCCCTCAGGTCACGGTAACTGTCTACGTGTTTTGGACAACGTGGTCGCCCTCGGCTGACAAGAGGTTATTCGCTGCAGCAGTTCTGCTGTTTGTCCTTGGGGCTGTCAGGTGCTTCGAGAAGCCCCTTGCTCTCAGGAGGGCTAGCTTTGGCAACTTAGTCACCTGTTTCAGTGCAGTACAGAGGACAGAGATTAATACCAATAGAGAGGTAGAGCTTGAACAGTACATACAGGATGCAAGGGATATTATCACTACTGTGCAAAGTAGCAAGAACAACCATCAGCAGCAACAAGATCAAGATCCTGGCGTGCCAACAAGAAAGGCTCACATGGAGAAGCTCTCTATGCCTGACATGCTGTTCGTGGACTATGCATTTGAATACAGTGTCCGTCTTGACAAGTTGAGAGCCTTGTGGCTGCTGGATCCTGAGATGGTTTTTGAGGCGGTACGTGGAGGGCTTTCCAAAACTTTCAATCTTATTTATACAAAGATGTGGCGACACGGTTTTGAGAAAAGGGGTATAACATTAACACCTACCAGGTGTGTTGACGTCCATTGCCCTCTTCCACATGAGCCATAAAGAAGCCTACAGGGGAAGCGACATCAAGGTTACATATCTACTATTGTACATCACTTATTTTTCGGAGATTATTTCAGTGCCTGTAAGATTAGCCCTTTTAAAGGCCTATACAATATTACTGGGTTTTTCGGGTCTTCCCTTTTTCCCTTTCGTGGAAGTTGAACAACATAACCTTGGGTGTGTTTAGTTGGTGGGTTAGGCTACTGTAGCACTTTTCGTTTGTATTTGGTAATTATTGTCTAACCATGGACTAACTAGGCTTAAAAGATTCGTCTCGCACTTTTCAGCCAAACTGTGCAATCAGTGTTTTTATTTACCTATATTTAATGCTCTAAAAATACGTTAAGAGATTCGATGTGACGGGGAACTGTAGCACTTTTTGGGTTCCTGTAGTAGCAACTAAACAGGGCCCTTATACAAGTGTTGGTTGACAAGAGGCAGACGCCGATGTGGATTCTAATAACCTGCTGCTGCCAAAACTTTTTTGAGCAGCGTTGGTTCGGGCGCAGGCACTTAGATTGGAAGGGCAAAGAAATTACAAGCTTGGTTATCGCTCATGCTGAAGATGCATGGATGAATCTCATAGAGGATATTGAGAGCTACTGGAAGCTGAGTGATAGCAGGGGCCACTGGACACTTGAGCGCAAAGGATGCCAAGAAACAGCAGGGATTCTTTGGGACAGCCTGAGAAGCCCTTGGACGAGAGCGTGATCCTTTGGCACCTGGCCACGAATCTTTGCTTGCGTAGTAAGGGCACATCTGCTGATCCTAAACCAGCCATCTTGTGCACAAACATCTCCAACTACATGATGTATCTGTTGTGTGCGAACACTGATATGCTGCTGCCTGGGAGTAGAACATCTCTGTTCAAAGATGCCTGCAAGGAGCTCGGTGGTATCTTTACCCAAAGGGTTCCAGGTACATTTGAACACCTGACAGAAAAGGTAATCAGCAAGGCAGCCATTTCTGAGAAGGGTGTTCTTCATGATGCTTGCCTGCTTGCTCAAGCCCTGATGCAGCTACCGCCAGGTGGTGGTGCTGATGACGCTGAAGAGAACCAGATGTGGAAGGTAATCAAAGGCGTATGGGTCGAGATGCTCTGCTTCTCTGCAGGTAGATGCCGGGGTTTCCTGCACGCCAAGAACCTTGCCTACGGCGGGGAGTTCCTCACCTACGTGGCGCTCCTCATGTCCAACGCCGGACTGGAGACCTTCGCAGACAGGCAGCAGAGGATGCACCTCCGCCTTTCCAAGGCGGAGAGGATCAAAAAGAGCAAAGATGGTTATTATTGAACAAGCTACAAGTAACCAGGCAGCAGGTGAAGAAAGCGCTACCACTGCCACTCCATCGTCGGCTTCTTCCAAAGGTGAATGTACTACTGGCGCAGGCCCAGCTAGAGAGGTGGTGGTTCTTTTGAACTAGTACAAGTGAAGTGAGTTCCTGCTGCATGCACAGCAGAGCTCCTCCATCCTTTTGTTTGAGTACAACTGTTGCTGCCCGCCTACCTGCCTACTGTACCCATGAATGCATGAGTGCGTCTTAGCCTGCTGTTGCCGTCACGTGTTGTTTTTCTTGAAACAATAAGAGTGTATGTACGTAATATCTGTATGTACTTGTATGTGCTGATGTTGGCGTACTTGCATGTAACATGTGTGTTTGGTAATAATCTTTGTTTTCAGATTTGAATGAACTCATCAGGGCTAAAGAAGTACCTTCTCATATTAATCTACAGACATCTCACATGCATTCTTATCGATGTTAAATGCTGTATATTGTCTCTCTAATTAAGTTGAAATTTACTTCCGGTTGGTATTTCCAACCGGGAGTAAATGCGGACTTCTACTCCCAGCTGGAGAACTTCTACTCTCCAACCCTAGTGACCGGGAGTAAAGGGTTACCGACCGGGAGTAGAAGTCACTCCTGTACTCCCGGTCACTAGGGTTGGAGAGTAGAAGTTACCTGCACAAGGCTCAAATATGTTGGCTGGTACTGTCCTAGCAGAAAGCAAGCCAGCCTGCGTTCCACCAAATCCTGCGTATGCAGCTATATATATATATACTAGGGAACCTCACCCAGCGTTGCTGCTGGGGAATTAAGAAAAATGCAATGATTATAAGGTAAATATTCCATGATTTAATCTCATAACATCAGTCACTATAGCTCTGGAAAGCTCTTTTCAATCGTGTATATAATACAGAAATTAAAGAAGGGGAGCAGAGCCAAGGAAGCTTATTTATCTAGTAGTATTTGATCTCTCATCAGTCGTGCTTGATTTTGAAGTTGGCAGCAAGCCCGTCCACCTCCGCCTGGTGCTCCGCGCTCTTCTGCTTGTAGGACGAAGAATTAACCTTGACCTTGATTACCTTCTTCCCACCGTTGTCCGTGGGCTCTACCTCCACCTCCATCTCCAACTTGATGCCGGCAGCATCCATACCGATGACGAATGTTGAGTTGGACACGTACTCCCCGTCTTGCAGGATGAACTATAGTATACACAACAATTTGTTTTGACCAAAGTGACAAGCTATTCAACTATAGTATTTGAACCAAGTATAAACAAATAAATATTTAGCTAACATGATCCCAAATACAAATGTCTATCTTGGCTTTTGAGGGAGGGTTCAGGTCAGAAGAGATGTACTTTGAAACATTGCCGGTTGCATTTGGAGGTCGGAAGATCCCAGGACTTGGAAGGCAAGGCATGTTTTCCTGCAAAAGGTGGGACAAAATTATCTTTGTGTTCCCATCATTAAGTTCAGTAGAACCAATGCAAGTTTAAGTGTTCATTACCCTGGGTTTCAAAGGTTTTCTTTCATTTACAATTGAATCCTACAGCAAGGAAGAGGTGTTTTGAAAAAAAAATATGGGTAAGTCTATCTCTTTAACCACGCCCCTCACTGCCAATAGCATACCTGCACATTGAGGAATGATGCAACCGTCATGATTGGGGAATTCATCAGTTGCTATGTCACACCCCATTTCTGAGGTTCCTTAATCACACGTATTTGCGCCAGATCACGCACAAATACGCCTAATTAAGTATAGATATGATATCAAAAACTATACTTTTATTGCTATTGAGAAGAACATAGTACATGGTTTGAGTTTACATGACTCGGCCATAGGCCTACTATCATAAACCTATCGAGATCCTACGCAAAGACCTATACAGGGGCTCCATTCCTACGAGCAAGCTTGGAGTGCGGACAAACCCTTGGACTTACTCCTATTGCACGATCCTATAACTTCGGTCACAACAACGTAACTCCTTCATGTGCGTCTCCGTCTTCCGAGGTACTCCCCATGGTTCCATCCTTTAAGGCCGGCCTTCATAGCTTGATTTCCTTGGATACACTCCTACGGTGACATTCTAAAAATAGAAAAGAGGGGTGAGTACTTTTCATTTCAAGCAAGTCCCAATAGGAGGGTGAAAGGTTACCATTAGGGGTTTGGGCCCTAGTAGAGTTTACTACTCTCACTAGTTCCCGATTAGATATCAAATTACCAAGCTCAAGTTAAGAGATCACATACCGCATTGTGTATCTAATCATAGATGTTCCGCCTAGCATTTGCCCATTCCAAGGACATGGCTATTGAATAGATTTAAATAACTCGCAAAGGTTGTACACTTTCCCCACACGAAGGGCCATCTTTTTCCCACGCACGGTTGGTCAAAGGTGGTCCAACAAGACCCCCGGCCGCAGCAGGCGTCACCCTAGGTATATTGGTATAATCCTCACCATGACTTCGAGGGGGTTGGAAGGATAACACATCACCCCAAGGATGACGCATCACCCTAGACAATATGGTGATACCAAATCACCGCGGCTTTACTGGTAATACCTTATTACCCAACCTATCGCATCAACACCACACTCAATCATAAATCATCAATATGTGCCTCTAGCACTGCGCCATCAGCGCCCAAACACTTACGTGGAAGATCACTTTCAAGATCCACGCCAACCGGACCATGGGGCCACTCTCCCCATGTCCGCTCTTGATAGGTCGGATTTTGCCTACACCGCCACCTTGGTTCAAACTATACCTCAACCCAACGGGTGTGGAATCAAGCCGTCCCATATGCGCGTGTGGTCATGCGTAATATTACACTAGGTAGAAGGTCTATGAACCGTCCTTAGGGAGGCGAAAGCATCTCTCCGCGGGATTCATCCCCCGATTGTGATTGGTCCACCTCCATGTAGACTATCACCACTCACCTTTTTGTTGGGAAGGTTCACATTTTTACTTAAGTTAACGGCAAAGCTCAAATAAGCCTCACGCACATAACCCATGAGTACTCCTCAGCACGGCTTGCCCCGGGTTATACTTATCTTAATCATCTTATTAATTATTATAGTAATTAAGTCAGGTTAGGGGGTAAGGATTTGCCTCTATCCTCCGACGAGTATATCCAAGGTTCTCGGCCTTGATGCTCCCTGCCTCCCTCGCGGGCTTGGTGTAGCGATGCCGGGTTCCGTCGGACGGTCGTCACGATCCTTAGCGGCGACAAACATGACACACAAGCATAACTATCAAAGCATACGACGTTCCTACGTGGGTTAGCTCGGGAATGATGGATAGATTACTATCTACCCTATCATTATTCCGTAAGTTTGAAATACGATAGGATAGAGAGAATCCACCCACCGGCCGGGTTCCTACGGGCTGGGTTTGCGAGGTACGGATGCCCGATGGAGAACCAAACCATATCGCTAATGTTCACTATGATGTGAACCTGAAGGACATGATAGGGTTGGTTTCCTATAGGTCCGTACAGGGTTAGCGACACACACACACACAGTGCATATGTATGTGCCTAGGGTTAGTAGGGTTAGGGTCCTAATCTAGGGTTAGCCGCACATACGCGTATACCCATACGTCGGGCATACCCTATGTGTGTAGAGGACACGTATACTAGGGTGTGTGTCACAGAGTACACATACAATGTGTATACAACTAGGTTAGGGGTTAGCCATGCGTAATATAATCGATAGGTATGTATGTATATTTATTTATATTTCAAAAATACCACTTTATGCATTTATATACATACATAACCTACCACGTATATCTAGCATGTGTTGAACTACGTGTATGCATACTCGAGTATTTGCGTACGTGAAAGTGTACACACATACAAGAATATACGGTGCGAGGTGTGGTTAGCGGAAGGGGGTAAACTAGGGTTTGCGTTAACTACGTTGCGCGATTAAATATAAATAAAAGGCATACGTAAACTAGAATTTAAATGGGTATCAAATATATGACAAGGCCATGAATTTAAATGGGCATCAAATTTAAATGAGCGTGATTTTAGAAGAAATTAGGAATTGAAGGAGTCATTTGGAATTAGGATGAAGAAGATATGGATTTCCAAAGTTTAAATATGAATTTTATAAATAGAATAAACTTTGGAAATATTTTCTGGAATTTTGGGAATATGGAAACTGGACGGTAAGGGCTTGGGTAGGATATAGAGTGTACCTAGTTTATTTAGGAATTTTCTGGGAATTTTCTGATAACAGGAAAATAGAGTTTCACTCCCTCCGTGTGCATTTGCTGGGTGGCCGTAGCATTTTTCTGTGCGCTGACGCGCGGGGTCCGGGGTCACAGTGCGGGCCGACTAGCACTGTGCCTGTGGATTCGGTCCATGCCCTGTGAACCGATCTAGGGTTCCACTTACTCTTCCCTCTGGTCCAAGTGAACCGGGTCCATGCGGTAAAGGAGGTAGTGGTGGGCAGTGACACATGGGGTCCACGGAGGGGTGGGGTGGCCTCCATCGACCGGTCAAGCCAGTCAGCGCGTCGCCCCTGTTCGTTCCCAATCGAAGAAACAGAACCAGAGAAGTTTGGGAGGGAGAGAGGGAGATGGCCGGCCGGCGGCAGTCACGGCGGCGTTCCCGGCCTCGAAGGCGGCGGCGCAGTGGTGGGTTTGGCGGCTGTGCGCGGTGGTGGTGGCGAGCAGGTGGATGGGGACGAGATCGAGCGGTGGGGGCTGGTGCGGCGGTGCTGGGCGCGCGTGCGCGGTGTGCGCGGGGCGCGCTGTGGCGAGGCGTGGGCAGCGTGCTGGTCAGCGTGGCCGCGTCGGCGTTCGGCTGGAGCAGCAAGGCGGCGCGCGGCGTGGCTAGCGCAGCCCAGGGCAGCGGCGATGGTGTGCAGTGGGCATCCGTGCGCGGCTGCGTTGGCAGAGCGGTGGGCGGCGAGCGCGGCAGGGACGGCGAGGCTGTTCCGTCACAGGCTTGCTGAGGCGGCGTGCGCTGGGCGAGCTTGGCACATGGGCGGGGGTGGACGCGGCACGCGGTGGAGCGCCGAGGCGAGGGAACAGAGGAGGCGGCGCGGTGATGGTGGAGTTGGGAAGCAGTAGCGGCGGCGAGCTCCCTCGGTGTGGTGATCTCGGCGAGATTCCGGAGGAGAAGAGGGAGGGAAGGAAGAGCAGGGTCGCATCGATGGCGCAAGCTCCGTTCCTCTCGTCCTTGTTCTGCTCCGACCTCGACGAGATGCTCCCGGTGGTTGCCACGGCTGCTATTTATAGCCGGTTGCCGGGCTCTCCAGGGCGGCGATATTTTCCGGCAACCCGACATCCATGGCTGGGCGGCGGTGTTCGGTCACATCGTCCCCGAGCTGGCACCCAGCGAGCGTGGCGAGTGGTCAGCAATGGCGCTGCTACGAGGTCGCCGGCACAGCGGATGTCGGCACGCGACGACGACGACGGAGGAGGGTGGTGACGCACAGCAGGTTGGTGAGCAGGTGGTACGGCGGGTCAGCGGCGACAGTGGCGTGGGGGACAGGTGGCTGGGGTTGAGCTGGCTTTGGCGGGGTGATGGGACAGGTCGTGGCAGCAGCGCTATTGATGGCGGCGGCAGTCTGGTGACGGCACTGTCGTGCGGTCGACTGGAACAGAGCCGGCGCGTGCTTTGCGTGCGTGGAACAGAGGAGGAGGCAGGGGAAGGGATGAAGCTGACGCGTGGGGTCCGCGTGTAAGTGGAAGAGGAGGGGAAAATGGCTGCTGGGCTGTTGCTTGCTGGGTCTCATGGCCGGTTGGGCTGGCCCAACGCGTGAAAGGAGAGGGCCTGGTGCTGTGCCGAGTTGGGCCAAAAGGAGGAGGGGGGGTGAGTCCGATGGCTTCCCATTTTCCTTTCTTTTCTTTCTAATTTCCATTCACATGTATATATATCAATACATGTAATTGTCTAGATGTATGACCATGTATTTTGAGTAGCCCATATATACAAACATTGACATATATATGTATGCCAATATTCATGGCTAGGCATGCATGTATGTTTAAAGGAATACATGCATCCATCGATATATACATAGTCATGCATATATACACTGGGGTAGCTCCTTTAATTTCCCAGAAAAATAAACTAAGCACAACGGATGTGGCTTTGGGATTTTTGGGTTGGTGTTCTGATGATTGGTGGATGGGTAGGATCAAGGGGGAAGGGTTCGATAGGAAAAAAAACAAGGGAGAGGTCAAGGGAAAAGATTTGGAGAAAGTATGATCGATGATTATTTATTCGATGCGAAATAAATTCTAGCTCTCGACAAGCATGCAAGCAAGCAAACATTCAAACAAAGGCCTAATTTTCTATATGGTGAATTTGATGCATGGTTTTGAAAAGCGGTTTTGGGTTGTGCGGAGAAAGTAAAGTCAAGTTTTAGTTGTAATTATAAAAAGTTCAAATTTTTAGTGAATTTTAAAATGATGCAAAAACACGGGTGTTACATGCTACATGCTAGAGATAGGCCTTACTTGTCCACCACGAAGAGTTTGGGTACTACGCGGCACTGCTTCATTCAGTCATTGATCAAGCGAGGCGTGTCACCTCTATTGTCAGTTCAGAACTTGAGATCATCATCTGATGGAAGGGCAAACACATTATGCACATGGTAGCCACAGCTAATCAATTCTCTAGGTGGGCACCACTCCATGCTGGCGTCCTTACATATCTTGATGAGATCAATAGATGCTAACTGATGCAAATCATTCTGCCAACACAAATAATTCCATCAGCAACTATTATCAAAATTTGATTCATTGAAGGGAACATGGGCTAACTCAAAAAAAAAAGAGAGGCATCTATTTCTTAGTTACTAAACAAAAGGTTTCTCATGATTTTAATCTCATATATCTCCATAACATGGACACTACCACACATGTGACCAAAATATAAACTTCTTCTTAAACCGAAAGGATTCAAAGGTCAGTTTCTCTCATTTTCAGAGGGATGCAAACTCACCATGTTACAGGGTGCTCTCCATCTCGGTTATCTTCCTCCTAATATTGGCCTCCATCTTCTTGGCATATTTGCTCAGCTGGAGGCTCCTCTGCAGCTCCTCCCTCGTTGGCTCCATGTGTTCATCTGCTCGGCTGGAGGCTCCTCTGCAGCTCCTCCCTCGTTGGCTGCTTTTTTGCCATTTGATTGTTGCTGCTCCAGCGCCTGAGCCTCAGGGGCCCGGTTTCTGCTGGAGACGTAGTCTGTGGCTTAGGAGCAGGCTTTGGTTTTTCGCCATAATCGGCTTGCAGAACCTTGTAGGTCAAGGGATAAGGCCTCTCAGTAATAAGGTAGTCTTAGAAAGGGACAAACAGCATATAGACCATACGCTAACCTGTCGAAAGTGTTTCAACTTTCTTCTTAAGATCAGCGGCAAGAAGGACGGATTACCATATTTTGGCAGAGCATCCTGCTGTGCTTCCAAACACTCGTTAATAACCTGTGGAATAGAACAAATTAGTA
This sequence comes from Hyparrhenia diplandra, assembly GCA_015847255.1. Classification (NCBI taxonomy): domain Eukaryota; kingdom Viridiplantae; phylum Streptophyta; class Magnoliopsida; order Poales; family Poaceae; genus Hyparrhenia; species Hyparrhenia diplandra. The sequence continues at coordinate 39,228 of JADLZK010004075.1, forward strand.
ACAGAAAAACATATACTATTCCTTAATCCTTCTACCACAATACCACCTGCAAAGCCAGACTTGCATTGTGAGAACAGCTATATCAGAAATGCAATCCAATGACAAAGCATTTCTCATGAGCTCGCAGAGAGGGCAATGAGGTGCATCATTTTCAGCATGAATTGTATCACATGAAACTAACAGCTTTTTTTTCATCCTAATGCTTGTTGGAAGTGACACCAACTGCACTTGTCATAAGATGACCGATATACCAGCTGTAACACAAATCAGGTGAATAACATACTGAAAGTTGAAGCATTGGCCTGCATTTATAAATCAAACTACATGGAAAGCTGGAATAGAAACTATTTCAGTTTTCTAAGAGAAAAAGAAGCAATGGCAGTAGCTGCAAATGCATGTTCAAATACGTTTGCCTAGGATATTAGGATATATAGTTGTAAAGAAACAGAACCTATCGCTCACTCAATGACTATCGGTGGCTGAACTTAAGCATATCCAACAATCGAAAGTCGTGACTGAAAAATGTTAGGTCACCTTTCACAAATCTAAAAGTGAACATAAATAACTCAAAATGCATTCATACATACTTGATTAGCATATATCTGAATATGAGATAATACTGAAGAATATAAGGCTATAAGCAACTCAAAAAGGAAACCATGCCTCGTTCCTCCTTTGCATGAATAACAAAATCAGATTCTTGCATCATCCCGTAAGAAGGAATACGCGGGTCGCTGAATCATAGCTGACATAGTATGGTCCATAATTAGCAGGAATGATGAACAAAAGTGAGTATTTTCCAACAAAACAAACAGGCCTGAAAGTTAGCATGTACCTAAGGCATGAGGGAACATATATCGTTTGCCTTTCTTTCCAGCCGCAAGCATAAGACACGCATGGCCTGATGCAGCTCCTATACAAAAGTGTGTGGATCTGCATGGCAAATAGTAACCTCATCATCATGTCCGTAAGTGTAGAAAATTGATTAGTACATCTGACGGCATCTATAGTCGGATATTCAGATTAAAAATGACATTTGGCATTGTTCAGTTGATGTGTTCATATGTAGATGCCTACCAGAGGCGCTGTGCATTGAGGTACTCTGTGCTTCTGAAGGAACTGTAGGCCCTGGGCACCATCCTCATGTCCCACCCGATCGCTGACCTGTCCCTACAATACAACAAAGTTCAGTTTCAGACATTCAGAGCGAACTAACCAGGCGGCTAACTAAATTTCCCTGCTTACATGTTGTCGAGATACTTTGCGAGGGAGACAGTGCACTCTAAGCCCATGGTCAGGTAGTGTGCCAGCCGCATTTCTTCGATCAGGGACAGTCATGCGATCAGGCTGCTGCAGATCATATCAGCAACAAATTGATCAGATAATCTTTACTGAACACTTAAGTGATGATCATGAATATAGCAGCTGGAAATAAACTAAAACAAAATTTACCCAGTCACTGTAAGAAGCTTAATAAAATATGCATACTGCTACTGAACTCAATGGATTCTGCTATTTGCCATATAAAATAGAAGCAAAATTATGAGGAAATGGTAATAAAAAGACAAACATCAAGTACTTCAACAGAGCAATATTGTTTGTCTGACTTAAGATGTACAAAAGTGTTGCAGATCACATCTTATAATGAGTCCCATAAACTATTTATTCGTTCATGTCTGCTGGTTGCTAACACATGGATAAGTATGGTGTCCTCAAAAAAACATGCTGAAGTGCAATGTTTTCCTAGGTGGCTTCCTATGTATCTGACTTCAATGGGTTCGAGGGTCGCTCTGTTGGATGCCACCGAGAATGTCGGAGGATCAGAGAGTCTGATCTTCCAGGTTGAATGATAGTAAGCCCTGCAGAAAAATGTCCACCTATCTTAGTTTTTTTAATTCTACCTCTACGGCTGTCTCTGACATTACAAAGGGACAGAGAGTTTCACATTATCACATACCGATAACAGGATCATTTTTTAAGAGAGATAACAGGATCAGGTGTTCTTTTCTAACAATGATTAACAAACAATAAACTATAAATGGAAAATACATTAACACATCATACTGGATTGCAGAGATTATATCTAACACATCAATTAAACCTAGAGAATACAAATTGTTCCAAACAGGAGGGAAGGAGATAGACAGGAACATATGTTCCCAGAAGGTACCTGATTTGTACAAAGAACAATTCAACGATTCCAAGACCTCGAGCGTAACAAACGGCAAAATAACCTGGAAAATTATAGGGTTTTGGTCATGAGCGTTGATGTCAAAAATCCGGGCATACGAAATTAGAAATAGCAAAAAGAATGAAGAACAACTTACCTGTTTATCATGAGCAATATACACGGCTGCATAATATCAACATGAAAACCTAATTAGAAGGGTATCTCAACATGACCTTTCAAAACGTGGAACCTTTCAAAACCTGGAAGAACAGAACGATGTGTTACCTTTGGCTGCGATGGCAATGACAAAATGAGAGGGAGCACATGCTTATGGAGGCCTTCTTATAGAGATGTCAATGCAACTGCAGCTGTAATGCATCATCAATAACAATTATTAACCATGAATAACAGTTTTGGAGGAATACAGAGAAAACTGAAAATTTGGGAAGTCGTAGGATCACCTGTGACATGATTTTGCGCAGGATGGGGATTTGAGAACTGTAACGGATCTAGAATCGGAGGCGGGGGGGGTGACGGCGGCAACACTCGGCAGGCCATCGTAGATGATGACACCGAAGGCCGGCAGGCATACAACGAACAGATGGATGAACAAAGAACTGAGGCAGGGGGAACCGATCCAGATGGGCGACGCGCCGGTGAGATGGCAGGGCAAGATGCATGGCCGATGACCTCCATCGACGACCTGAAGATGGGAGGTGAAGAGGCGGACCCTAGGTGAGGGGAAGAGGCGCAGTAGAGGAAGAGCAAGGGGACGCCGAGCCGGCACCGGTGTGGATGGGGATAAGGTGGACGAAGAGTCGGGGAGAGTCGGGGAAAACGCTAAGCCCACGGCGCGCAGCAATTTAGCCTCGGTAAGTTTCAGTTACAATCGCCTCTTAGACCAATCGCGCCGCAGAACCCCAAAGGATGGATGGTAGTGGGGATCTCCTATATAGGAGTTATGGATATGCACCATTTTCTTCTTTTACACCTGCTCTACAGCCCGACACAGTCTAGCCACTTATGCAGGAAACCAATCACACACATAACACAGTACGACTTTCTATCTAGACAAACCAAACAACATCAAATTATTGCATTGCCTTGTCCAAGTTAAAGGTATGCTGCATAATCTCTAATACAGTGCAATACTAATGTGAGTAAGACCTTATATTATTAGATCCCTTGCTTGTAACGAGAGGCCGGATCCATGTGTCCTAACCTTAACTTTGGATTGATGCTAGTAGCTAGCATGTGCAGTGGCCCATATATTAGGCGTAACCAAGAACGCAGGCAATGACAGGACTAGAGATTTGGATCTGTCTTAGAGGCAGGGCACAAGCAAATCGGGGCTGAAGAGAAAAAGGAAAAAAAGGAAAAAAGAAAAGCACAATACAAGCGACAGCTTTTATCGTCTCATCTGTCATCTGTGCTCTTAATTTGCGTGATCACGTTAGTCCCGGACCCGGACTATATATGCAATATGCATGGGCGCTTGTTTTCTGAAATGAGCTAGTTCACACATTGTCGTCTCATTCTTTTATTTTTTTTGTTTTGTTGGTTGAATTGAATGAGTCGATTTGTCATCATCACTAAATGGATGAACCAAAAAAGTCAAAGCGACTTATAATTTAAAAGCGAGAGGGAGTAATTATTACTAGTATGGGAAAAAATTCCACTAAATTTGGGGTACGTAGATAGACTTATAAATGCATCATCTTTTCTTCAAAAAAAAGAAAAAAGAAAAAAAAAAAAGAATGCATCATCTTTTCCAGAATAGGGTGGTGGCTCTGGATTCCCTAAACCAAAGAATTCCTTGCGTGGTTCTTTATACACAGTCGGGTCAATCCAACTTTAACTTTGGATTGATGCTATCTGTAGTATAGAGATTGTTCATCAATTTATCCCATTGCTTGCAGAGAGCTATATATATAGGACTAATACACACATATCTTTGCAAGTGCATGCCGTCAGCACATTATACATCGATCGATCATCAGAGCGGTGTGCAAGCTAAACCCAACCAAGCTAATGCAATGAGCTTCTCAAATGTGGTCAACTGGTGGGAAGAGTGGCAGCTGCGCATCCTTGTGTTAGGCAGCCTCGCCATTCAGCTGTTCCTCGCAGCCTTTTCCCCGTTCCGTAAGTGGACGGGTCTAGGCTACTTGCACAGACTCACTATCTGGGTGTCGTACCTGGGTGGGGATGCCCTTGCCATCTATGCCTTGGCCACACTCTTCAACCGCCAGAAGAAGCTGCAGTACAGTTCCAACTCCTCTTCTCTCAAGAACGACGGCAGCCACGATCTAGAGGTGCTATGGGCACCTATCTTGCTGATGCACCTGGGTGGGCGACTGACCATATCCGCCTACAACATCGAAGACAACGAGCTGTGGCTACGCCACGTTGGCGTCGCAGTCTCTCAGGTACTCCTCCGCGCCCTTAAATAAATCAATTTCTAGAGTTGTCCTAATTCAAAATTTCAAATTTCTAGAGAAAAACCGTAAAGATTTATGGTACCGAATTAGTGTCATTACATATATTACAGAATATATTTTCATAATGTGTTCAATTTATGTCATAGATATTATTATTCGTTTATATAAAGCTAGTCAAACCTAAAAAAGTTTAACTGCCACAGATTCTGTCAATTGATTTATTTAGGAGCATAGGAGTATTATATAGAAACTCCGTATATATATGTGGGTGTCCTTAGCTTGTGTATGTACGTAGTATCATAGTTCATATACGTTGGACTTGTGTTGCAAAAATTCACGAACACGTTAGAGTTCTCCATAGCGAGTCAAAATTGCTTATCTTCTCTTATTACTCAATAATTGCTCATATTTTGGTTTGTATCAATCGTGCTCATATAAAAGCTTCTTTTCTTTATCTGGTTATGATACATTTTAGCTACAAAAATTATTCCATACAGATATATATAGTTCTATTCCCATTTATAATTTTATATTTGTATGTGTTTAGTTGAAACACTAGCTCTAGCTATGTGTCTGACGTGAAATTCCATATGACAATCGTTTCCTACGTGCATTTATTATATGCGGTGTCAATGGTAATATTATTCTATAACTATATAGTACTATTCCCATTAATTCTCAGTTTTATTTGTTGTATCGCAGCTTCACGTGAGCTGAACATGTGTTTAGTTGAATTCTATGCCTAAGCATTTGCACTAGTACATAAACTATTTTTAGGGGGCGCCTCCTATTTCTTTCACGGACGGTTTACTTACCAAAGAAAACCACCCCTAAAAATTGGTTTTCAAAGCAGGTTGACTAACCTTAAAAATAGCTGAAGCACAAATAAATTCATAACTTTGTCAAATGAAGTCAGATGAAGACAAAATTTATATCAAAATTATAGAGCTCGATGAGGTCTAAAACTTTGTAGTTGATTAAATTTTTATTCAAGATCATTTAGGGTCCAGATATATGTATTAAGTTCTCAGATTTTTTTTTTTTTTTTTGAATTTTTAGATGACCCTGGATGGAGACATGTCCTATATCACTGTAGTGCTCAACGAGTTCTACAAATTTGTAGTTGAAAATTTCACCATTCAAGATTGTTTACATGTCAAAATATTAAGTACAAGATTGGTACATGCATAATCTACTACACCTATATGAGAGAACACCCACTAGGGAGTTCTCTCGACACGCAGGGGTGCTACTTCAGCAGCCCCCCACCACACGATCTGAGAGGAGAGAGGTGACGGCGGGCCTCACTGTTTTAACGAACTAAAAAAATATTATAACTCACAAAACCCAAAAAACCAAATCAAATTCGATTACACCATTAAATTTGTTTTAATAAATCCTTTAAAATAAGATCTTATATGGATATATTTCGATAAAATTATAAGTAGGTCCCACTCGATAGTAGTTGGTATAGAGTAGAGATATAAAGGATGATGAGTTTAGGGTTTAGGGTAGTAATATTCTAACTCATAGATTCCTCCTTCATATCCGCTGCAACGCTGGAGAATCCACCTAGTAATACAAATAGACAACCTCATATGGGTAATAAAGAGTGATTTTGTGGTACGTGGTAGTGGACAAAAACACCGAGGTGAGAGGTTGTTGGTTTGAATCCTAGCGCTACACTTGTTCACATTCAGGACTAGCAAAAATTAAATCTATGAGCAGTGGAAGCCCAGAGTCGGTCCTCCATATGGGCTACTGGCCACATTAATTTTTTCCTTAATTTTAAAAGCTATCTAAATTTTTAAGAAATTTCTAAAAATATAATTTTAAGGACGGTTGTCTTAAGAAAGTTGTTCCTAAAAATTAATTTGCAGAGAAAGCTTTGAACCTGTCTGTGAAAATAAGTTATTTTTATAAGCGAAGGCACAATAACAGTTTTGCTAACCGGCTCTAAGGATTGTTTTTAGTTTCTGATTTTTTGAGAACCTTTTCTACCCCAGGTATTTATCTTATATTTTTTATTATTTTATTACAGTGTCCATATACCAGTGTAGGAGCCTGGCCTATTTAGTTTGGAAACATATATAGTGCAAACCATGCAAACTTGTAATCTGCCACGAGGCGTTGATCCAAGGGGTACAAGGGGATTGCGTAATTTTACACTTAACCGTCCGTCCTTAATCATACTTTTTGCAAATCTCCTCTTCCACCTTTCCCCCTGCTGCTCCTTGGATCAACATCCCATGGCACATATTATTAGAAGTTTTGTATGGTTTTCACGGAGAGGTTGTAGTCACACTTTTGCAAATCTCCTCTTCCACCTTCGCCCTTCTGTCTCTTGGATGAACATACCATGGCCTAGATTAGAAGTTTTGTATGGTTTTCACGAGGAGAGGTTGGTTTTGCACTAGATATTTTTTAGATAATGATTAGGGCGTTATATTAATTAGCGATGTTAATTTTTGGGGGCACTTGTTTTTATTTTCTCATCTCAGGTCACGGTAACTGTCTACGTGTTTTGGACATCTTGGTCGCCCACAGCTGGAAAGAGGTTGTTCGCTGCAGCAATTTTGCTGTTGATCCTTGGGATTGTCAGGTGCTTCGAGAAGCCCATTGCTCTCAAGAGGGCTAGTTTTAACAACCTAGCCAACTATTTCAGCCCAGCCCCGAGGACAGAGATTGGTACCAACAGAGAAGTAGACCTTGAACAGTACATACAAGAAGCAAGGGGCTTTATCATGGTGGAAGCTGCAGCAACGACGGCAACCAAGATCCTCCTTGTTCGGCGTCGGCGGCTACATCATCGTCGTCGTCCAAGGAGGATCTTGAAAGTGAAAAGGAGCCTGGCAGTACACTCTCAGAACCTGACATGCTGTTCGTCGACTATGCAGATGTCTACAGTGAGCGTCTTAAGAAGCTGAAATCCCTGAGGCTGCTGGTGAATGATCCGGAAACAGCTTTTAAGGAGCTACGCGAAGGGCTTTCCCACACATTCAATCTTGTCTACACCAAGATGTGGCGATCTACGGGTGGAGCACAGACGCCTGGCAATGACTTGGCCATCTACACCAAGATGTGGCGATTTAAGCGTGGAGCACGGACGACGCCTGGCGACTACTTATCGTTATTTTTGTGGGTGATTACCATGACATTGCCAGTCGCTTCCATCGTCCTCTTCCACATCAGCCATAAACGCTTCAGGGGAAGCGACATCAAGGTTACCTATCTGTTGCTCTACATCACGTATTTCTCGAGATCATTTCAGGGCCTATCAGATTAGTCTATTTTAGTTTCCAAAGGTTGTCTACTAGTTATAGGCCGTCCTTGTCTACCTTTCGTGACCACGGCAGCTGCAAAACATTCTTCCTCTGGGTGTCTACAAGGCTGCTAAATTTTGTGGGTCTTCCCTCATTCCCTTTCATCTTCGTCGAACAACATAGCCTTATAGGATCCGTGGCTGACAAGAACAAGAAGAGGTGGAGGTCTATAGCCCGCATCGCCGACAACTGCAGCTGCGGGGAATTTCTTCAGCAGCGTTGGTTCGGGCGTCGCAAATTCTATTGCAAGGGAGAAGAGATTACAAGCATGGTTGTCGCTCATGCTCAAGAGGCATGGGTGAACTGCATTCAGGATGTTGAGAGCTACTGGAAGCTGAGTGATAGCAGGGGCCACTGGACACTTGAGCGCAATGGATATCAACAGGTACCGGTCCTTCGGGACAGCCTGGAGAAGCCCTTGGACGAGAGCGTGATCCTCTGGCACTTGGCCACGGATTTCTGCTTCCATTGCAAGGGCACATCTTCTGATCCTGAACCAGCCATCTTGTGCACTAAAACCTCCAACTACATGATGTATCTCTTGTGTGCTAACACTGAGATGCTGGTGCCTGGGAGTAGACCATCTCTCTTCAGAGATGCCTGCAAGGAGCTCGATGGTATCGTTACCCGCAGGGATCCAGGTGCATTTGAACACCTGACAGAAAAGGTAGTGATCAAGGCAGCCAGTTCTGGGAAGGCTACTGTTCTTCATGATGCTTGGCTGCTTGCTCAAGCCCTGATGCATCAGCAACCGCCAGGTGGTGGTGCTGATGATGATGGCGTGAAGAAGATGTGGGCAGTCATCAAAGGCGTATGGATGGAGATGCTCTGCTTTTCTGCAGGTAGATGCAGGGGTTACCTGCACGCCAAGAACCTTGCCTATGGTGGGGAGTTCATCACCTTCGTGGCGCTCCTCATGTCCGATGCCGGACTGGAGACCTTCGCGGAGAGGCAGCAGAGGATGAAGCTCTACCTTTCCAAGGAGGAGAGGATCAAAAGAGCAAAGATGGTTATTGTTGAACAAGCTACAAGGAATCAGGAAGCAGGCGAAGAAAACGCTGCCACTGCCACTCCATCGTCGGCTTCTTCCAAAGGTGAATGTACTACTGCCGCAGGCCCAGCTAGGGAGGTGGTGGTTCTTTTGAACTAGTACAAGTGAAGTGAGTTCCTGCTGCATGCACAGCAGAGCTCCTCCTTTTATTTGAGTTACTACAAGTGTTGCTGCCTGCCTGCCTGCCTTTGAAAAGCTTCGCCCTGTTCACCTTCTATTGTACCCACGAATGAGTGCGTCTGTTGCCGCCTCGTGTTGTTTTTCTTGAAAAAATAAGAGTGTATGTACGTAATATCATCTGTATGTACTTATGTATTTGCCTACATTGGCGTACTTGCATGTAACATGTGTGTTTGCTACTAAGATTTGTTTTCAGATTTGAATAAACTGAAGGGCCCAAACGGCGACGGGGTGAATAATGGGAGCCGTAAATTTTTCTTTTCGAAAATATTTAGGCCACTATCCAAACTTCACTTCAAATGAGCAAACTTTGCACCAAAATGCCCACGACCCAACTGATTGGGTGGATCTTTCTACGAACATAGCGGGGCACCTCAAAAACTACAAACGACCGGTGAGAACATAAAGTACACTATAGAAATCCTGCCATTTGAGATTTAAATACAAATCAGAATGGAAAACATTTTGAAGCAATAATACAAGCAAAGCAGTAAGACAAAAGAATAGCTCACAGCTTCGGCTCTAACGACAAAACGTGAACCCCTTTTTCTGGCGAAATCTTGATGATGGTACAATATTTAGGCCCCTTTAGCAGATAGGTTAAACAGAGGATAGGAATAGGGAAATCACAGGAATGGAAGTGCGTGACTTTAGGATTCCTACGTCAACAAAAGGCCTTTGGCCACACCCCTTCGCTTCCTCAGGAATCATCAGGATAATAATAAAAAAAGATAAACCACCCTGCGGCTCTCCAGGAGACCTAGCCCGTGCGCATGGCAGGATGGCGGGCGCCCGCATCCGCTTTGCTCTGCGCCGCACCCTCTCCCCCCCCCCCCCCCCCTCGCCCCGTGGCTCTCTACCTCAGGCTCAGCGCATGGCGGCCCCCACCTCCGCCGCGCCGCCCATCGCCGGATCCGGGGGTGCTGCCGCCGCACGAGCAGGCCCTTGTGGTGCTCATCGCCGGTTCCCGTGCACGGCGGCGCCCCACCTCCGCCCCATCGCCCGGATCTAGGGTGCATGCCACATGAGCAGACCCTTGTGGTGCTCATCGTTATCGGGCGGATCGAGCTGAGGCTTTGCGGGAATCGACCGCGGCGACGATGAGCGAAGCGCGAGCTGTCCCCTTGCGGGGAATCCACCTGGGCGGCGGCAGCGAGGGTCAAAATGTTCTCCGTGAGGAAGAAGCCGAAGTAGTGCGCCGTCCCCATAGGAAATTTTCCATGAAGTCCAAGCTCATGGTTTTTTCCTATGAAATTCCTGTGGAATCGAGCTACAGGATGCTATTCCTATGGAACAATTCCATTGATTTAGAAGCAACCAAAGGACAGGAAAGGGAAAATTCCTTTGAGATTCCTATCGTCCAAAGTTCCTTTGGTTCACCTGGGGCCCTTAGTTGTTCAGAAGAGGTCTGTGAATGCAAACTATAACTAGGTGATAGCAGGTGTTTACCTCTACCTCTTGAACTGCGCAGTTAATTTGCTAAGAAATTAGAAATGTATGTGCATGGTAGAATATATATCTTGTTAGAGTATATTGTTGTTACAAGTCACAGGATATTTTAGAGAACATAGAAATGCATCTTGCTTAAGTCCCTTAATCTTATTAGATCATTAGTGAATATGTTACGTCTTACTATTTTGGCCAGCTCAATCTCTTTGTTGATTGTTGACAAAAAATAAAGTGGTGATTTAGATAAACATATCTATCAATGTAGCAAGGAACAGATTTAGCAGAGGATCACAGTTATTCTGTGAACTTTTTCCTTAGTAGTTGGTATAGCTACACACTACACATAGCCAATAAAGGTTCTTAGTATACCTTGAATCTATGTGGAAAATTGACTAGATGACAAGAACTGATAACAACCATGTAAGCTAGAAACGAACTGCAGTGGCAACAACATATGAAACAGACTACATGTCCACCATGGGACTGAACTCGTAAAGTGAACAACATGCTACCTATACCAAATAATATCCCAAGTGTGCACAGACATACCCAGTTTTTGGTGTCAGGAATCTTGCATCAGCATACTCCCTCCGTCCCACTAAGTTTGTCACCTTGGATTCCGTGCCATCTTTTTTCGATCTTCGTCTTATTCAAATTTTTTGTACAAATATAATTTATTTTGTTATGACTTATTTTATCAATAAAGATACTTGAATATTGATTAATTTATTTTATGATTTACATAAATATTTTGAATAAGACGGATGGTCAAACATAAAGTTGGAAAGTCAAAAACGTCAAACAGCATGGGGACGGAGGGAGTAGGTAGCCCTTGCAACTGCAGGTGCCGTGGATAGCAGCCGAGGCTTTTCACCATTAAACTGTTGAGAAACCAAGGCACCATTAAACTGTACTAGCGCCATAGGATGTTTATTACTTGCGTGTAATACCAGCTGAAACATGACAGAGGGCAAAGTTAAGAGCATTGCTACATTAGGTACTCATGGAGTCAATAACGTCAGGCACTGTTGTATAACAAAATACTACTGTAGTAATCAAGAAACACCAGTTGTAATTCAGAAGCCAGAAACAAATGATGTCTCATTGGAACACCCAAGAACTAAACCGAAATTAGCACGCCACAGCGTATGGGCATGCACACCAGGTAATTCTCGCAAGGGAAATCGAAGTCAGTAGGTATCATAATCGGTGCACACAGTCGTAGCTGATTCAGATCCGAATAAAACAACTTATTCTAGGGTTTTGGGGGCGCTCCGTTTCGCGCAGCACGAAGGGGGAATAGAGGGGGCGGAGGCGTGCGTCTCGCCCAGTCAATCGACTCCGCGCTCTGCAGGGAAGGCTAGGCTACGACAGAGAGAGGGAGAGCAGAACGGGAGAGGAGACACGAAAGATGAGGAGGGAGGAGTGGACGTACCGCGGCAGCAGGCAGTAGCAGCGGCGAGGCTCCCTGTGCACGGGGAAGGATAGGAGATAAGAGAAGAGGCTGTCAACAGGAGAGTGGGTGGTGAGTGGTGAACCGGTTGGAGCTGTTGTAGGTCGAGGGCACTTCGGAATCTATAAAAGCCTGGTGAACCTTCAATGTACATTAACAAGGCCAGTCTCAATGAAGAGTTTCAACTCCCGGTTTTCAAGATGTGAAACTTTGGAATGAAATAGACGTCTCCCTCAATGCACAGTTTCATTGCACAGTTTCATAGGCTCAAAGGTCCCACAACCTCTCTCTCATTGCATGGTTTAATTGCATAGTTGCATGGTGAAACTCTATTTGTGTATCAATGGGGTTTCACACAGTTTCCAACGCATGTGAAACAGTGCCCAAAGGTTTCACCATGGTGAAACTCTTTCCTTCTCTCTCCTAGGGGTTTCATGCAAAAGTAAAATTTTGCTGATGTAGTATTTGCATTTAATGTGCATGAAACACTCATGAAACCCCAATTGAAACTGGTCGCTACATTTTAAAAGTGAAATTTTCCGTCTCGGCACGCTCGCTGCCCGCCCCGCCCTGCCGCCCCCTCAATCCACCAGTGAACGACAGCTCGCCGTATTCAGGACATCATACGCGTTCGTTGTTCCATCCAACATCGTGATTCAACATCACTGAGCTGTCCGTGGCTCCGCAATGCCTCTCTACACAACAGCAAAGCTAGACAGCAGGTTCCATCTTTATTTCTATTTTCTACTTCGTTTTCTTTTTATTTTTGTCGCTTTCTCCATTCATAATTTTTACTTCGATTTGTAGCCCCGTCAAAATATAATGCCACGACCGGAGGTACGCCGCCGCCAGTCACACAGACATCCTCTAATTATCCCTCCTGTAGAGGATGCAGCCTCCGTCGATTCAGACAATCCTTATGGCAGTATTTGCATTTGCTTTTGCCAGAGAATAGCTGCTTCCCCACTACAGATGCCTTCCCAATTGTTCTGTCACATTTATGCGTCCCGATGGATATATGTCCATGCGTCGATTTGGTACCTTTCGATCCTTGGTTAATTAAATGAAGAATCATTGGTTGTTGTTGCAGTTTAAGTTGACGATTACAGAATTTTTTGGTAACTTTGTCGGCACGACCGCACGTGCTCCTCCAAGAAAATCTGAGTACCTGATTAGTTCACCTATGCTAACTACCGACTGAGTTCAGATTAGAGTTCAGGATCTGAATGTGCAGCATGTTTATAGAAGCAGAATGGCAACCGATAGGAAACTTCCCCAAAAAAAAAAAATCATGTGTAATAAAAACAAGAACCAAGAATAAAGATCAAGGTGTTGGTTGTACAACAATACTAAGTGAAACATATCCCCCACACGACACAATGTTAGGCTCCAGTGGCGCCTATCATGGCTGACCTCCCGCGTGGCAAGGCTGTGCCGCACGCAATGCGCGCACAGTGATCGGCTGGCGGGGTAGGGCGGTGGCAGGCATCGCTCAAGTGGTCGCAGTGACATGGGCGCACAACTTCTTCTTAGCCTTTGCTATCTCCGGCTATAGCTTTTTGAGAAGGACTTAGCTAAGGTTTTTCATTCACAAGTTAGTGTGGGGGAATTTCCCCTGGTACTCAAGATACACTACTTGGGCCATGTCCTTGTGTCTATATTACCGTCTAGATCTTGGTCTCATGCACCTTGTCGATCAATCTATCATTATGGGTAGCCCCTCGGTGGAGTCGGCGTACATCTTCGACCAGTTAGCTCTTAGCTGCCGCTATAGCCCCTTGATATAGCCGACTATAGCCTGTTTCCGACACATGCAAAGCTAACCGACTATAGCCTGTTTTGACACATGCAAAGCTAAATGTCTTAGTCGGAGATTTAAAACCTTGTGAGCCAGAGATTTAAAACCTTGTGCGAGACATGCACCCCCCTGTTCGCCATGCTAGACTCTTGGACTAGCGGTTATCGGCCCTACATTTTGGGTCGCACACAAGAGAAAAGGGTATTTTGGTCCTTTAATGAAAGCTACTCATTTGTCACATTATATGCTCCCTGGTTTCTAAATGTAAAATTATTACTTCTCTAGAGTTGTCATAAGTTTCTAAAATATTTATAAAGTAAAATTAATATGATTAGATATACCCGAGAAGTACTTTTAAGTTAAGTGTCCTTATTTGTAGTTGATACTTGTTTCTTGAATTTGGTTAATATTTTTTAAAAAGGACATAATTAATACAACTATAGAAGTTGTTGTTAGTTTCTTGAATTTACATCAAAGGACCAAAATTATACTCATATCTCATATGCCATAAAAATTAGACTTCCTTTGATGCTACCAAGTCCAAATTTTAGTTCTTTCCATGCCATTTTTACGGGGATTATTGTGACAATGTTGTTAAGTGATGTTAATGATAAATTTAGTTGGTCTTGTTTGTTAAACATACTTTTTGCTAGTTTCCTTAGGTACATTGCACTAAGATACCTAGCTTGTGTTTGGATCGACAAAAAAAAAATTCTCATGTCAAAAAGCGAGAAAATGCATTTAATCGGGCTCTCATGCGTTGCATCTAAATCAAATGACTTTGGAGCTTCTTCTTCCTTTTTGTTTGTTTCCTTCGATTGTTAGGCGCCTTTGGTTTTATGTTTAGAGACGACTCAACTCTAGAAAGCATGAATACTAGTGTATATTGATGTGTCTTTTAGCATAAATGATTTGTAAAGCTATAAAATGTTGGGGAATTGAAGGCGATGAATACCGTTGCACTTCAAATTTGTAAGTGTATTGATTAATTGAGTTACAAGTTACAACACATGCACATGCATGTTCATTCTTAACCAAGGGTGGGTCTGGATTTTAGCAAAGTTTGTTAAGGAGTACCTGTGATAGACAATCACACTAAATAGTTGGTTAATTACCTTATTCCACAAACACAACATATTACACTATAATATATATTAATCAACTCACAAACTAACTAGTAGTTACCAAACAAATATCAATCAATTGGCACATGACTTGCCAATGTATTGCTCCAAGATCTCTTCAACATCGAAGACTCTCTCGCTACTTACGTCATGTTTGGCCTTTGATCCACATCAAGATTTAGACAATTCACCGCAATCTCATAGATACTATTAAGAAGCTTCAAAACTTCTGGTTTTGCAATTTCCTTATCAAATAATTCGGTTGGTTCCGTTTTACTTTTGTGTGCATTGAGAAAGTTCCTTACCAAACTATTATTGTCGAGAATAAGTGGCCTTCTTCGCTTATGAGCTCCAAGAGCACAACTCCAAAACTATAGACATCACTTTTATCAGTTAGTAGCCCATCTCGTAGATATCTTTGGATCCATATATGTCCTATCACCAATGACAAAATCTGTGTGCTCTTTATCCATCACAATCAGCCTTGATATACCAAAGTCGGAGATCTTTGGTGTGAAGTTATCATTCAAAAGTATATTAGCTGGTTTCACATCGCCATGTAAAAATTATGCTTGTAGTTTTTTGAATGTAGATAAGCCACACCTTGGCGATTCGCGGCAATATTTAAACGACATTCCAAAGTTAGTGGAACACAACTGCTTCCATGGAGAATATCATCAAGGCTACCCTTGGAGAGAAACTCATACACAAGCATTGGCTTATCAACTTCGAGGCAACAACCTATTAGCCTCACAATGTTTTTGTGGATCACCCGTGATTGGATAATGACTTCATTGGCAAATTGATCATTTTGTGCCACATCTGCGTTGCCACCAATTGGCTTCTTTTACTGCAACTAACTGATTGTCAAGAAAAACCCTTATAAACTTCACCAAAGGCACCATTTCCAATAAAATTACTTGGTTTCAAGATTGGGTTTAGCCCCCTTCTTGTAAATCTTTATAATTTTTTTGCCTTCTCTAACGTAGGACCTCCATTTCTTTTTGAAAAAATCTATCATCTTCCTTTTCTCATTGCGAATTAGGATAGTGAACACCAGTAGTGCTATTATAAGAATGCCACCAACCATTCCTATATATGCAAAGTAGAAGTAAACTTATTGTCCCATAACTAACTTGTTAATAATTAAGAAAACATTAAAACATTGTAAATAAACCAATTAAATCATTTAAAGATAAAGTAATAAAGGCAAATATGAAAGGAAAAAAAATATTTGGTAATGGATTGACTAAACTCAATAAAAAGCCTAAGAAAAATTAATGATCTGTCAAGCAGCTGAACAACACTTTTCAGTCGTGGCTCTTGCAATTTTGGCCCTACCCCGCAAAAATAACCTTTTGTCGTAGACACCAAATTACTAGAATCATCTTGAATCAAACTCACAACTCTACCATAGCACCGAAGTTGCCCCTGGTTAAACTTGACAGTAAGTACTTATAGAGTGAATAAATGTTATGCATCCTTGTTAGCATTGTGTTTTAGCTATGGAATACTTGAAGGCCTATTTCGTTTCCTCGCTAGCTACAAATGGAAAATGAATTTATCAAATATTTTGGCCTTTCCTCTAGTTGTGTAACTTAACTAAAGTTCATATATATCACCTATAGTAAGTATCTTACCTACGGATATCTTGGCAGGCAGAGAAAACAAGTCGGTGCAAGGCCCTTCTAATGCATCTCCTCTCGTTCCAGCTGGACAACTACATTCGTAATGTCCTGGCGTGTTCTTGCATTTCCCGTGGCAGGGATACATGTCTAGCCGAGTGCATTCATCAATGTCTACCGAAAACAACAACAACAAATATTACTCCATCAATAAAATATGTACAGAACAATAAAATTACTTAATTACACGGGCAGAACAATAGAATTACCTACAAGTAAACAAGTGTGCACGGTAAATATACATTTGGCCTTGTTTGAATGTTATCATATTAACTCAATCCACGTGTATTGAGGTGGACTTGAGTGGAACCCATTTTATTTTATATTATAATGTAATAGCATGGCCTTTGTTGTGGCCTGTGGCACTCCCATTACTTTATACCAGGACTCACTTCTTCCTTTCTAAATTATAAGTCATTCCTAAGCATCTTAAATTCGACCAAACTATACTAGATGCTAAAGATCAGAGACCTTTTTTAAAAAAAAAAATGAAATAATCTAAGTAAATACTTTCTAGTATTTCAACATCTCTCGGGCAATAAATATATTTTTTTCTCCCTTCCTTCCTTGTTTGCACCGTCAAACTAATAATAAGATTCTAAAGATCACAATCTTTGTTTGGTCCACATGATGAACTTGCACGTTTGTTTTCAAAGTTGTCATGCCTCACAAAAGTTTTTCTTTGACGAACACAACAATCTTTTTGTAACGTTAAAAAAAGTTGAGTGTCACGTTAATTAGTTTTAGTTTTCTATAACAATTGCTACAACTTTTTTTTTTGCAAAATAATAAATATGCTACTAGAAGCAAGACGCTTCAAATTTTATCCGCATGTCATCACGTTACAATAGATCGGAATTTTAGATTATGCATGCTTATAGGAAGATGTAGTTTCCCTATTTCTTCTACTACCACCTGTGATAATTAAAATCGATCTAGATCGATGATCTATAGTTATTTGAGAAGTAACATAGAATTTAAGTTAACGGGTGCAGATCTAAACTTTAATTAGAGGAGTGGATCGAAACATATGCTTATACGTCACAAGCGAAGTAAACAGACAGTACCTTGGCATCCACCATGGATGTATGGATTCCCTTGGTACCCAATCGAGCAACTGCAGTGGTACGCGCTAACATTGGCGTTGAGCTGCCGGTCCACGCACATGCTGTGGTCGCTTATGCATGCGAAGTCCTTGGGCGTCGGCTCGCTGGCCTTGGGACATCCACGTAAATCGATGGTGAAGTCTGCAATGAGCGGGACGACCCCGGCGGCGTTCCTCCGCAGGAACGCGTCGCCTTCCAGGTCCACCGTAGAGAAGTTGTACCACGTCTTCTCCACGATCATGGCGTAGGAGGGGGACGACGATGAGCCTGGTGCCGTTGTTGATCGTCACCTCGCTGCCGCGGACGTTCGGGCGCAGGTAGGCCTGGCAGCAGCCCTGGCCCGTGCACGACCCGTTGACAGGAGCCGAGTCGTAGAAAAATGGGTCGCTCTGCGACTCGCAGGACACCCCGCGTACGTGTCATCGGCGACTGCACTCTTGCTGATGCCGATGAGCACGTTGTCGTGGGCCGACAGCACGAACGGCGAGATGCTGAAGCCGCCGAAGGTGAATTTATTCCGCCTGACCGAGCGGTGCGTCTCGTTCAGGCTGATGTCGTAGCTGAAGGCGCCTAACATCCGCGCTTTCCCCTCCGAGAGGGACACGTCAGCGAGCTCGATCGGCCACACGGACACGATGGATTCCGTCTCCTGCGTCGGCGTGCCGTGCTTGGAGGTCAGGTAGTACAGATCCTCGACGATGATATGCGTCTTCGAGAAGTCGTACTTATAGTCGGCGTCGAGCTCCAAGCTGGAGTTGATGAAGGGGCGAGGCGGATCGAAGGTGTGGTTGCAGACGACGAAGAAGCCTGGGCGGAAGCATCCTTCCTTTGGTGCCGAAAGGGAAGGGGATGCTGACGTTGCCGCACTTGTCGGGGCAGCCTGGCAGCGTGATGGGCGGTGATGCCGGAGGTGACTGCTCCTGCGGCTCATGGTTGGCGGCGGCAGCAGCTGCCAGTAGCAAGCACAGCAATTGCAGCAGAGACGACGCTAGAGAGGAGGATATGGGCGCCATCGCGGTATGGGTGATTCTTCCTCTCGCATCGCAGGTATATGTACTGGGTTGGGTCCGTCACTACTGGATTCTCCCCATTTATTGAGGGTAAATCCTTTGCCGAGTGCATATTATCGAGGACTCGGTAAGAAGGTCCTTTGCCGAGAGTGCCGTCGGCAACCCAGCCCACTCGGCAAAGAGCACGGCGTTAGGGCAGGCCAGCACCATCCGCCTGGCTTTTCCCGAGAGTCTCTTTTTTTTTTGGCTTGTATGAGCAAGTATAATAGGAGTAAGCGGCTCAATGATGAGGGAGACTAGAAGGGAGGAGAAGCCGGGCTATAAAGATCTTAAAGCCGGGCTTCTCCTCCCTTTCTAGCCTCCTGAGAACTACATCATTATTCACACATAACAAAGCTATAGTTCTCATGGTTTTAAACATTTTGTCCCGTAAAGTAAGGAGTTTCTAGGATGGTTGCATCGATGTGGTGACATTGATCGACCATATCACTACTCTTGCTTTGTTAGACCTGCTCTAGTTGTGCTCCTCATCAGCCATCAATCCGACCCTAGTATCTGCATATTCGCTTACTACCATTCCAGTACAGAGCCACCTATTTCCATCCTATAGGTTCTCTGGCAGTGGCAGACCTATAGGATTAAAAGCAACTCCAACGGTACACCCTAAAAACAGAGCCCCTAGTTTTTATTTGGGTGCTTACCCCTATTTTTATTTGCCCAATATTCTTCCACTCCAGCAGTAGCCCCAAACAAAGGCCCCCCTAATAATCCGGATAACGAAGGGAGCCGGAGGTAGTTGAGACTGTGCGCGCACACCTCTCTCTCATGTCCGGGCGGCGCGTGGTGGAGCCATCCACCATGTCAATGGTGGCGGCGGATCCTTTCTCCCACTCCTATCTCTCCATGCTGCTGGATCTGACCAATGGTGGACGAGGCCAGTGTCGCGAGCCCTCCCTACGGGCGCAGCAGGCAGCGGCGGCACGAGTGCAACAAGGTGGTGGCGTCCCCACAGTCCTCCATGGCGGCGACAAATCGATCTGGTGGTGACGGCGGCGCTCCTCCACCTGATCTCGGTGATCGCAGGCGAGGTCGAAGGTGGATCCATCGGTGCCCTCTCCGGTGTAAGCTCCCCGGCGCGCAGGATGGTGACATTTGGGCGGCGGGGGCGCAACAGTGACTGGATGCAGCAGCTCCTAGATCTGAACCCAGGATTTTCTTTTTGTTTTCCTGATTAACCGTTGTAGTTTTTGGTGGACCTGGAAACTGCCACAGTTAATCCACCGATTAACCGTGGCCTTTCGTTGGTGACGGTTCAAAAAACTGCCACGGTTAATCTAAAATAACCGACACAGTAAAGATTTTATGTACTAGTGTTGATGGGTGCTACTCAGTTGGTCCAACCACTAGGCTGAGGCCCTTTCGCAGTAGGAGCCTGTTGGAGCACAAGTAGAGGCCCCGCCGGGAGTTGCTCTAAGAGGCTTTGTTAAACCTCTTGCTCCTAGACAGCTAGACTGATTTTTTGATCGATCCCTCCTGCTCCTCTCCATGTGAACAGATCAGGATTAACGATCTGGGTAATGATGTTATCCAGCAGTGACAACCTGTGTGTCTCGTCGGTGAAGGAGATTTGAGGTGAGGTGCGGCAGAGTAGAGCGTACTTTCTAATATAAGACCTCATAGAAAAGCTACAACTCACAAAGGAGGAGGAGGAGGCCATCATAGTATGTGAGGATGAGGGGGACAGAGGTACTGATTCTTCCGTGGAATTCTCATTGATTGGCATATGATTGTACTATCACCTCGCACATTGCACTGATACGATGTTCATTTTCAATAAAATAAAAAAAAGATGCAATGATTGTTTCAGTGACCTGCTGCTTGTTTTCTAATCGGGATTCCAAAGCATCGATTAGGATTGAATATAACTGGCTGGAAAAGGCACTTTACTTGCAGAGTGCGGAAGGAATAATACGTTTATCTTCCCTTTTGGGAGATCTGACTTTGATGACATAATCTTCGGCCACTCAACAATGGCAATAGCTTAACCTTGTTTCACATTGTATCATTATTATGTTAGATAATAATGACATATATAAGAAAACAGTTTCGTGAGTGGAATATAAAGCGTGACTGGACATCAATCATGTGCAAATTAGTTAGGGCAGAACGCCATGAACAAAAAAGTTTCTATTGTCACAAAAGCAGAACGCGAGCAAAATGTTAGATCAGCTAGCGTCAGCATAATGAAGTGCTAGGTTTGGGCAATTGGTTACCTTGCTTCTCTTCTCCCTCGCACACTGTCCTTCGATCCCCAGCCCGGCCCCTCACTGCGTTGCCGCCTCAGCCTCGTCCGTGCATGCAAGGGACCCACAAATTGCCGTCAATATTAAATAGATATATGCCCAATACTCGATCATATCTACTAAACTCCCCTGTAGGAAGATTAGTATTTTTATCAGCTATATGCATATGACCCACAAATTAATATTGAATAAGCGAAATGAGCTAGTTCCTTGTGGTGTATCATGGTTTGTTCATGCTTATTAGGTTAAAATTATCTTGAGTTTGTCATTAGAAATATGGAGAACCCAATATTACCAGCAATCCAACAATAGTGCCTTTTAGCATATATGATTTGTAAAAGCTAGAAAATGTTGAGTACTTACAACATTTACTGAATTGAGTTACAACTTACAACACATGCACATGCATGTTTATTGTCAACAAGGAGGGTGAGATATTTGTTGCTTGGTTAAGTTTGTTTAAACAGTGCATTCAAACACAATCACACCAATAGTTCCTTATTACATTGTGATCATATCTATTAAACTTTTTGTAGGAAGACTAGTTATTTTATCATATGTGTGGATATGATCCATAAATTAATACTGAATAAAAACGACCAATAATCATGTTGTTTTTAAAGTTGAGTTATTTTGCGAATGTTGGAATTGAATTATTAACATGGAGTACCATGTTTTTTGTCAACAACCAAACAACAATGCCTTTGAACTCTAGATTTGGAAATGTACTGAACTGAGAGCTACAACTTATAACACATGGACATACATCCTTATTCTCAACGAAGGGTAAGATCTTTGTTGCTTAGCAAATTTTATTTAAATAGTAGGTACATACATAATAACAGCAATAGTTGTTTACCTTGTTCCACAAACTCAACATTACATACTATAATATGTATTAATCAACTGGCACAACCATGTTCCACACGATCACATGCTATAACATAGATCAATCAAGTGGCACCTGACCTATCAATGTATTGTTCCCAGATCGTTTTTCAACATAAGAAGGCTCTTTGCTACTTCTGTCATGTTCGGCCTTTGTCCACTGTTGATGGTAGATAAAGTCTAAAATTAATTATTAAATATGCTATCAATTAAGAGAATGATACTACTAAAAGATTATTATTACTAATGAATTCCACGACTTTTTGTTGTATACCCAGTTTTGCAGGATGAATCAAGAAAAGAGTAGAAAAGAGATGAAATTGAGAAACGGAAGAAAAGGACAAAAACAGTAAAACATTAGTATAAATTTCAAGGACCTAAAGGACAAAAAGGAGCCACCTCGTGAAAGATGGGGCCCACACGTCAGCATGAGGGGTGTTGGCAAGCTTTAGCGGTAGCACTAAAGCCTCATACACCTAAGGAGATGGAAAACGGTATACCGCAAGCGCACGGCTGTCAGTTGTACGCGTGTAGCTTTTCATCAGGAGTATTCTAGGTATATATTTCCACGAGGAATGTGAAGTGAACTAACAGAGAATCAAGGTTCATCCTATGATGACACAAGGTGTGTATTGTGGTAGTTGAGATGAGAGGCTTTCTCAGCCTAGTGGGCCTGCTCCCCGCATGCCCCCCCGCTTGCTGCCTACCCTTGCTCGCCGCCTTTTTGTGCCCGCCAACGCCTACCACGTCTGCCCTGCCTGCCCGCGGACACCGGCCCAGCCATGAGGGGTTTGAGCTCGACCTCAGCTTTACCATGGGAGCTGCAGGTAGTAGAAAAAGGTGGAAGAAAGAGCAACACCCGATCTACTTTTGAAAAAGCCAGAGACCGATAGATGAAACATACACATGAAGGTAGTTGAAACACTTGAGACTTCAACCTGAAACACTAGAAAAACATACGATTGAAACCAGTTGAAACACTGGAACATCCCTTCTGAAACATCGATGAAACACATCTACGAAACATCGATGAAACACATCTCTCGAAACATGTGAAACACTTTCGATCTACTTTTTGCAACATACATATGGTTCGGTTGAAACATACCTCTGAAACAACTGAAACCAGCAAATGAAACATTGGGGAAGAAAAAGAAGCATGGTCGGAGGATGTCGCAGTGGACGAGCCCCCTGCACCAACGCGCAGTTCATAAATGGGAAAGCATAGTGGTGATATGTACATCATCACCCCCAAATTAATTTGTTAATTTGCACCTCCTAAAGTTGATAAGTACATTTCACCAAAGAAACTTGCATCTGCTCAAATGATCTCTAGGAAACTTATTTTTCCTTTCTAAAGATATATAGTGCCAACATATAAGATGCAAACAAGCTTCTTCTCAGTTGCACCAACAATATGACAGATGGTTCACTACTGTAACCCTCAGTAAATTATGGAGCAAACTGAGTATATTACAGGCTGTGACGGCGCAGAGCAGAGATGCTGACCCTTATACCTGCTGACTGCTTGTGCTATATATGCAAATTCAATCAACTGTGGTTAATTATATACGAGTAGTCCAGGCAGAAATATCTCACCAAAACTTTTCTCAGTGGCCGAAGATTATGTGATCAAAGGAGGATCAATCTCTTAAAAGGAACGATATATAAATGTGTTCCTTCCGCGTGCCACAAATTAATTAAAAGGACGTTGCAAAGTGCTTTTGCCAGCTAGCTATATGCATTCCTAATGGATGCTTTGGAGTATATCCCGATTTAAGTACAATCATCAGGTCGCTGAAACAATGATACACTTTTCTTTTTTGGTGAAAATGAACATCAGTGCAATGTGCTAGGGGATAAAACCATGCCAACCATTGAGGATTCCGTGGAAGATTCTGTTCCTCTTCTCCTCACTATGATGGCCTCCTCAGTTTGCTCTAATCAGGAACAAACAAAATGGCAAAGGCACCAATCCTAGAGGTGATAGCAATCAATTTCACTAAAAAATGATTCAAAATGCAAAGCAGGTTAGATTGGAAGGATTAGCAGTGTAATCGATAACAAACTTTTAATATATCGTTAGACATAACAACTGGAAGGATTAGCAGTGTAATCGATAACAAACTTTTTAATATATTGTTAGACATAACAACCGCAATATATATGGACGTACTCGTAGTCTATATGGGCAGCTTTTGCGTAAGTGGACCATATTTTAGTCCTATGGACTAAATTATGGACACATTGTGGACTTGTGGTTGCTCAACCATGTGTTGCACGGAAGCACAGAGTTTTGAAAGCAAACGTGCATTTGATAAAGTTTGAAGATATTTATTTTGATTCAAAGTTAACAGGGACAGCAGTCCATTCTCCGACAAATTAAGCACAAAGCGCACTATGTCGCTGCAGCTTTATTTAGGATGCCATAATGCCATGTGGCTCGGTTTTTGAAAGTTTCACTCTGATTAAAGGGCGGTTTATGCAGCTGCTCCTCCACGATTCCGGCAACAAACGCTAATATACAGCTGTGGTGATGGATCATTACGGACACATTTTCTACTCCATCAGTCTGTATTATATCTAATTAATTACATGCGTGTTTGTTTAGCACAGACACATGCTAGAACACGCATCTGTAGTCTGTACTTATTAGAGACATGTTTTTGTCCATATGTAATAAAACCTTATTACAGACGTGATATAATAGTAACAGTGAACACACGTCTATGACGTTTACATATAGTGCCAATCAATTAAAAGGAATCTGCAAAGAAAGTGCTTTTGCCAGCCAGCTATATAAATGCAATCCTAATCGATTGGATTCAGAATAATCCCGATTAATACAGTGGATCAGCAGGTCACTGAAACAATCATTGCATCTTTTCTATTTCTAAAAATGTATATCAGTGCAATGTGTTAGCGATCGACAAAACCATACCAATCACTGAGAATTTCACGGAAGGTTCTGTACTTCCGTCCCTCCTCCTCACTATGGTGGCCTCGTCCTGCTTTCCTCTTCCGTGAGTTGTAGATTCATTTTCAATGAGGTCTTAGTATATGGTCTACTCTGTCGCTCTGAACTCACCTCGCCTCGAGACCTCCTTCACAGACGAGACGCACCGGTCGTCATTGCCTCTCGTTGTTAATATAGTTACCCAAATCCTTAATCCTGATCTCTTGAGAGGGATCAGATGCTAGAATCAAAAGCCACATCTAGAGTTGGTGCAAGAGGCTTCAATCCTAGAGGCCAGGTATCGCCAGAGCCCGTATAGGATGAAAAATAGGCATCGCTGGTGCCGGAATGGTAGTAATTGTGAGACGAATTTATTAAGAATAGTTAACCCGTAATTAGTACATATTTACTTTGGCACGACATTGTCTAATCACAGACTAACTATACGCTTAAAAAAATTTCTCGCAAGATACACGCAATCTTTGTAATTAGTTAACTTTTTAGTATGCATTTAATACTTCATGCATGTGTATGTGTCACAAACCTTGTCATTCGGACTGGCGCGTCTCGGGCGGGCGACTCAGGCGGCGCCACCACCCCGCCGGCACCTCCCTCCTCGGCTCTCTCCGCCGCCGTCGGACGCCCTTTTCAGCGGCGGCGGCCGTGGCGGCACTCCCAAAAGGGAGCACATCTGCGTTCTCCCGGCTCCTCCATCCGCCCCCTTCCCTCAACCTTTCATCTCCTCCTTCCACAGCGAGCTGTGGTGGCTAGCGGCGGGGTCGGCGGTTCCGGTCCCTAGTGGGCTAGATCTGGCGTCCGGCGACATCGGCCCTCTCCTCCCATGGCGGCGATCTCCCTTAAGCGGATGGTGGCGGCCGGGCCCCTTCACGCTTTCCTGGTCCCGGGCACGGATCGACGGCGGGCGTGCTCGGATCCGCACCCTCGGGGCCGGGTTCGGGTCATGGCCGGCGATGGCGGCACATTGGCGCCGCCGTGTCGTTCGGTGTTGGCGACCTTCCGTGATGGCGGACGCAGAGTTGACGGTGGTGGTGGCGGTTTGGGTGAAAACCTTGCTTGGCGTGTTACGCGGGTCGCTGCGGTGACATCGGATCGTGTCACACACCTTGTTGAAGGTGCCGCTGAAGCGCTGGTCAATCCGCCCCTAGATGCGCCCGTGGGCGTTCAAAACCGGGTGAAAACCTAGTCTGTTTTTCGGGCCGGGCGGTGATAGCGCTGGCACGTCGTCGAAGTTCTTGTTCTTCGTCAAGGTCGGGCGGTTCTCAGTTCAAGGTGGAGGAGGCATTCGATGGCGTAATAGCTTGGCATTTGGTGGTACCAAGTGCTTCATGCTGTTGCCAAAGAAGAAGCATCCGATCTTCAATGGTGATCGGTGTTCCACGTTTTCAATACTTTTTTAGGTCTAACAAACATTTTTGGCGGCTTCGTCTTGATGATGATGATCCTACTCTAATAGAGTTAACATCATGGTGCAAGCCAAATGTCGCATAGGACAACTTAAACTCAATGTTGGGGATGTATTTTCTTCAATTTTTTTCTTTTATTTTTGATGCTGTAATAATGTGGCCTGATTCTACACACAGGTAGATGAAGCCGGATAGTTTCTATCCTTTATCTAAAAGAAATGTGTCACATATCCAATGTGATAGGTGCCAAAGTTTTAGGAAGGAAGTGGATGTCAAAACATAAATGCAACCGCCCTAGAAATGCCTCGATTTTAAAGGACAGCTGGTAAAACCAACTGTCCCTGGAAGGATATTTCTAGGTTTGGTTGTGTTACGAAGCAGAAGCACCCCTGACGATAGAGGTAATATAAGGGCAACGATTAACATCACAATTTTTAGAGTCGGTTTGTAAGCTATGATCTAAAATGATTTTTTTTGATGTCGCTAGCGCCTATTTGAATTTGGCCGTAGTGACCTCATCGACACTTTCGGCAAAGCTTGAATTTGGCCCAGCCCAATACACTGAAATTCTACCTATAAAATCTCACCTCACCCTCCCCCTGCACGCTGCACCCAGCCCCCTCTCTCTCTCTCTCTCTCTCTCTCTCTCTCTCTCTCTCTCTCACGCGCTCTCTCCCATAGCCGAAACCCTCTCCCTCCTCCCTCTCTCCTCCGCTTGTCCCGCTCGTCCCTCTCCCCCTCTGCAGCTTGGAGCAAAACAATCGAGAGAGAAAAGGAGGGGATGGAGTGAAGAGCTGCACGGCTTGGCATTGGTGGCCGGGCTCTAATAGGAAGCGGCTTGCGGCGGGTGGTGCTCACGAGACGGAGCGGAGTGGTGCGCAAGAGTGGAGTCCGGCTTGACGGCGGTTCGCCCCCCCCCGGCTCCTCCCCAGCGGTGCCCTCCTCTGCTCCTCCCCAGCGGGCGCCAAGAAGAAACTCAAGCCTGGATCCGGTGAGGAGGAGGCGGATCGGGGTGGGGCCGATAGATCTGGCGCGGGGTCAAGGCGGCGGCGCCGCCCTCCTCGAGCTCCTTCCCGACGGCCTTTGATGGGACATTGCCAAGATGGGTCGAGGGCGACTCCAATTCAAGAAGGGAAGGATGATGAGGACATCGCCACGCTGGACACGCCGACACTATGCTCTTCCCTAAGTTTGCAACTTCGCCCCTAACTTTCGGCTGCCACGTCACCCCGGATTCAATGAGACATGTCGTCACTATTTCGGCCATAACTTCTTCATATGACATCAAAGCGGGGTGATCTTGCATGCCTTGGGAAGGAGCGATGATGTCGTTGTTTTGGATCTGGTCGAGCTCCGAGAAGGCCCGTGGATCATTCGTGTGACCACTAGAAGGTGTTGTGTCTTTTTGTTTTGGGGCAACTTGGCCATGTATCGAGTTGGGCCTTAAGACCAAGTTGTGGGCGCTGCCATGCTGGTCTCCCCCAACCCTAGCGTCCTCCCTCGTGTTATAAACTCAGTAGCTACCGCCGTTTAGACTCGGGTTTTGTTTAGTTCAAGTTTTCCAGCGAGAAACTTTGATTGATTCATTGTAACTGTGAAGACAAATCCTTTTACAGTGATCCAGGGCCCCCGTTCTTGTTCGTCACTACTATGTCAATCAGTCTGAACTTGAACAACAACACTTCAATTCGTCATTCATATTTGCAATTATCAGATTGTGTGTTTACCTGATTTCTTGCTTGTGTTCTTTGATTCACTTGCGGGAAAAGCCTTCTTGGTAAGGTCAATCAAGTTGTGCTTGGTTGATAACCATCGGAGCTGTGGTGTAGCGGGTGCGGGGTTGAATCGTGTTAATTTGAAGCGGATCGTTAACGTCGAGTTCTCCACCAATCGAAATTACCAGTTACCTCACGGAAGATCGGGCCAGCGCCCTCATGAGTGCCTCTTCCAGCTCCTCCTGGCGGCGCATTCGGGGTGGATGAGCTTCCCGAGACGGATCCGGCGGGCGCACAGGGGGTAGCGGCAGCTCGGCGGGCCCATTCATGGGCTCGACGATAGATTTTTTCCCCTTTTTTTCGTCTTCCGAAAAACTGTTTGTTGAGTGCCACTTTAACACTTAGCCAAGGCTTTGCCGAGTGTATGAAAAATGGTGCTCGGCAAAGAGCCTTTGCCTTCAGAAATTTCCCGAGAGGCGTGGCACTTTCGGCAAAGAACCGCCTCCAGTAGTGTATGCTCCTAAATTTTTTTTATAGTCACATGGAAAGCGCATTAGTTTTACCAAGTTGTTTTTGTTAGAAACTATTGGAGATGCTCTTAATCAGGTGACAGTGCCGGCTCTGGACTATTATATTTGACGTGGGTCACTTGTGTAGGGATAGATAGTTTCGTGGCTCATTTGATACACTGCAGTCTTCGAAGAATGATGCCCCTTTTGCTGATCACATTTTTCACGCACCAATGTGGAGCGCCTTAGGATGCCATTTAAAAGGTAGCGGCATCTGATTGGCATAGGAGGAACCTCTTTTCAAAAGCTTACATATACCTGTCTTGATGAAGCGATCGATAGAGCAATAATCACCCAGACCACGATGGCGTTATCCTCCTCGCGAGCGTCGCTGCTGCCATTGTTGTGCTTGCTACTGGCAGGCCGAGTGGCAACCGCCACCAACCAGCAGCAGGAGCAGCCAACTCCAGCGTCGTCGCCGCCGGTCACGCTGCCAGGCTGCCCCGACAAGTGCGGCAACGTCAGCATCCCCTACCCTTTCGGCACCAAGGAAGGCTGCTTCCGTCCAGGCTTCTTCGTCATCTGCAACGACACCTTCGATCCGCCCCGCCCCTTCATCGAGTCGAGCCTCGAGATGGGCGCTCAATACACGAATATCATCGTCGAGGACCTGTACTACCTCACCAACCAGACCACCGACACCGAGGACGGGCCGCCGGAGACGACAACCATGAAATCCGCGTGGTTGATCGAGCTCGCCAGCGTGTCGCTCTCGGAGGGGAAAGTGCGGCTGCTGGGCACCTTCTGCTACGAGTGCAGGCTGAACGAGACGCACCACTCGGTGCGGCGGGTGCTGCTCAGGTTGTTCGGCGCCAAAGACTCGCCGTACGTCCTGTCGTACACCGACAACGTGATCATGGGCATTGGCAGCAACGTCATCGCCCAGCAGGAGGACGGCCCGCTCTGCCAGTCCTACGTCCCTATCCCGGAGTCGCCGTCCTCCGACGGTCCCGTCAACGGGTCATGCAACGGGCAGGGCTGCTGCCACGCCAACCTCCCCCCTGTCCTCACCGTCAGCTATCTCTACATCCGGAAGGGCACCCTGTTCAACGACTACAGAGGTCGCGTCTCCTGCTACTACGCCATGATCGCGGAGAAGACGTGGTACAACTTCTCGTCGGTGGACCTCGACAGCGACGCGTTCCTGCGGAGGAACGGCGTGGAGACGGCCGTCGTCCCCTTCGTGGCGGACTTCACCGTCGACATAGGTGGATGTCCCGAAGCCGGCAAGCCGAAGCCCAAGGACTTCGCCTGCATAAGTGACAACAGCATGTGCGTGGACCGGCGGATCGGCATCGTCAATACAACAGGAGTGGACCGGCCGTACACCGACGCCAACAATATGATGGCGCACTACTGCACTTGTTCGGTTGGGTACCAAGGGAATCCCTACATTCATGGAGGTTGCCAAGGTACGTCCGATCTCGATCCCTTGTGACTCGACTCCACGACTCGCGTTTGTTTAGCCAGAGCCTCTCGGATCGGAGTAAAAGTGAACACGTACTTTGGAGTGAAACACACAAAAATATTTGTCCATTTATGCTAAAGAGTAAATTACAGGAATCAACTTGCGGCTTTGTCATTTTGGGCCATCAACTTCAAAACTGTATTTTTAGGTTCAAAATCTTTACTTATGCTGCATTAATAATAGGTCATACCATTCGGCCGATGTTTTTCGACGCCACGGTGGCTTTGTCCGTAGCGAAAAACATGAGCGAAGGGGGTATGACCTATTAATGCAGCACACAAGTAAAAATTTTAGAGCTAAAATACACTTTTGAAGTTGATAGCCTAAAATGACACAACCACACAAGTTGATGGCTTATTCTTGCATTTTACTCTTTTTTAAAAAAATGTATACACATGCCGACTGGCTGTCTTCCTTGTGATCGGATGCCTTCCCCTAGCGAGCTGCCACCGCCACAGGCCGGCCGGTCTAATAGGCTTCACGGGCCATGCTTTCGGACCAGCCAGACATAGAAAGTGGTACGACGTGCCGTGCTTGGGCCATCGGCCAAGCCCGGAGCCCCGGAGCCCTAACAGGCATGGCTCGGGAAGCATGATATGCTGCTGCCCCGACTCCCTCCAGGCTGTGCCTGGCACGGTCCCCGATGCTATGTCGGATCGTTAGACAGCTATACTCTCGCCTTTTAAGCTATAAATAAATATTTTGATACTCACATTTTCTTTGAGTAAATTTGTCATAACTTATAGTGTCCATAAGCTAATTGGACCTTTTTCACGCCCTGGCGAAGTGACTACATTATGTATATATATATATATATATATATATATATATATATATATATATATATATATATATATATAGAACTATTACATCTATAGCTAGCTACAGAATATTATATTTTGTAGCCGGATCGGAACAGGTAGACCAGTGCACCCAACCGGCCCGTGCATAGCTCACGCGCGTGGCTTGGATGTGGTCCTTTCATCAATAATTAATACGGCATGCATGCATTGATTTAATACAGCCATGCCCGCAAATTACGTCCGCTTATACCAAACAAACGTCCAGTCCCCCATCCATTTTTTGCAACCGGAACCAAACCACCGGAGCGACGCCTCCTCCCTCACCGGCGGTCTCAATTACTTTCTCCCCACGGTGACGACAGATCCTTCTTACAACCGGCGGTCGCAGCTGCTCCTCCCGTGTGCGCTCCTTCGCGCGGATGCTGTGCGGCATCAACACGGCTTGACCGCGCGCACGTGGCTGCCCCGCGGCAACTCGACCGGCGGCTCCAGCGGAAGGCGGCGCCCGTCGCCATGGTGTTTGCCCGCTCCCGCGATGGCGCATGAGTTGCCCAGGCGGCGGATCTCGCATCTCAGCGTGCAGATCCAAATCAAGACCCGCTGTGACCGGTTGTGTCCCTTTCCTCCGTCGGTATGGTAGATTTTTCTTGTGTTTTGTTAACTCATGATGCAAGATTTTCAGATATCTTTTCTCTGCAGAAACTCCAAATCGCCATCTTGTTGGTTCGCAGCCTAACACGCTGCCGATAAGATGCCATCCCTGCGGCATCTGTAGCTTCGAATGAGCTCTCGGCCTTGGCCATGTTCGGTGGACAGGCTGCATGGTGCCCGTGCCGGTGCGATGGCGGCTCCCTGCTGGCCTGGTGGGTCTTCTCGTGCAACTAGGTGCTGGCGTATGTGCTGCTGGCCGCCATCACGGCCGCGCTGCAGGCGTCGTCGCCAAGCACAGCTAGCCCGAGCTGTAGTCGATGGGCTGGGGATCAAATTCCGGTGACATATATATTATAGTAATTCACTTGTATGAATGTGTGTACGCTATGTCATGTATTATCGTAACTACTTGTTCCCTGTATCTGGCATGTGCACACGCACGGCAGATCCGAAATCACTTTTAACGATGACCGAGACGTCCGTATTTGTTTTTGTTATTTTCCTCTGGTACTGTTGGAAAGCACCAATTTGTGCATGATTCTCGTAAAGATTTCTTAGTGCAAATTCTCGTAACTACTATTAGTGCAAATTCTCGTAAATATGAACATTCTCGTAACAATTATTAGTGCAAATTCTCGTAAATATGAGGATTCTCGTAAATATTATTAGTGTAAATTCTTGTAAATATGAAGATTCTATGACAACATGATTCCGGTAAGTGCATTCTCGTAACTGGACAACTATTATCGCAAATAAAATATTTTACAGTAAATCAAAACTATCTGATGTAAATATGTCAGCCAAATTATCGTAACTATTTATAGTATAGTAAATCGTGGTGACCGGTTAAGCGTCAATTAAGCATGGATTAATTAATGCCGCATGGAAGGCAAGGCTCCGCATGCAAATCTAGCATTAATTAGTTGTGGACCCAATGCAGCATGCAAACCTGGTGCGCCGGCTGAGTCCAGTGGGGGTGCGTCGGATGGCCTGGCTACAGAATATCAAATTCTGTAGCTAGCTATAGATTATACTCTCCCTATATATATATATATATATATATATATATATATATATATATATATATATATATTTATTTTACTAAAGAAGTAATATTTGTTTTCGTTTATCTTGGACAGACATTGATGAGTGCGCTCAGCCAGACATGTATCCCTGCTACGGAAATGCAAGAACACGCCAGGAGATTACGAATGTAGTTGCCCGGCCGGAACGAGAGGACGTGATGCAAAAGAAGCGCCGTGCAATGACTTGTTTTCTCTGCCAGCCAAGATATCCGTAGGTAAGATCGAATATATGCATGTACACTGTAGGTGTTAGAGATTAAATTTAACTCGTTAGGGATGAAATATATGAACCCTTGTCCTCCTCGGCTAAAAAAGTTTAAAACCATGTTGTATAATATTTAATCATGATGAACTTAACGTCAAGTATGTTGTCAAAAAAAAAAAAAAACTTAACGTCAAGTCAAACCAGGGAGCATCTTAATTAGGTGTGGTGGTAGAGCTGTTGGATGTGAGTTATAAAAAAAAAGTCCCTCCAAGAGAGTCTTTTTAGGGACTAATAGAGAAAAAGTCTCAAAAGTCCCTCGTGTTTGGTTTAGTAGAGACTAAAGAGACTTTTTTTAGTCTCAAGAACTAAAAAGTCTCTAAACCAAACATGACCTTATTTCCGTACATTTAAATGATTGCATTGTTTTTACAATTTTTTTACTGTTTTTGAATTATTAATATTATGCACGGGACAATAAGATTTGCTTGTACTTTTTTATATATATAGGTGTGGTTGGTGGCCTTTTTAATTGCACTACTGGTGTTCCTTATGCTTATTCGCAAAGAGAGAAAGAAGATGGCGAGAACTTTACAAAAAGAAATGGTGGCCCTACATTAGAGAAGGCAAAAATTATAAAGATTTACAAAAAGGAGGAGCTGAACCCAATCATGAAACGAAGTAATCTTATTGGAAGAGGTGCCTTTGGTGAAGTTTACAAGGGCTTTCTTGACAATCAATTAGTTGCAGTGAAGAAGCCAATTGTAGCAAAGCGAGCCAATTGTAGTAAAGAAAGCAACTAATGCCAATGATGTGCAAAATGAACAATTTGCCAATGAAGTCATTATCCAATCAAAGGTGATCCACAAAAACATTGTGCAGCTAATAGGTTGTTGCCTAGAAGTTGATAAGCCAATGCTAGTGTATGAGTTTTCTCTCGAAGGGTAGCCTTGATGAAATTCTTCATGGAAAGAATTGCATTCCAATATGTTTGGAATGTCGTTTAAATATTGCTACAGAATCAGCGGAAGGTCTAGCTTATCTACATTCAAAACAACAAACATAATTTTACATGGAGATGTGAAACCAGCTAATATACTTTTGGATGATTGCTTCACACCAAAGATCTCGACTTTGGTATATCAAGGCTGATTACGCATGGATAAAGAGCACACAGATTTGGTCATTGGCATGAGGACTTATATCGACCCATTATATGTACAAGATGGGTTACTAACTGATAAAAGTGATGTCTATAGTTTTGGAGTTGTGCTCTTGGAGCTCATAAGCGGGGAAAAAGGCCACTTATGCCGACAATAATAGTTTGGTAAAGGACTTTCTCAATGCTCACAAAAATCAAAAAGGAAGCAACCGAGTTATTTGATAAGAAAATTGCGAAACCAGAAGTTTTGAAACTTCTTAATAGTCTCTATGAGATTGCAGTGAACTGTCTAAATCTTGATGATCGGGATAAAAGGCCAAACATGACAGAAGTAGCAGAGACTCTTTTGATGTTGAAGAGATCTTGGAGCAATACATTGGCAAGTCATGTGCCAATTGATTGATATATGTGTGTGCGCGCGTGCGTGCTATATAGTGTGTGATTTTGTTTTTGTGCAATATGGTAATAAGTAACTACCAGTTAGTTTGTCAGTTGATTAATATATATTGTAGTGTAATGTTGTGTTTGTGGAATAAGGTAATTAACCAACTATTTAGTGTGATTGTGTGTGCATGTACTACTTAACAAACTTTGCTACACTACATATATCACCATTGGTTGAGAATAAACATGCACGTGCATGTGTTGTAAGTTACAACTCAATTCATCATCAATACACTTATGAATTTAGAGTGCAATGCTATTCATTCAAGTCCATGTCATTTTATAGATTTACAAACCATTCATGCTAAAAAAGAAACATCAATATAATATACTATTAATGCTTCCTAGAGTGTAATCGCTTTTAAAAAACATAGAACCTAAGGCTAACAACCGAAAAAAAAAACAAAGGAAGAAGAAGCTCCAAAGTCATTTGATTTAGATGCAGTGAGTGAGAACCTGATTAAATGCATTTTCAGTAGGAGTTCTGCTTTTTGAGATGAGATTTTTCTCAAGCTAATCCAAAAACATGCTAAGTATCTCAGTGCAATGTATCTAAGGAAACTAGCTAAAAGTACGTTTAACAAACAAGAGCAAATAAAATTATCATTTAGATCACTTAACAACATTCTCTGAATAGCCCCCCGTAAAAACGACATGGAGAGAACTAAAATTTGGAATTAGTAGCATCAGAGGAAGTCTAATGTTTATGGCATATGGGATATGAGTATAATTTTGGGTCCCATGTAAGGAGATTTTCCTAAGTAAATCAACTTTTATAGTTGTATTAATAAAGTTATTTTTAAAAATAACTAAATTTAAAAAAATGAGTATCAACTGCAAATAAGGACACTTAATTTAAAAGTATTTTTAGGTATATCTGAAAATATTAATTTTACCTTATAAATATTTCAGAAACTTACAACAACTCTAGAAAATAATATAATAACTTATTTAAAAACCAGAGCATCTAAACAACTTATTTAATAAGTTATTTAATAACTTATTTACAAAAGATGAGCTTTCATTAAAGGACGAAAATACCCTTTTCTCCTTTGTGGGACCCAAACAGGGCTGAGAACCGCTCGTCCAGCAAGGCATGGCGAACAGGGGGAGATGGCAGCGCCGGCGGCGAGTGACGGCTTTGCGCAGGGGAGAACCCACCTCTGTGAATTGGGCGTACGGTGCTCGGCTGTGCCGTTGAGCGCATCTTCGCAGAGGCGGGCGGGGCGGGGCGGGGATTGGCTGCAAGCAAGGGGGTGTCGGCTCCATGCGAGGCGGCCGCCTGCCGGGCCTGGCTAGGCTCCATCTCCATGGCCGATGCAATGCACCGTCGTGAATGGATATGACGCGCTGGGGGCGGGGGCCTGGCTGCTGAGGGAACACCGCCTATACCTTCAGCCTTGCTGCGGTAAGTACAAAAATGCTCGAATCTATATATCCTGAAAAATACGGTAGCTCGTCAACACCGATTTCACATTGGGACACACCAATAGTGCGGTGAGATCCTAGATGACATGATCACAAATTTACAAGAAGCTGTACGGGTTGAGATCAAAACGCTTCAACAACCCGAAGATCTCTCACACACACACCTGTGGCACAGCACAACTGAAAGGCATCCAGCATTTCAACGTCGGTTTCAGTGTTAGTGTCCTTACATGAACAAGTATGCAATGCTGAGAATATTGTTTGTGTATCTCTAGCTGTTCCCTTGTTCTTCTCTTTTTTGTGTTCTCCTGATTAAAGGAGTGCCTTATCTGCATAATCTCTGAAGTAGCAGAATTTCTTAGAGTAATTACTTGGAAAATCCTGTCACTGTGGATTATAGAAGATGATTACTCTTTCAGTGTTTGTATTTATGATGAAATTGGTGAAAGTCATGTGCTTTTTCTGCATGCCTTTACATTCTTCCAATGATCTGAAACAAATTCTGCTTGTACTGCATCCTATCTACCAAAGGGGAGCAAAGTTTGACAAAAGGGGAAAATATGCCACTTCACCACCAAACTAATAGTAATGCCATATATATAGGCCAAATCTTTTTTTAAAACAGAATAAATGTTAAAGTTGATGCATAATAAGACAATATGATTTATCTTTCGGGGCTATAGATAGAATTACTCATCTTCTAGTGTCACATAGGGGATTCACTCCTCAACAAGATGTGGGCGCCATTTGACTGCAGTTGCCACAAGCCAGGATCAAGGAGTCTTTGGCATGTTCCTTGAGCAGATCCTGCGCTGGAATGGGACCTCACACGGCATGTGCATCTGTCACCTTGGCTAGCCCTTGCCTTCCAACTTCGACCCTACTATCTCTCTTTTGCAACTTTAGATGACCCTTGACCTTGAATGCCCACTTTCTCGTCCCTCTCAAATTGCTGATGAATTCACATTCATTGATATTCACAACTAGTAACGAAACCAAAACTCTTGGGCTCCCAAAACAGAAAAGTTTGGGGTTTCAAACCTGAAATTGCACATTTAACTATTGAAATCTTTAACAGAAGGCGCGCCTTAATAGAATGATCAGAACATGTACATACATGGACAAGTGTGTACAATGTTAACATCAAAGCAAAATAGATATCACATAACTTTAATAACTGACTACTACAACAAGAGTGGTGAGGAAAAGCATCTGACAAGTGACTGAAACTGGGTGCCATTAGCTAGTGTGGAGTGTGGACCTCATGACGTTTTGGCGGTGAGTCAACAACAATTTTGATCTCACAAGCAGTGTCACGTTTGGAAGCCAATTGAGTGGTAGTAGCATCATCTTCTTGCATTACAGTCGCCATGCCTTTGGAAGATGATGCAGCACTGGCAGCATTATCCTCTCCCTTCACAGGGCTCAGGCTCTGAGAAGTCGATGGAACCGCATTATCCTCTGCTTCCTTCACAGGTTCCTTTCCTTTCGAAGCCAATGAACTGGCAGAAGCATTCTCTGCCTCAATAGGGTTTGTGCATTGGGAGGACGATGGGCCTGAATCATTATCTCCTTGGCTCCGACGATGCCGCCTCCACTGGAGCCTCTCCGAGAAAGTCTGCATCCCTGCATGTGCCCACAGGAGCTAGATGTAGCAGAGGAACTCGCCACCAGAGCCAAGGCACTTGGCGTGCAAGTACCCTCGGCTTCTACTGGCAGAAAAGCACAGCGGTGACGTGCCTTGCTTGACCCTTGCATGCACGGACGAGGCTGGGGAAGGACAGTGTGTGAGGGAGAAGACAAGCAAAGGTCAGGCCTAACCAATTGCCCAAACCTAGCACTTCATCATGGTGACGCTAGCTGAACTATAACATTTAGCTCGCGTTCTGCTTTAGTGACAACAGAAACTTTTTGTTCATGGCGTTC
>JADLZK010004076.1:0-84022 GCA_015847255.1 Hyparrhenia diplandra
GGGCCTTTACAAGACGGAGAACTGTAACGCTCCACGCATCACCAACCCAGGGCCTCGACTCGGGCCCCAATCTCCGTCTCCGCCCGAGGGTGGCCTAATTTCACCAAATCCCTGACGAATCCGCCGCCCGAGGGTGGCCTAGCTCACCACCCTGGCGCAAAATCTCCGCCGCCCGAGGGAGACCCAAAGCCTCTCCATCCTGGGCGAGGTGGCCCAATCCCATCACCCAGTGGTCGCCGACCCTGCATGGGAGGTTCCATCTAAAGGAAGGGAAACAACAGATTTAACGCGCCACACGGCAGACGAGGCGCCAGGCCATCGACACGCCCTACCAAATCGGCTCGCAAGATCACTCCCCAATCCGACCGATGGGACACAGCCGAACGGGCGACATATTATGCCGCCAAAGACGGGAAACCAGACAACACCGCTCATTTCCCGTAAACACAGCCAAGACGCCACGCTGGGGCTGCACTTGGCTCATGACACGCCGCAAGGGCCGTCCCGGGCCGCCGCCATGCGGATCGTGAGGGACGCCTCACGCACTTCTGGCCACACTGTGGAACGGCACGCCCGCCTGATCAAGACGCGTGTCTTCATTAAACGACATCCAAGCCAACCAACCCCGGCCACAAGACATGCAACAAGTATAGCCTCGAATTAGCCACCTAGGCACCCACATATGTAAACATTACCTCCCTTCCTCCTATAAAAGGGGGAGTAATGCCCCATTAGCGGGGGATCCGGGACCCTAATCGGGCCGAGAAAACCGACCACCACCACCACTACCACGATCGTGGGGCTTGAGACCAGCCTTTCTCCTCACGCCGCTTGTAACCCCTACTACAAGCTCTCCTTTGAGCGAGGTAACACGAGCAGACACCATCCGCCGGATCAGGGGCCCCGCTGGCCCGAACCAGGATAAACCCGCCGTGTCCGTGTCCATCTTGCGCCACGCTATTGGGGGGAGGAGGCACACGGCCTAGAAATTCTTTATTGCCGGCACCCGAGGCACCCCCGGTCCTTGAATGCCGGCAGCTTGGCGCGCCAGTGGGGACGCGGTGGTGCAATCCACATCTCCGTCACCCTCATGGCGTTTCCACCTTCGTTTCACCCCCGCCGCCGCCGGAGCACGAGCGCCGCGCGAACACGGGCCGTTCTTCGAACGCTGGAGTTCGTGGGCGCCGGTCACAACTATGAGATGATCCTTGCCGACATGACGCCTTTAAAGAAGAGCGATATCGCCGGCGGCGTGTCCGCCACCACGGCCGCCGCAAGGCGGCAAGGCAGACCCACCGCGCACAAGGCGCATTTTCGCGGACGACCGAAGTCCGACGACGCGCACCCCGGCCGACTTCACGCGAGGGTCCCCGTAGAACCCCTAGGCACCGGAAAATCCTTCCCGGCGCCGCCTCGCGGCGTGATGCCCGTAAACCCTAATCGTCGAAAACGCGTCCACGCCGCTGGCAATCGAAGGGATTCCGCAAATCCGCCGACGGGAACCTCCCGGCCGAAGCGCCGCGAGAAAGACGGGCCGCACCTCGTCGTCCCACGGAACGCTTATCCCACCGGACAATCAATCACGGAAGAGCGCATCCGCCGGCTGGATCGCACGACCCCATCCCGCCTTCCCGCCGGGCACGATTGGGGTCCCGGATCGAACGGGCGGAATCGCACACCGTCCGAGAAGGGGGACTTCTCCGCGCTGCTCGGCGCCGAACCACACGACGAGGGACGATTATTATGACCCCACGGGAATGCTTCAATATAGAGATCCAGAGCAAGATGGTCCCCTCACCGACGTCTCCGGCGAAGATGAGGCGGACCGCAGCCGGCACGACGCGGTCGCGCGCCCGGCGCCAGCCGCCTTCCGGCCGTCCGCACCGGCGCCGCCGCGCCGGGGCGCCATGCGCGGCTGCTGGATCTCGCGCAGGACCGCATCCGAGCGAGAAGTCCGCGACGGCTTCGACGACCGGAGGCGTAATATCCAACGGGAGCGAGGCGGCGCGGGCGGGGGGTTCTACGCTTCCATGATCGCAGAACGGCGGCGGATGCGGCGGACCCGACGGTACCACCACTTCCGCCTAGCGGCCCCGCTTCAACGAGGAGCCGCCCTAACCGGGCGGCGGCCGCCATGCCGGGTACGCGAAATGCCCAACCCCTCTACCGCCCGAGGGAAGGCGCATTCGTGAGGGCCTATGACATCTCCTCGACAGGCGCCTGCATAACAAAGAGAGCCCGCTTCCCCGGATCGGGCCGCGGACGCCACGACGACGGGAGGAGTCCGGCAAAGCCCGGGCGGCTCCGTCCGACCTCGAGCGTAGCCGAGCCTCTCGCAAGGCGGTCCGGGAACGCCTAGTCGACAACCGCAACAACCGCCCGGGCCCGGGAGGCGCATAGAAGACCCCGCGAGACCATAACCGAGGCGCCCGACTAGGGTGGAAGAAATCGGCGACAACGGGCTCGCCGCGAGGGCGGCTCACCTCGAGGGCGGCCGGGCGGCCCGAGACGCACCACGCCGAAGACCGGGGGTACTCCCCCAGATCCACCCGCCAGGGGCCTTCACAAGGATATCGAGAGCGCCACTCCTGCGCGCATCGAGAAGGCCTCTCCTGGAGACCACATCGAAGTACTCGGGAGACCCGTCCCGAGGTATGGTTGGCCGACCATCTACCGGCATGCATGCCGCAGGCACACGATGACAAAGTAATAATCGAAATTTGCCCCGCCTCTCCAACTCGCCTAGGGCTGGGTCGGAACACCTTCCTTGGGACCTCATATCAACCGGGCGGACTTGGAGGACCTTCCGAGGGAATTTCCAGTGGCACATACCTACGCCGGGTAACTCATGGGACCTCCGCAAACTACCGCCAAAACGCGACGAGTCCTTGCGCGATTACATCCGACGCTTCTCCCGGCAACGGACCGAGCTCCCTAACGTGACGGATTCCGACGTCATAGGGGCTTTCTTGGCCGGCACCTCTTGCCGTGGACGTGAAAAGCTAGGGCGCCGGGACCCGACCGAGGCGAACGAGCCGATGGACATCGCCACCAAGTTCGCCAAATGAGAAGAGGCCGCTTCGGGGCTTTGTTCAATCAACGCACGGGCAAAGGAAAGCGCAAGGAAGAAGACCCAAAGGGATCCCCAACCTCGGGAGGGCAAGAAGAAGAAGAAAAGGACAAGAGCCGCAAGGGCAAGGGTCAAACCCCCAACGCAGACGATGAAGACATGATGGCCGCGGCCGACCGCAAGGGGCCCCCCCCGCCACAAGAAACCTTCGACAAAGATGCTCAAGAAGCCGTGCGAACTACGATTTCTGGCCAAGCACACCCCGAGGAGTGCAAAACGGATGCGCAAACACTTCGCCAAACTCGTGGCCATTCCCGAGGAGGAGGAAGGAGCGCCCGAGGGGCGTGCCGAGGAGACAGGGGTTTCCGAAGGTGAACAATCGCTTCATGATCTTCGGCGGCAACACCAAAGAACATGTCCAGACGCAAGAACGCAAGAAGGAGCGACGGAGGTATATGCGACCAGCCGGCCGATCCCCGCCGCGCAAGTGGTCGGATCAAGCCACCACCTTCGACCGGATGATCACCCTAAGACATCCCAAACCCGGGGCTTATCCATTAGTGGTGGATCCCATCATTGCCAATACCCGGCTCACCAAGGTCCTCATGGACGGAGGAAGCAGCCTCAACCTCATCTACGAGGAAACACTCGACCTCCTCGGGGTGGACAAGTCCAAGATCCGCCCAGAGGGCCGGCATTCAACGGTGTCGCCCCCCGCAGCAACCGAAGCCCTGAGGGGCAGATCGACCGGCCGGCTCTGTTTTCGGGACCCTCGAACTTCGTGCAAGAGACTCTCACCTTTGAGATCCCTGGGGTCCGAGGTACATACCACGCACTCCTGGGGCGGCCTTGCTATGCCAAATTCATGGCAGTCCCAAACTACACCTACCTCAAGCTCAAGATGCCGGGGCCGAAGGGTGTCATCACGACTGGCCCCTCGCACCATCATGCATATGAGTGCGATGTAGAGAGCGTGAGTACGCCGAGGCACTCGCCATCGCCGAGGCACTCATTGTCGACGCAAAGAAGAGCTTCGATGAGATCACGATCGAGCACGAGGCCAAGCGCCGCTGGGAGCTTTGAGCCCTCCCTCGGCCACCAAGAAGATCCCACTTGATCCTGGGCAACCGAAGGAGAAGGCTGCCACCATCAGCCCGAAGCCGGATCCGAAATAGGAAGTTGCTCGCCGACTTCCTCCGGGGCGAACGCCAAGACGCTTATGGGGGACTCTGACATGCCAGCATACCGAGGGATGTCGCCGAGCACTCCCTAGACATCCGACAGGGCTCAAAGCCGGGCCATGCAAATGGGCTTGCGCCGTTTTGATGACACCAAGCGGAAGATCATCGGCGAGGAGATCCACAAGCTTTCGTGAGGCCGGATTCATAAAGGAAGTATTGCACCCGTGAGTGGTTAGCTAATCCTCGTATTAGTAGAGAAAAAGAATGGGAAATGGAGGATGTGTGTGGACTACACTAGTCTCAACAAAGCATATCCAAAGTTCCCTTTCCTTTGCCTCGAATCGACCAAATTGTCGACTCCACCGCGGGATGCGAAACTTTGTCCTTTCTCGATGCATATTCCGGTTACCACCGCATCAAAATGAAAGAGTCCGACCAGCCGCGACTTGTTTCATAACACCCTTCGGGATGTATTGCTACCTCACAATGCCCTTCGGCCGAGGAACGCTGGGACGTACCAGCGGGTGCATGCAAATCATCTTCGAGAACTCATCG
Organism: Hyparrhenia diplandra; assembly: GCA_015847255.1. Taxonomy (NCBI): domain Eukaryota; kingdom Viridiplantae; phylum Streptophyta; class Magnoliopsida; order Poales; family Poaceae; genus Hyparrhenia; species Hyparrhenia diplandra. The sequence continues at coordinate 4,807 of JADLZK010004076.1, forward strand.
GGAGGATCGTGGAAGCCTATGTCGATGACATAGTGGTCAAATCCAAAAAACAAGGACTCGTGGGAGACCTCGGGAAACCTTCGAGTGTCTAAATAAGAAGGGGGTCAAGCTCAACCCCCGAAAAATGCGTGTTTGGGGTCCCCGAGGAATGCCGCTGGGCTTCATCGCCTCACAACGAGGCATCGAAGCAAACCCAACCAAGGTTGACGCAATCACGAGGATTGGGCCAATCCGGGACCTCAAAGGAGTTCGAAGGTTATGGGCTGCCTTGCTTCACTAAGCAAGGTTCATCTCCCGCCCGGGAAAGGGGCCTCCCCCCATCGGCTCCTTCGCAAGACCGAGCACTTTGCTCGACCCCCGAGGCCGAACAAGCCCTCGACAACCTCAAGAAGCTCCCCGACTAGTCCACCTGGCCCCGGTGCCGCCAAACCAGAGGAGAGACCCCGCTCCTCTACGTCCACCGCCCACTACACGGGTAGTCGCGGTGGTCGTGGTGGAGCGTCGGGAAGAGGGGCACATATTGCCGCACAACGCCCTGTGTACTTCATCAGTGAGGTGCTTTCCGACACCAAGACCCGCACGCAAATGCAAAAAACCGCCAGACGCCCATCGTACTAACGCGAAGAAAACCGCCACTACTTTCTCGCGCACCGGGGCCGTGGTATCCTCATTCCCCCTCGGGAGATCATCCAGAACCGAGGCCACGGGAAGAGTGGCGAAGTGGGCGGTGGGAGCTCATGGGCGAGACAATATCATTCCCGCCTCGTAAGGCGATAAAGTCTCAAGTCTCGCCCGATTTTGTGGCCGAATGGATCGATACGCGAATCGCCCCCAAAGACCAATCCAGCCGAGTGCCGGACCATGTATTTCGACGGGTCCATGATGAAGACGGGTGCGGGGGCCGGTTTGTTTCTTCATCTCACCCCTCGGGTTCACATTAAGGTACGCCATCCGGCTGCATTTCCCACCTCCAACAATGTCGCAGTATCACGAGGCACCGGTCAATGGTCTCCTGACGCAGCTGGTACCTCCGATCCGACGGTTGGAAACCGTGGGGATTCTCGACCGGTTATTGACCAAGTCATGAAGGCCTCGGCGTGCCACCGACCCCAACATGGAAGCGTATTGCCAAGAGGTGCGCAAACCGGAGGAAAAGTTCCATGGGCTTGAGCACAAGCACACCCCAAGACGCCGCTACAACGAAGCCGCTGGATGAACTTGCCAAGGTCAGCCGTGACACGAGGAACTATTCCCCCGAACGCGAACTCACCCAAGATCTCAACGAGCCCTCGGTTAAGTACACTCCCCCGAAGTACCCCTCGAGGGCTAGCGGAGACAACTCGAATGCATCGGCCCGAGGCCATGGCAAGTCGACTAAGCCCCCCCGATCGAGAGAACTCTATTGAAGTACCTCCACCGGGAGAACTACCCGAGGATAAGACCGAGGCTCGCTAGTTGGCCCGAAGGGCAAAAATCCTTTGCGCTAATTGGAGACAAAAAGAACTCTTACAAGAAAGGAGCCTCGGGAATATACATGCGATGCATACCTCACGGAGGGCAAAGATTTGCTTGAAGACACCCACCAAGGGAGTGTGGCCATCATGCCGCCCGAGGACTCTAGTCGGTAAAGTCTTTCGCATTGTGGCTTTTATCGCCCCGGCGATACGGACGCAAAATGAAGTCGTGGCGCACCGCAAGGGGTGCCAATTCTACGCGCGTAGGGACTCACTGCCAAAGACAAGCCCCGCAGCACCATACCTCCGACATGGCCATTTGCAAATTATGGGGCTCGATATGATCGGTCCCTCGAAAAGGGCGCCCGGAGGACACACTCATGTCCTAGTCGCCATCGACAAGTTCTCCAAGTGGATCAAGCCCGAGCCGTGGTGAACCCTGACGGAGGAAACGGTAAAGTTCTTTACGAACATCATTTCCTCGTTTTTGGAGTCCCGAACTCCATCATCACGGATAACGGAACCAACTTCGTGGGAAAAAAATTCTCGACTTTTGTGATGACTACGGCATCCGGTTGACACATCGGCCGTAGCCCACCCCAAGACCAACGGCCGTGTGGAGCGTGCCAATGGCATGATCTTAGAAGGCCTCAAGCCAAGGATCTTCAATCACCTGAACCAAGACGGGAAGAGGTGGTACCAGAGAGCTACCGTCGGTTCTATGGAGCCTTCGAACAACAAAAAGCCGAGCCACGGGCTTCACCCCATTCTTTCTAGTCTATGGAGCCGAGGCGATCTTGCCCACGGACATTGAATATGGTCCCCCTGTGTCGCGCGAGCCTACACCGAAAGCATGGCAACCAAAGATGCAAGGCAAGATTCCATCGACCAAGTTGACGAGGCCCGAGACGCCGCGACTTCGAATTCAAAGAAGATACCAACAAGCTCTTCGGAAGTATCACGCCAAGCGCATCGAAGCCTCGGGAGTTCCAAGTCAATGACCCCGCATCAGCTGAAACAAGATAACAAAGGGCGCCGAAGCTCACGTCACATTGGGAAGGGCCATATTTCATCGCCGAAATACTAAGGCCGGAACCTACAAGTCGAAAAAACGAGAAGGGTGAAGTCTACTCCAACGCCCGAACATAGAACAGCCTACGCCGCTTTTTTACCCTTAACCTCGCACTAGAAGTCAAACACTTATGCTTTTTTTCGCTCAAAAAAGATTTACATCTTTTTACGAAGAGAAGCTTCTTTGTAGCTTACCTTAAGGGAGTCTTAGCCTCGCCCAAAGACAAGACTAAAACTCCCTCGGGGGACCCCTCCTCTTTCTTTTTTCGAAACTTTTTCTTCAAAGAAAAGTTCTCCCCGCGCACACTCGGATCGATCGTTTGCTGCGAAGGTCGCACACGCACAAATCCTAAGTGAGGTAGCCGAAGCTAAACGGATCGCCCCTGGCACCCATGCGGGGACCGCCCCCCTGGCACTCCATGCTCACTATCTCGCGAGCGGAGAAAGCAAACGACCCGCCACACAATAAAAACGAAGTTCGAGAGACGCAACACAATCATAAACGCACCCGCCTAGGTCCCGTGCCTCGGGTAGCACCATTGTTTATGCATACTTCTCTTACACACTTGACTTTTCATACAAGGGGGAGATCGGGGCGCATGAGCCTCGGCCCACCCGCGCTTCACGATCGGGGCCGCTAAAGCGACATCCGCGGAGGCAACATCCCTCGGCGGTAGCATCCCGAAAGGCACGACGGCCCATCGGGCGCATCGTCGGAGACGGCATCCAAAGATCTCCGTGTCCGCCTCATAGCTTGACTCTATGGGGGAATACGAGGGCACACCTCATCTTCAAAGAGAGAGGCCGGCCGTGTTAAAAGACCATCCACGGAGTCGTACAACTCCTTGGTCCCTGGCGGCATCGCCATCGCCTTCTCGGCAGTGGTCACCAAGGCCCTCGTCGTCGGAGCCAAGGAAGAAGCCACCCGCGACATTGTTTAGTACCTCGGGGCGCCACCGAGAAATGCGAATGTAACACCGCCATACACATCCGCACGCCGGTCCGGAAAGCGCCGGAGCTCGCACCCGAGGAAGCCGCCCACGGCGCCAAGCGATCGGAGCCGAGGGGCCCAACCCTCCAGTTGTCCCGCCTCGAAGCGGTGGATGAAGTCCGACGGGCCTCTTAGCTCCCGGGTACGACACGCTCCTCGCTCCAGCCAGCGGGCGAGCGTAGCCGCGGTCTCCACGGCCTCGGTCCGACCTTTTCCGCCTCCGCGGCGACAGCACCAAGGTGATATCTCCAAGAAGATGAAGCGATCAAAAGGAAAGAAACTTACCAAGGGAGAAGACGCATCTTTGGCACTTCACCTGCAACAACCCAACATCACGTTAGGCTCCTCCGCGAGCAACTTGTGGAGCTGGTCCTTTTTCCTTCCTAAGGGTTTCCCGGACACGCCCCCCCGATGCGGGGTATTCAAGGCGCCGCACATCTCCGCTTCCTCGCCTCCCCTCCCGGATCGGTCCCGCCGCCATGGGCCTCCTCCAGGCCGGAGGATCGCTCCGAAGGTCCTCAAAACCTTGGCTCATCCGAGCCATCTCGCCCGCCATCTTGTCGACCTCGGACCTGGCCTTGACGAGCTCTCGCCGCCAAAGCCTTGTCGCCGAGACTCCTCTCCGGCGAAGGGCGATGGCGGGACGTCTCGCTCGGCCGGATCGCCTTCACCCGTCCCCCCGAGGGCGCTCCACCGTAATTCCGGGCCGAAGGAGCTCTGACTTCTCTCGGGCGAATTGTCTGAGACTCGCAAGTGGACACCTCGATTACGACGCATACACAAAGACGGCAAAGCGGGGAATAGCGACCAAGACACTCACCGCCACTCCCTCCACGAGACGCCCGGGTCACGCGCCGCCAATCTTCGCAGTCGCCGTCGCCCACCGGGCGGATCCGCTCATGAGTTTTTCCACGCCAGACCCTCGACGATCGTCGATCACCACGGGCGGCCCGGACCCCCGCACGTCACCCAAGGTCAGGGGACCGCCGTGACGAGGTCGGCCTCCGAGGAAACATCGCCTCCACCAAGAACTCCGCGAGCCGGAACCCGCACTCAATAGAAGTCCAGTGGGTCCCTCACGGTGACCACTGGCACCGCCCTCACCATTACCCGAAGACGACGTCGCCAAGAGCGACGTCAAGCCCGGCGCATGGAGCGGGAAGTCGGGGTTGTACGCCTCATGAGCCCCGGACGCCAGGAGCCGGCCAGAGACGCGGGGCCTGCCGCGCCCGCCAAGAGCTCCTCCCCGAGAAAACTCCCGGACGAAGGAGCTTGGCTCCTCGGGAGGCGGCCTGCCGTGAGTCCCCGGCGCCGAAGCCGGCATCGCGCGGCCCGGCCCAGCCCTCCAAGTCGATCACCACCTACCGGGTGGACGACCCGCCATCACCGCCATGGACTTGTACCACCTCGGGGGAGATCTACTGGGTCCCGGCCGGGCCCGACTCTCCCCCGAGGCTCGAGGGGCTAACACCACGGGGAGCCCAACGCAGAGGGACGACGCCTTGGTGGGACGACCCTCGGCTCGGCCCCGGCCGAGGCTTGCGTGACCGGCCTTCGTGGCCTTCTTGGGATGCAAGGACAGAGTGGGCCCCCGTTCCCCGAAGTCAAGAACGCGCCGAAAAGAAGCCAAAAATACTAAAAAAAAAAAAAAGCTAATCTGCGAAAAACACGAAGGGACTCACGAGGCCCGGGGATCGCCTCGGTGTGGCCGAGGCGCGGAAGAATGCGACACGGGCATCGACGACTTGACGCGACGGGGGCCATCTCCTCCATGGTTTCCAGACGCACGGCCGGGTTCCCGACGGGGGTCACCGGTTCCTCACTCGAAACCGCGCCTTGCGACGCCGAGGTACCCACGCCGGGGAGGCGTCGGCTCATCCCGCCGAGCCCGCCATGTAGTGCCGGTGACCCACATCGGGTAAAACCCCCGAGCCACTAGTGGCCCCGGGCCCCGGCCGGAGGAACCCTCGGGCGCGCCGGCAACCCCCCCCGACGCCTGGCTCGGGCTCATAGCGAAGTCCCGAGTGGGTCGGCAACCCTGGTGGCTCGATCAATACGAGCCCCCACATCATCGTCCGACGAGTTCACGACGAACTCGTCCTTCTCCTCGTCCCTCCCCGGCGGGTCGAGGTATCGGGCGACCGACCCGCCTCTCCCGCCTTTCGGCCGGGTTGGCACGGGCCACGTTCTTCTTCTTCTTCTCCTCCTTCTTCGACGCCCGTGCTCTCCCCCGCTCGCGAGCACGGTTCCCGCCGGCGCATCAAGAGATTGGGCACGGGGCGGAGGAGAGTCGTGATAATTCAAACGACCCAAGAAGAAGACGGAGTAAGAACCACCGCGGGCGGCAGACAAGGTGACAATAAGACAATGCAAGAACGCTGAAGCCAAAAAGGCACTTACCAAGGAGATGTACCCACGGCGGGGCGCATAGGGATCTCCGGATCTCTGACGGGGTATTGGACCCCAATGCCTCCTTCACCCTCTCTGGCCGTGCCATCGGTGGAAAGCGAGAAGGGAGGACATCCGAGACTCTTCAAGACCAAAGCAGCCTCGAGGAGGTCATCGATACATGAGCAAAGGGCGAGCCATCAATGGCAACACCCGGGACGCCGATGAAAGGGCGGCGACCACGCGCCGCAGGCGTTCACACCCCATCTCCTGAGCCGCAGGATCGTCGCCAGCCGAGCCCTCCAACCGAGGATGATCCGCCGAGGGGGACCCTGTAATCACTTATTATCCGACGCTTGAGAACGCGCCGGTGTACGCGGGAAGCGCGTTCCGCTGCTGCGGAGGTAGAACCACCGGGTCCCGCCACCCCTTGTTGGAGGAGGTGAGCTTGGAAAGGATGTACCCATCGCTCGGTTCGCGGCCTCGGCCGCTCGATCGGACTTGGAGCGCGCAACCACCACCAACGCGCAACGCCCTCCGCGGGCGCACCCTTCGCCACCGGCAAAGGGTAAGGTCCGCCTTAAAACCACAACCAAAGGTCCCAATGCGGCTCGATCCCTCGTGAATCCCCTCACGAGGGTGACAAAGATGGCGGCCCGTGAGACCGAGTTCGGGGCAGATGGTGAAGCTCAATGTCGTAGTAATGAAGGATCGCACGGATAAACCGGCCCGCCTAAGATCCCGAACCCACGCCGGTGAAGATCGATCGAGGGCTCACCACGCAGCCATCGAGAGGGGGAGGGGTTAGGCTCCTCCTCGGTCCAACCGGGGCTATCCACCCGGCCGCTCGGCATTGGTACGAGGGCGAAGAAGCCCTTCCCGACAAGGCGAGCAAGCTTTTTCTTCCATCGCCGTCGCCTCGCCACGGCCGGCATCAAGCACCTCCTCGTGTTGTCGCCGCCACATTGCGCCATGGACGAACGGGAGGATCGAGGAACAGCCGATCGCCGGCAACACCGTTCACACGAGCACAAGGCAAGTGGATTTCTCCCTTAATCTCTCCCTATCTTTCTTTCTATCTCCTAATTGCCGCAACAAAGAAGGCAAAAAGGCGATGGCAAGAACAAAGGAGCAACTATCCCGCCGCCCGGCGACCCCCATATTTATAGGGAAGGGAAGGCAAACCGCCCGGCCGAGCAAACGAACCGACGCCGGAATAGACGGCCCACGATGGAACCCCGAACCGCTCATCCAACGGCTCGCCCCGCGGTGGAGCCGTCAATCAGAGCATTAATGCACCTTGACGGCGCTCGACACGCCTTCGACAAGAGCCACGACAAGAGGCCACGCCCCATTGGATCGGGCGGCCACGCCGCCTCGGGCGCGGCAAGAGAGACGCCCGTCTTCCATTCGAGGGGGTAAAACCGTCCGCCATCCATATCAAAGCAGCGCCGAACCCTAGGGGGCAAAAAGTTAGTCCGTTGACGTCGCGGTTCCGCCCGGCGGGGCCAAACGAGCCTCGAGGGCCGACGACGTCAACGTGCACCTTACATTCCCAGGTTGCCAGCCGGGCCCCACGTGGGTTTCTTTGGCATCGCCTCGGGATAACCCGAGTAGGGACGAGGATGGAAATGCACAACCGGCTATACCCGGCCCTCCGGGCCTCGATTTTAACGTGTTTAAGACCCGCGGTGCTGTTTATAGAGATGTCCCATCCGTGGGAGGCCTACAGCCCTCGGGGTTGACTTTGTCAAACCCAGGGATCTCGCTAAACGGTTCAGAGGTTCTCATGGGGTGAATCCTAGATCACACACGGCCGACCCTTGCTCGGGCGAGGGCACGGGCACCCCGCTTAAACCGACCCGCTACAACGCTCACCGGAGCGTGTCACATTCGGCTTACGGGGGCATTGTGGCACGTCTCCCTCCTCCTTCCGTGAGGGTGACAGAGGAGCGTATACTCAAAGTCGAGGAAGCCCGAGGACGACCTTGCGCACATAGCGCGGGCCTCGGCCGCCCACGCAAAACAAACAGACCGCACAAACAAGCGCAATTTAAGAGTCGTCGCCTTGCCCTTGTAGCGAGGTATAAAGACCTCGAAGGAATCTCGCCATTCCATTCGAGGCCTCGGGGGCTACACCAACGGAACGCCTCGCCGCACCCATTGTAGACAACCACCCCGAGAAAAAACAAGGCGATGGGGAACGGACAACCCCCGGGGCGAGTCCACACTCGCTCGGGGCTCTGGGGCTACCGTCGGGGACCTAAATATTGGGCCCCAGACATTCTCCAAACAACGAGAATCTGCCACCCCATCGTGGCCCAAGAAAAACCTAGCCCGCCATCATCCCACTTAGAAGGACAGCCCAACGGGCGACGGACCAGCCAAGGAGCCACGGCGCATGCATGGCCGGAGCCGATCCACGAAGCGCCCACCGGAGTCGCCACGGCGGGACGCCGACCAGAGCTCGCTATGCTCGAAGGACAAGGTCGGGGCCTTTACAAGACGGAGAACCGGAACGCTCCACGTCATCACCAACCCAGTGGCTCGGACTCGCCCCCATCTCCGTCTCGCCCGAGGGTGGCCTAGCTCACCGGCCCTGACGAATCTCCGCCTCGCCCGAGGGTGGCCTAGCTCACCACCCCGGGCGCAAATCTCCGCCTCGCCCCGAGGGAGACCCCTCTCTCCATCCCGGGCGAGGTGGCCCAACTCCACTCACCCAGTGGTCGCCGACCCTGCATGGGAGGTTCCGTCTAAAGGAAGGGAAACAACAGATTTAATGCGGCCACACGGCAGACGAGGCGCCTGTGGCCATCGACACGCCCGCCAAACCGGCCTGCCGATCACTTCCCAAACCGACCGATGGGACACAAAGCTGAACCGGGACATATTACGCCGCCCAAAGACGGGAAACCAGACAACACTCGTTCATTTCCTAGAAACACGCCCAAGACGCCACGTTGGGCTAGGACCCTCGCTCATGACACGCCGCAATCCGGGCGTCCCGGGGCCGCCGCCATGCGGATCGTGAGGGACGCCTCACGCACTCGGGGCCACACCGTGGAACGACACGCCCGCTTCGGATCAAGACGCGTGTCTTCATCAAACGACATCCAAGCCAACCAACCCTCACCCGCCACATGCAACAAGTATAGCCGGGAATTAGCCACCTAGGCACCCACATATGTAAACATTACCTCCCCTTCCTCCTATAAAAGGGGGGGAGTAATGCCCCATTAGCGGGGGGGATCCGGACCCGACCGGGCCGTAGAAAACCGACCACCACCACCACTACCACGATCATGGGGCTTGAGACCGCCTTCTCCCTCACACGCTTGTAACCCCTACTACAAGCTCTCCTTGAGCGAGGTAACACGAGCAGACACCACCCGGCCGGACGTAGGGCCCCGTTGGCCTCTGAACCAGATAAACCCGCCGTGTCCCGTGTCCATCTTGCGCCACACCATTGGGGAGGAGGCACACGCACAGAATTCTTTTATTGCCGGCACCCGAGGCACCCCCGGCCCTAACGCCGGCGATATAGCGTTGGGGCGGTGGCGATCGACTTGGAGCGCATAACGGGCGGTGATGACGACGATCAATGGCGTGATGACGAGGTCGATGGCGAACGGCGAAGTAGAAGACGATGGTGATGAACACCGCAGATAGACCGCGCGAGGACGTGGTGGCAGGCGCCGCCAGTGGCGCCATGAGGCGCCAGCGTGGCGCCCGGGGCGCAACGCAGGCGTCTGGGCAAAGCCGGCGGCGGTGCTGATGGTGGCGGCGCACGTGCGCTTAGGGGTTGGGAGAGAGAGAGAGCCGGAGAGACAAGAGCTGTTGGGTGTTACCCCTTTAATTTTTTTTTCTTGATTGATTGCAACCGATTACAAGTCTCTTGTATTTATAGTAGGGAGACTTGCATCTAAATAAATCCCCGATTGATTTCCTATTTTATTTCTATTTTTATTCCCAATTGAGAAGTCGATGACGACGGTGCGGCGGCGACGACGCTTAGGGCGGCCGCTCTCGGCAAGGCGCTGCGTGGAAAGATGGCCCATTGGGCCCTCCTCGAAAGGTCCTAATGGCTAGAGAGGGGGGGTTGAATAGCCTATTAAAATTTCTTACAACAACACTAAGCAAACCGATTAGTAAATAAGATGGCGAGCAATTAGCAATGCTTCAAGCTAGCTATGCAAGCCTCCTAACAATTCTAGCAATTCTATGATCTCTAATCACACTCAAGAGCTAGGTTGCTAAGTTACTCCTAGGTGAACAAGATATACTAACTAATTCTACCACTAGGAGCAAACAAGGCTAAGCTAACTAAGCAAGCTACTCACACTAAGCACCCTAACAAGATATACTACCAAAGTAATGCGAAGGAGTGCTAGAATACAATACCACCGGTGTAGTGTCGAGGTTGAAGCTAATCACCGTGTACAAGAAATCTCCAACGAGCTAGCACACAAGACACGATGATTTTTCACCGAGGTTCACGTGCTTGCCGCAAGACGCTTAGTCCCCGTTGTGGCGACACACCCACTTGATGGTTGCTGTTTTAATGGCCGGTGCCAAATCCCGGTGGGAGCTCAAGCACACCAATCACAAGGGGGGGTACAACAAGCCACGAGCAATCCACTAGTGCTCCTTTTCACGAATCTCCCGCGGGGTAAGGAACGACCCTCACAAACTACCGGTGTGGCCTCGAACAAGCTCCAATCGAGCTCAACACCGCCTCTTGCTCCAAGCCGCTAGGGGACCGGGCAAATTCCCAAGAAAACAAGAATCCCGCGGCTTCTCCAAGGATGAAGTGCCTCTAGATGCAACCGATGATGCAATGCACTTCTATCACTCTCAATCTCACCAAGAATTCGAGTTATGGATGGAGAGATGAGTGGAGAGGAGTCTCAAATGCTCACAAGCAAGTTAGAGTGTTCAAATGTGCAAGAGAGAGCTCACAATACCGGCCAAACCAATATATATAGAGCCCCTCACGAGATAGAGCCGTTGGCCTTCAAATTGGTTGTTCGGCTGACCGACGCGATCGACCGGACTCACGAGTCGAGTCCGGCCGTGTGAGTCCGCCATCGCTCGGTCACATCCGACAAGGGTCCGGCCCACACACCGACGGCTTCCTCCACACGCCCGGTCGGGGTTCCGGCCGACACCGAAGCATCCGGTCCAGTGGTCCGGTCACCGCTGTCCGTAAAAACCGGCCGCAGGCTCTCGCTGTGACGCGACCGATCGGAAAGCCACCGGCCGGTGCGTCGGCCGGCCGATACCTGGCCGTCCGGCCACCCTCGCTTTCAAAGAAATCTTCAAGTTGTTGTTGCCCTTTGCTTCAATCTTGCTTCGCCTCTTGCCATAAATTGCCAACACATCGAAGATGATCATGTTATCATGCATGTTAGCTCGTCGATAAGATAGGCAAGATCGGTTAGTGCTCTCATTGTCCTAAATGCAATATGCAAGTCAATTGACCTAGAAGCACTTCACAATCAAGGATTGTCGCGGCATCCCCTCTTGATAGTCGGCTATCTATCCTATAATGTGATCACACGCTCTATCGTGTCTTGATCACCGAAAGGAAAACCCTATCAAGATACCTTTGCCTTGATCTCCGGGTTCCTCTCAAGCCGATCACCGAAGCTTGACGATCCATCATGTCCACCATCATCGTCCATGTTCATGATTATCATGCTCCTTGTCATCCTTCTAATCCTATCTCATAAGTCACACTTAGAGCAAAGGATTAGTGCCACAAGTGTGTCATCAATTTCCAAAACCAAACATGAGATTTCACCCTCTGATTTGGCGCATGACAGTTTTAAAAGACTCTCTTAGAGAAACTTTTTATATTATTTTCTGTGACCAGACTTTTTGAACCAGACAACCCCTAGGTGTACTGCTAGGACTAACTTTAGCTAGCTAGTGATTAGTTCTTATATTTAAACAGACCTTAAATTTTTTTTAGAGACCATATAAACGTGATGTTTGTTGAAGCAATTACCAAATGTTCCTATTTCAGTGAGCTCCTTCAGACTATCATGGATGCAACACAGAAACTAGATATACCCTCTTTTCTATGCTCAAGCTGCTACCGAGTGTTCAGGCTCCAATCTGATTCGCGCAAGGAATTGGAAGAGCATGCCTCCAAATTGACGCTCGAGGATTAGATTTTTGGGCAGTGCATTGCACCCACTGCTCATCTCATGTTCTCGGTGATATCCAATACTCATTCGCCTTCTTCTCAGTGAAGGCAATGACCGCATGAATGCACACATTTTCTTTCTTGCTATGAACAACCACCTGATCTGACTATTTGAGGAACTGTACAGTGTACATCGTCCAGCGTCTCACAACGATCCACTAATTCGAGTGACTCTCGCTATGAGTGGGAATGATCGATGTCGTCGATGCCTCCGGTACTGCCGCACTACTCCTATATTTAGGTGTATACAATGGCGAATCTAGCCACCAAACTCATTGGGGTCATTAGGGCACCTCCAGTGTTTGGTTCAAACCAAACCGACACAACTCGGAGGATGCAAAGTTCGGTTCGTGGTGCTCCGTCTTTGTGTTCGAACGTTACAGAAGAAAACAATAAAAAAACGAAGAGCTGATGGACTACGCATGCATGTGTGAGCAGCTGACGTCCATGTTGGCTCGGTTCTATAAACACAGCAGCAGAGTAGAATATTTTAATCCCCTCGGTTCGCATTCTCGGCAAGGTTCGCTCTTGAGCTCTGACAGCCACGGTTCGACGCCTCTAGTGTCTCGGCTCGCTTTCTACAGGTTCGATTTTGCCTGCACACTGGAGGTGCTCTTATTGATGAACAGTTATACACAATAATTCTGTACTGATTTGTTGAAAGTTGTCGGGGTCAGATGACCTCAATGATATAGGCTAGATTTGCACCTAGGTATACTCAGTATTTTTGATCTTATTAGTTTTATATTAAGTGATGTGCTAATCATTAGTACGTTTATCATATTTGTATATATGTGCGAATGGATCACGCGTACATATATCTGTTTTCTAGATTATTTTATGTATGAATTTATCGAAATATAACTAACACATAGCTTAGTTGGTTGGAACGACAACGGTGCTCCACCCTCTCTTTTCTCCCTCTAGGTCAGTTGATTAAATGAGTCTCAAAAAAAAAAAACTTAGACTTTTTAAGCCATCTGGCGCCCTTTACTGATCTTCAAAAAGCATTACATCAGTAGAGATTTTGTATACCACTGTCTACTACTAGAATTGATTGAAGGTAGTTTTTTTTTTTAAAAAAAATAGATTTAAGGTTGGGTTGGAGAGATAGATGCTCTGGGTTTACTACTCACCCGGTTCTTGGTGGGCCTTTTGCTAGTTGGGCCGACGTCGTCGTTGTACCTCCCTCGTGACCCGCCTTCGTTCCGAAGCAACAACACCGAGCACGAGGGCGTTCGACGACGACTTCCCCTCCCACGGTAGAGTCCTTCTCGTTCGCCCCCTTTCCCCCTCTCCCCCCAAACCACACCGATCTCAATCCCGTATCCGGCGAACGCGCGCCGCGTCCGGCCATGCGCAGCTGCTGAGGAGCGAGGGCAACGACGCCACCGGCCATGGACGAGGGCTACGCCAACCTCCCCCACCAGCCACCTCCTCGGCTCCGTCCCCGTACCGATGCAATCCCTACTCGCTTCTCCGCGTCTCTCGTTTCGTTAGGGATAGTCGCTGATCTGGGGGTGGTTTGTTTCCGCAGGCTGTGACACAGGACGACAGGAAACCCGTTCCCCCGCCGCCCAAGGTTGTGGCATGTTGTGAAACTGTGAATTCGTGCGGGCGTGTGTGTTGCGCTTTTTTTTTGTGACTGTCGCTGATTAATTTTCAGTTGCAGATGCAGCTGCCACCTCTCGGTTGCAGGAGTTCCCGCCTGCTCCTGGTGGCAATGGAGGAGGGTATCGGCCACCAGGTGGCCCTGCAGGTAATTAATGTTGATGCCGATTGTCACCATGTTCTGCAGTAATTTGTTTGAGTTTCGAATTGATGTAGCTATGGATGCACAATTGCGCACGGTACCTGATTGATGAGTGCAGATAACTGGGTATATTATTGTGCAAGTCGGTTTTTACATGAGGTTACATTTGAACCTGAACCATAGGGACGCAGTGTTTTCGGTCATTGGGTCAACCCAAAACTTGCTAAAATGAACTAGAATTGCATGCCACCTCATTAATTTAGGGGGAAATGAATTAAGTTTGCTGACCCCAAAAACACCACTGAGTACCCACGCATCTTTATTGAACCATATCTAAATGTGAAGCTGTGGATTTAGAAGAATTTAAGAAGAATATCCTGATGTTCTTAGTCTAGTAGAAACATTCTCTCTTTACGTTAGAAATTTTGAATGAATACATTGTTTATAGTGTAGATAAATGGCCTCTTAAATGTGGTAACATCAGTCCTGTTCTGCTTTATTTTTGGGGCATGCTAAAGGATACTGTTGTAGATATTGGTTTATAATTGAGAACAACCTTTATTTGAACTGCTGAATAAGTTACTAAGGGCCTGTTTGGTTCCTATGAGACTAGTGACTAGGGACTAATTTTTAGTCCCATTTAGTCCCTAAATAACCAAACATAAGGACTAGGGACTACTTTTTTAGTCCCAATTAGTCCCAATTTCACTAGACTCTTGGGAGGGGCTAGGGACTAATTTTTAGTCCCTATTAGTCTCTAGTCTCTAGTCCCTCCATCCAAACATGCCCTAAGTATCATGACTTGCATGAAGTGACAGTTATGTTGTACTTTTTAATGAACCATACCTCCCATTAATCATGCATGTTAAATTTCTATACATTTTATTTTTTCAGAAATCTGTAACATGTAACCATGATGGTATAATATTCTAACCATCTCAACAAGACACAAGACACCAGAGAGTTTTTATTGTTTCTTTCACTACTGAGTAGAATTCTTGGCACTGTTCTATTTTGGTGAGTATAAATGAATGGATTTTGCTTAATGTCAGCTATTGAATAGAATTCTGTGTTTCTGGTTTTGTTTTTTGTATGTGCTCCATATTGAAGTCTCTCTTTACTTTTTCAGATGGAGATGTAGAAAACCAAGCAGATTGGAAAGGATACTTCAATGTCGCATCTTATGCTCCATACTTCAATGTTGATACGGATGTTGTAGTTGACAGGCTCATCAGTTCAATTTATCCAATGGATGGGTTTTACAGGAAAAATTGATGCTAATCCTGACATGTAAGTTTCTCCTAATCGACAAGATCTGCCATCTGAATAAACCTGGCTCTTAGTTACCTTTCTGTTGTTGCAATGTCAACATTTCTAGCTTAATAGTCTAATATGCAATCGTGTGATAAAAATGTGCACTAAATGATATTTTCACTATAACTAAGCATCGTTATAGTATTGAAAGATATGTAATAAATTGTATAAGATGCATGTTATGAATCTGTTTTAACACTTCACTGTTTATTAACTGATAATAGCATGAGATGATCATTCAGATAGGATAGTTGCAGAGTTCTTATAAGAGTATAAGAAAATAGTGCCTAAGTGGCATTATACAGATTGTAGTGTTTAGTTTTGTGAGAGCTGGAATTTTGAACGGATTTTGATCTATTTTTTTTTATTTTTTTTGCATACTTAAAGTGCTTGCTGGATTATTGTCTGACTAAATCTTGTTGTATTTTTTTTTGGTACTTAATCAGTCATTTGGTTCTCTGGCCTCTTCATTCTCTTTGTTATGAATTATTAATTTATGCAGGTATGGGCCTTTATGGATCACCACTACTCTGGTTTTCATGCTAGCTGCGTTTGGTAACTATGCAACTTATCTGATGCAAAATAAAAAGGATCTGGACATATGGAACTTTGATGTTGGTTATTTCAGTTGGGCAGCATCAGTCATGTATGGTTATGCTATCATTGTGCCCGCTGTGTTCTTTTTTTTCCTGTTTCAATATTTTGGATCACGCCCAAGTCTTGTTCGATTTTTGGTGTATGTGGGGCTATTCTCTGTTTGTCTTCATACCTGCATCTGTAAGTATCTGAGTTACATCTGTTTGTTTCGTTATTTATATCACTGGCAAGAATATGCAGACTTTCAACTTTAACATTATGTACATCCATACAAATTTTCTGTTCTCTATGTTGCAATTATATACAATGGTTCTAGATTTGATTCTCTTAGTGTAATCCATGATGTGATCATGGTTGTGAGTATTAGAAGTTATCCCAAACCTATCTCTACAGTGAGCACTTGGAACTCACTTTTTGTTCTTTGGGATGAAGGGTGCCATTATGTTAACATGAATTGTCTTATTTTTTTTTCTGGCTAAGGTACTTTTGCTTATTCCTGTGGGATTTCTTCGATGGATCATCATAGCACTTGCTGGTGGTGCATCATCTTGGTTCATGGCTTTAAATTTGAAGGAATGCACTGAAGGAGCTGATCTGATGGTTCTGATAGCTGCTGCATCAGTGCTGCAATTTGCTCTGGCACTGTTCATCAAAGTATTCTTTTTTGCCTGAGGTTTGCTTGTTGATTTTGCAAAGGTCTGCCTCTCTTTTCCTACACCCCAGTGCCTGCTTCCCTGCTGTTGCTTAACTGAGGTTTCGGATTCTGAAAAAAAAATTCTTTGTTTCTGACAGGTGACCTGATGCTCTTTGCCCACGGCTTGTTCTGGAGAACAAATCTTTTGGAAGGGCAAGGCAGACAGACCAGTTTTTACTCCACAACTTGACATACATATTGACCCTAGATTGTTTTGTTATGCCTTGGTCATTCTTCATTTGAAGTGGCTAATTTGCAAGTTCTTTATCTAGCTAGTGAACAGAATTTTACAGTGTGCCGTACAGAGTTTGATGAGTTCGGCACCAAAAAGTCTTACTACGTTGTTAAGTGAGAGAGCGCGAGTCCTGGACTTCGATTTGCATACAATCCTTTCTTGGGTGCTAGTATTCTCATGATCTCTAATGTGTATTTTTGTGCTAGTGCATCTCATCCGGTTTTCTAACGTCCAACTGGCAACGTGATCTCACATAACTAGTTACTACCTCCACTCCAAATTATAAGTTCTTTTGATTTTTTGGTCCATCCATTTTTGCTATATATCTAGACATTATTATATCTAGATGAATAGCAAAATGGATGTAAAAAGTCAAGTGACTTGTAATTTTGGACGGAAGGAGTACCATGGATGCTAACTAAAAGGGTAGGGCTTTCCGGCTGTGTTTAGTACCTTGAAATTCAACTTTGTAGTATTGAATTTAGCATTGTAGTATGAATTCGGCGCTATAGTCTGAATTTGACACTGCGATCATCGAATTTGGCACCGTGACAATGAATTTAACTTGGAAACATGATTCGATGTGATGGGGAATTTTGGTGATGTGACGGGAATCTCAAAGTTTGGATGCCAAGCTTTGGGTACATATTTGAAGCAAAAATTCACCCAAAATGCACAATCGGGGCCGGCAGCGGTAGAATTCAAAGAAAGTGAAAAATCTTCCATTAGGGCAGAGGTGAGAGAGGCTGCCAACATTCACATACATGACCATAAATGGTGAATTTATAACAGTGTACCTCCCCACCTCCTACTTATTATCTCAGACAACACAAGCAAGGACACTTGTCCAAAACTGTGTAAAAATAAGGAACCTCTGTTACACTTCATTTACTTTTAATCAAACCCTTAAGTTTTCTCAGCCAAGCGAGATACTCATGGCACTCTTTATTTATCATGTACGCATGCAAGAAGTTGGTAACATCTGACGAAATGGCTCTACTTTTCAAGTAGGCATAAAATGCTTGCTGAAGTTTCTCAGGAAGATTACTGCAGAAGAATGTAAGGCCATGATCAGTAAAACTGCAACATGAGAGAACATCACAGCACAATGATACAGGCGCCAATGCTCACCATATCTTAGCTTCGACATTTGATGAATCAACAGACTCATCCCTCGTTCCAAATGCCACACTCTCAATGGCAAGTTCATCAGGGTAAGATCTACAGCTGATCTCCAGCCATGATGCCAACCCTTTGTGAATTTTCACCACCAGCGGGATATAGTACTGATTTGGAGGACCATTGATGGCATGAGCCTGGTTGTTGTCATCTTTGGTATCGCCCTTTTGCTCACCATTGTGCTCCACTGGATCGGCAGCGCTAGGCAAGAACACCTCCACTTCAATTTGCTCCTTTTGATCTCTCCTGGTGAGAATTATCCTAGTGGTACCCTCCTTATCTTGGATCTCAAAAGGGAACCAACCCCCTAATTCCTTCGCCTGAAAGAACACAATCAGATATTACATCCCCAGATCATCAAAGAGACGATATCTTCCTGTAACCCCATGTTATTATCAACACTAACAAAATTACTAAATGCTCTCCGAAACAGCTCGTCAACAAACCCACCATGGATACAACATCTAGAAAAACTATCTCACCGCATCTTCAAAATAAGGAAAAATTCCCGCTGGAATTACTATTGGGTTTTCATTTGTGTTCCCGACCACTAACTGTGAGGAAGGACCGAAGGAGCATCCAAAACGGAAGGACAATAACGAGATAGCAGGGTCGCATACCCAGTCGCGCTTCTTGCAGTCTTGCTGGGCGCAGGAGATCTCATAGTTTATGACCCGGAGGAGGTGGGCGTCGGCAGCGGCGCCCGGCTGCGGGGCGGAGAGGGAGGAGAGAAGTGCGGAGCACTCAGCGCGGTGCGGGAGGCGATGAGGAGAAGGGACTCGCGAGCCACCCATGGCCCCAAGGAAACGGCGCGCCGCCGCCGCCAGGGGAGCACGGCGGAGGGCAGCGGAGGTGGCCATCGCCGATTCCCCGGGGGGTTTTGCGAGGGTTCGTTCCTTTTCCGGTTTTTCGAGGAAAAAGTACTTTTGGTCACTTGACTTTTTGCGAAAGTCCGATTTTGGTCAACTTCAAACCCGGATAAACGGGTCCTCAGCTTTTGAAACCGTGCAGATTTCGTCCCTCGGCGGTTTTGGACGGTGGTTTTATTCTGATAACTCCGGTTTTGCTACAGTGACCGTGGTTTCGTTTTTTCTTTTTTTTTTATTTATTTCGGCTGAATCTTTCAAAAATCATAGTAAATCACAGAAAATTCATAAAATAGAAAATCCAATTTTGTTGGACTCCACATGAGTAGAGCTACGCAATGAATATATAATATGATATACTTTTGTACAAAGTTTTTGCTAGAAGGTTTTGCCTTTTTTTTATTTCAGCTCAATCTTTAAAAAATCATAGTAAATTACAGAAAAATTATAAAATAAGAAATTCAATTTTGTTGGACTCCGCATGAGGCGCGCAATAACACAGTACGTAGTTACTGTGGCTCTTTAGCTGGGTTAGGTTAGCTAGGTTTGCTGTGCTGATCTGTACGTACGCGAGCTGTAAACCTGATGGATCCTGGCCAATAAATTAAATAGTACACCTATATATCTTTATTGTGTAAATATGCTCATGTGGAGTCTAGCAAAATTATTTTTTCAATTTTATGATTTTTTTATAATTTATTATGATTTTTAAATATTGAGCTGAAATAAATAAAAAGAAAAAGGCAAAACCTTCATAGCAAAAATTTTATATTAAAGTATACCATATTATATATTCATTGCGTAGCTCTACTCATGTGGAGTCCAACAAAATTGGATTTTCTATTTTATGAATTTTCTGTGATTTACTATGATTTTTGAAAGATTCAGCCGAAATAAATAAAAAAGAAAAAACGAAACCACGGTCACTGTAGAAGAAAAACCGGAGTTACTCAGAATAAAACCACCGTCCAAAACCGCCGAGGGACGAAATCTGCACGGTTTCAAAAGTTGAGGACCCGTTTTTGTCGGTTTTGGAGTTAAGGACCAAAAAATGACTTTTTCGCAAAAGGGGGGACCGAAAAGTAAAGACTTTTTTCCTTTTTCCAACCCACTTCGAGACGAACCGCGATGGTCACTAGCAGTTGCAGAGTTGCTGGGTTGTTGGGCTGGGCCGTCCGTTGTTTTATGGCGGCCCGGAGTGGAAAAATACAAATGGCCCACTGCATGCCACGTTTGTAGAATGCACATTGGTACGGAGGAGGGAAGCTTTCGTTCAATTTGATCGACAGTAGCATTCTACGAATGTGAACTTTGCTGCCAAGAAGAGATTGCAGGCAGCATTCTATAGCATTCGAAGAATATAGGGAGATATATCATTTCGGGCTCGTTTGGATCGTTTAATTCTCTTGGGGATGGGAGTGCGAATGGGAGCGGTTGAATTCAAACTAGCCCGGCCCTAATTTCACCGTCCCAAAAATCCTCCACGGACTTGTAAAAGCTTGTTGGATGAGTCACGAACTCGTACTTCAAAAGCCTGCCCTGCAATTGTTTTTCAGACAGAACAGGCAAAGAAACGATGAACGTCAGTCAGTGTTTTGAGCTACGAACTCTCTCTCTCTTGCGATCGGAGATATATCCCGTTTTTCATTAAGCGGAAGAGAATGATCAATAGACCTACATATAGAAGATACAACCGGGTGCGCAGGTAATCCATAGATTAGCAACGAAGACCTGAAATAGAAACGAAAAGCAAGAAAAGCGAGGGGCGGAGGACCCTCCACCAAACAACCCAGCAAGCTGCGCCTAATATAAAAGATAACTCAACACCTAGATAACTAGTAGTGATCGGAGCCGTATATGATACACCTCTACAAAGAAAGCATCTGCCGGAAAGACAACGACCTCGGTGGCAAAGCATCCACCGCAACACCTCCTCGGCAGCCAAGCTTCTGCGAAAACACGACCTCGATGACAAAGCATCCACCGTAACCACCATGGCGGCAAAGCATCCGCGGAAAACATGACCTCAAACTCCAAAAGCTCCTCCGAGCCACAATCACGAGGACCACGGCGTGAGGACTTACCCGACAGAGACACCGGCGACAAAGCATCCGCCCAAATCAACGACCACGACTACAGCTACAACAAACACCAACTAGACATACTCAGGAGTGGAGACACGCGAAGCTCAAATAGGTGCAGCAAGAGGACCCGAGCGACCACATAGAAGGATGACGATCCGTAGAGATTCATGAGCAACGCCCTCAAGAGTTAGTTGACGCCAAATACGCCATCGCCGCTGGCCTTAGAGATCTTTTGGATAAAAGGATATAAAATCCGGCTTCATCTATCCGAGGATAGAATCAGACCACTTATTACAGAATTCCACGCACAACTTAATTTTGCTGTAAACAAAATACAGCCTTGCACAAGGAAATATAAGGGAAAAGTTTATGGCTAAATATGACCAATATGTCGACCCATCCCCTAGATCCGAAGAAATGAAGAGCGAGACGTTTCAAGGTGCAAAGCCGCAAAAAGACAATTGGTCTTGAAGATCTTCATGCTTTTGTAGATTTGCCCATTGACGTAGCCAATGTGTTCCTCGGAAGAGTAACTGCAAAAGAGATTTTGGTCTACATTTGTTAAAAACCACCTCATTCCTTGTTAACCAGATTGTCCAGAGAAGAGATGCAGCTGCCGTTAATAACGAGTGTATTATACTTTTTGCTTCCCAATTTGGACCAGTTGTGGAACAGGTCATGAATATTTAAAGGTGGGGTAATGCCAAATAGTAAATGTATAGAGCGCCAAAGAAATTTAGCATAAAAACAGTCAAAAAAGAGGTGCTGAATTGATTCAAAAGAGTGGCAAAAGGAACATGTAAGATCCCCATGCCAGTTTCTCTTTGCCTTAGAGATCTAAGGCGGGGCTTTCGCCCGGAATTAGGGAACACCAAATTTAGGATTCGTGTCATGCATGCGGCATGCCCGCTTGATCTCGGAGAACTTGGCCATCAGCTCGTCGGGGATGCACCAATCAAACAGGTCAATGTTGTCACTTGTCTCTCGTCCACGCCTCGTTGTCGCTCTCTTGGGAGCACGCTACGCCCCATCCGAATACCCCCAACCAAAGGGCAGCTTTGGCGGGGTTTTCTCGCAGCCTTTATCGGCAATGGAAATCATAGTCGGGTGGCTAAGACTAGCTGACCGGTGAAACGCCCGTCGTTATAGCATTTAGCGTGAAAAAAGCTGGCGTAGCGGGAGCCGTATCCGGCCGGATGGCACTCCCGACCGCTCGACCCCGGTATATATGGCGCCTGCGCGGATGTACTTTACAGAAAAGCTGTCGGCGCGGGGGAGAGAGATAGGTGAGAGAGGTGAGCATGCAACAACGGGCCCCACCGTTTATGTAATTAAAAAAATCTTATAACTCACAAATGAAAAGACCAAATTAATTTTTGATTGCACCATTGAATTCGTAACATTAAATTCTATAAAACTAGATCTCACATGGATATATTTAGATAAAGTTATAAGTGGACCCCACTATTGGTAGTTGGTATAGAGTAGAGATATAAAGAAGTGATGGGTGCGGGAGAAGGTGCTATAAAGGTGGGAATCTTGATGACCAGGATGTATAGAGGAAGTAAACAGAGAAACATGAGTGCGGATAGCCTAAGGACGTCCGGTCCGTCGTTTCCTGGTGATCCAGGCGAACCTAGCGGCGCATATGCCTGCAAGAACATACCGTGCCAATTAAGAATAATGGAAGTAAGCGCCAAGGCGATCAAAAGAATCAACAACAGGTTTAGTTTGTCATCAGGTTCATGAAGGATCTGAAATAGGAGTGAAACTTGCCGAAAAATGGATCCCCTTCGACCGGCAAAGCTTGCGGAGCTTGTCTTGTTGCCAAACTGGGTGGCACTCCACCTGGTTGACTACGCGTGGAACACGTGCGACGGCCGAGCAAATCCTCCGGCTTCTTGCGGGGAGAAATTGCTCACGCCATTGCTTTCCACGTGAAGCGAGGGGATGTCGGGCTTGAGGATGGTTTGATTGCTTTCGGCCCTAGTTCTTTTCTTTGCACGAACCGGACCATGGACTCGTGAAGCGATCGGTCGAGAATTGTGGAGAAACGAGGAATGTCAAAAATTTGAAGAATTCGAATGCCTTCGGAAGTAAGAAGAAACATGTGGTCCAAATACGTGCAATACAAAGGTTGTTCAAGCAGTCCTCACCGGATCATACAAGGGAAAGGGATCACGGTGAGCTAGCCAACGAGTCACCAAAGTGAGCTTGACCCCATCAAATGATCCGCCAAGCCAATGTCACGTAGTACTCTAGAAGATCATAAGACACTCACATGGTCACTAGGGTAAAGTCACTTCTAACCATGAAACATTTTCAAAGCATGTTTCACATTATGTAGAAAAGGATTTGTATGCCTCCATTTATTTGTAGGAGCGACGGCTCTATCACCGGCAACTCCTACGGTAGGTGTATTGGGACCCACCGCAAGAAGAACCGACCTACAAATGGTGTCTATTTGTAGGGGCGACTCAATAAACGTTGAATATTAAAATTAGTCACTAAAAATTAAAAAAATTAAAATAATCTCAGATGAAAAAATGACCTAAATAAAAAATATAAACTCGAAAAGTTATGAATATTTGTTGGTAACAACTTTTTCATTTGAATTTATTTGATGCCTCAAAATGTGGGGTTTGAATTTTTTAAAATTCAAAATTTTAAATTTTCAAACAACTCGGATGAAAAAACATTTTAAATTAAAATTATTGATCCCAAAAAATTATGAAACTTTGTAGTTAACAACTTTTTTTATTTGAAATGATCTTGTCATGGGAAAAGTACATTGAAATCTCTCTAATTTGAAACTCATTTTGTAAACGACTTGAATAGAGAAACTCCCTAAATGAAATTGTAGATTCAAAAAGTTATAAAACTTTTTAGCCGACAACCTTTTGATTTGAATTTGTTTAGTGCCTCAAATAGTTAGTTTTCACTCGGATTTGTATAATATGTGGGGAATCAAAATGGAATATAGACATATGCGAGTGTGAGGTGCAAAGTGGTTAGAGAGAGTCGCACGCGAAAGCATTATATCGTGGGTTCGAACCACCACGCCCGCGAGAGTTTGTGATTTTCTAGAAAAGATCGCGGACTTGCAACGCAGAGGGTGGGGTCTCCCCGATTAACAAAAAGTTTTGCTATATTTTTCATTTGTTTATAACAAAATCTGGAAATGATTTGTAGGGTCGACTCAATCACTAGCCGTCCCTACAAATTGATATGTAAGGGTGGCTAAAAAACTGCCCCTACAAATCTCTCATTTTTTAAGAACATTGGCTTAGGGCGGCTGCCAAAACCGTTCTTAGAAATGGTCTAGACCCGCCCTACAAATCTTTATTGTAGTTGTGTCAAGTCTAGTATCAACCAGGTCAAACTCCTTTGAGATACTTGACACTTGAAATCATTCTTAATGGGCCACTTTCCATCATTTTCTCGAATACACAAAGGCTTGCACATATTTATATAATAAGAAGGAGAGTTTTACGGATGCGCCACGGTGCGGATGGGAGGTGAAAATATTACATGAAGCGCGGCCTCCTCGCAAAATGCCGCATGTGGACTACTCACACACTAAATTACCAAGCTTGCATGCCCCGCCTTCGATCCACAAACCGAGGGTGTGCTTGTGTAACAGAACCTTCCAAATTATAGGGCCCACATGTACTAATTATCGGTACAACGACCTTTAATAGCCTCATATGTGCACCCATAACTTTGAAAAGTACTATTAACTATTCCAACCGAGGATCCGTTACAAGGTCATTGCAAAGTATTACAACGGTTTTCATACATAATCGAGTAAAACAAATGGAAGACTTATATTACAATAATTTTATAACCATTTATCTAAAACAAGTTTTACAATATATAAGTAGGAGTAGCGAAAGTTTATTACATATTTTACACTAACAGACCACCGCCCACGGGTCTCACAACTCACTCATCTTCACTTTCCTCCCGATGGATCGTCATGCAACACGGTCCTGTGCGAGACATTACTACCGGCCCCCGCAACATGGGTTAACAAACCACGAGTGCGGGAGTACTCAACAAGTCTTACCCGACAAAGGAAAAATAGGAGAAGACTCGGGGAATGTTGGTGTAATAGGATTCAAGGTAAGGCTTTTAGCAAGAATCAAGGACTCTTTTTGCGAGAAAAGCTTACTAGTAGTGAATCCTTATTTTCAATATTTTAATCCCAATTTAGTATCTCACCTACTCTAGGTGATCTTTTACTAGAGCACACACTTCGTAGATATTCCATCACTTATTCCATCTCTTCATTGTTTCATAATTAATCTACGATATAAGTCGGGAAACCGAGTCTCCATATCCGAGAAGCACGGCGATTTCGGAACCGATTAACCCAGCTGGGGAGTTCTTTCCACACGACATATGTAGCACTTAAGCTTGCATATATCAACCCTTTCTTGGATACTCAAAACGGAACCGCGTCCCACGCCACCCGAGAGCACAAGTACACCTCACACCCGGGAATCTAACCCACGGGCATCCGTGACTTTAACCCACGAGTGTACACGCTTACTCCCGCCATCTCTCCACTCCCAAAGGCGCGGTTATGCGTTTCCGATTTGACACCCCCGAGATCGGGCTTACTAGAGTATGTGGTCAGTACTAGTTTCGACTGTCCTGGGGCGACGCCCAGACAGACGTGCCATTGGTCAAAAGACCTCAGGCGCAGATTGCGTTCCATAGTCTCGGTTACACAGGCCTACACGCTTCGGTCCTTAATCGACAAGCCGGAAATACTACACTGAGACTCCTTTCTCAATGCAAATTACCCGACCGGTCTCAATTTCACTACCATATCCCAGTATGGTTTCATCATATAACATCCTTGTTCATCAAATGCCCATTCAGGCTATCATAAAAGACTTGTCACATTTTAACTCAAAAAGTCTAACTAATTTAGCATGGCTAAGCATTTCTAAGCATTTTACCAAAACGGGTTATCAAGGTAGATATTGAAATAATCAAGGATGGATAATGCATCAATTAGGTTGTCACTCAACTCCTATCACCTAATGCAGTAGATTAAACAAAGGTGATATAAAGCTTTGTAAAACACAAGGAATGTTTAAATGAACCGGGGCTTGCCTTGGTTGACGAAATAACCCGACTCTGACGATGGATCACAATATTCCGAACTCGGATCAATAAGAAAACCCTCTTCGGAAGCTTGATCGACGATCTCTCGATCACCTTCGTTCACTACACGAAAGAATAATATATGCTTTACATGATGCCGGGTATATAAACATGATGCGCGAGAGTGCATGAAAAGATAGACGTTTAAATACAACTTTCCCTCACGATGAAGTTGCAATCCAACAAAACCAACTTGTTGAACTACTCTACGAGATATCATCACCATTGCCTAAGGAGTTCTCAAGGACCATTTGATAGTGGTATGGTTTAGGGTTCACAAAATAATCCAAAATTCACCCAAAACCCTAGATGATAAGACATTAAACAAATTATTTAACACATGAAATAATAGAGCATAAAATAATAAATATTTTAACTTTCTTTTAAACAAAATCAAAATTTTTGTATAGGTAGATCATGTCATAAAACAGTGTCAAAATAATTTTCATGATTTTTGGATAAATAGAATAATTATTAAAAATCAAGGAAGATGCATTTTCAATTAAAATTTGTATTTTTAAATCATGCCCAAACTATCTAAAATTCAAGTTTCATATTTTTTCCTAGGTAGTACATATGATGGGAAGGCTATACAAAAATTTTCATGATTTTAGAAGCTATATTTGAATTTATATGAAATTTGGAAAATCGAGACACTATTCAAATAAATGAAATTGAATAAAACATTTCATAAATGAAAAAGGGTTTCGGGTTGAATCGGCCCAAGATCGTACTCGGCCTGGCACTGTTCATGGCTTGTTATTGTGCATGATGGACCGGCCGCTTTTGAACAAAGGATTTAAGGCCCGTTGGAGCGTGTCGGGCGGCCGGTGAAAAAATGTGCCCGGGCCATTATCGTTGATTTTGGCCCATTGGGGATGTGCTCGCCCGGCGACGACGCGCGGTGCTCACGGCGTCGCGGCGGCAAGACGATGGCGTTCCGGCATCGACCATGAACGAAATGGAAAACGAATTACATGGGCGTGGCCGAGCTCACCGGGGACTTGGAACGAGGCTTGGTTGCGTCAAAGGCAAGGCGGAGGTGGCCGCCACCGACGACGGCGGACGGCGGCGGTGCGGACGCGGTGTTCCGGCGTCTGGGGTCACGGCAAAGACGAAAGGGCGAGTTAACCGTGACCAAGAGGTCGAGGCAAGGCGAAAAACACGACACGGCCCAACTCGAGGCTCACCGAGAGAGATGGAGACGGCGGCGGTGCTCGCGGCGGTGTCCCGCCGGCCGCGGGGAAGATGGGGTTGCGAGGGCGGCGGCTCCGGCGACGAGGCGGGTTGCGGCCGGGTTCCGCAGAGAGCAAGAAGGCTGCGGAGTCGCCGGGGTAGCTAGTTTAGTGAGAGGGGCTCGACGGCGGCGTGCGACGGCGGCGGGCGGAAGAGGTTTTTCGGGCGGCGGTTTTCGAAAAAAAGAAGAAAAAACGACGACGGTGGCCGGCCTATTTATAAGAGGGAAGGTCGGACGGGTGGACAGCCGGCGACGTCGCGAAGCTCCTCGGACGACCGGGCGCCGGAAGCCAGGGCGGTGGACGGCGGCGTGAAGGTTGACGCCGGCGGTGGCGAAGAGAGATTGGTCGGGTAGTGTTCACTCCCCCAAATCAAACCCTAACTCGAATTTTCAAAATTACTTTTGATTTTTAAATAAAACTTGAAAATCTCCAAAAACAAAGTTTGCTTAAAATTTCAAGAACTACAAATTTCATAATTGGAGCATTTTCAAATTCGGCCTCGAAATTGAACTTTTGAAATGGGGTCAAAAAGTAAGAAATTTGAATTCAAAATTACTTTTAAAATTATGTATAAACTTGAAAAAACTTTGTACATATCTTTTTGTTCATCACAACAAGATCTACAAACTAGCTTTTGGAAGTTTTGTCAAATTTTGCCTAAATTTTGAAATATTGAAAAGGGGGTAATTAGGGGTTTTGTCAAAATTCAAAATTACTTTAAAATTTTGAACTAAACTTTGTAAACTCAAAATACGAACTTTGTTCGACTTTGAAAAATCTACCTTTTTGCTTTAATAACTATACCCAAATTCTTGATAAATTTTGAATAAAAGAAAAAGGGGACAAACTAGGGTTTCAAAGTTAGGGTTTCCGACGAGGGAGGGGTAAGTTCGGATTCTCGATTCTTTCCGCGTCTTTTCGGCCGACAACGTAACCAAACATAAAATAAACTTATTTCAGTTCAATGCAACACATGGTGGGCTAAACATGTATGCTTTGCAATGATCATGATGACATGTCATATTTTAGTAACAATAACACAGGGGTGTTCTGACTTGATGTGGATGGGAGCTGACTTGTTGTAGAGTCGGCGTTTCGAAAGCATCTTGCATTCCTCTCCTTCCAAATCCTCCATGCCACTAGGGAGAACAGGGTGTCCACATCTTTCCTCCTTTCTCCGTGACATTTCTCCGTCCATGCTCCTACTCGCGAAGTGTCTACTCGAGAAGGAGCAGGGGGGGATGATATGGTCCATGGTTTTGGGGTCTTGGTCGCAGAGCCACTTTCCATCATGAACTTGACTAAGACTTAGTCACTTGTACATCAACATACGCTTGCTTTGTTTCTCTCCAATTGAACACCTTGGAACCCCTCATAATAGTACAAACAAAGAAAAAAGCACACTATTAGCGACTGTCCCCATTCATGTAACCTATACATTCGCTTTCTAGTGTCCTACTGTCTTTAGTCTTCAAAAATATCCTTTGCGCCATGCTTTCAGTCAATGGGCCAAGTCTTGTGGCGAAGACACTTGTCGGTCGTTGTGACTAACCAATTGCATTTACCACTGCAGAATAGATACTAGTCACAATACTTATTTCATCGATCACGAAAACCTCCAAATTTACCATATTAGGGACTATGCATTCAATCTCCCTTTTTAGTGATTGATGACAACACAAGACTTCAAAAGAAATAAGGATAAGTTGAAAATGTCATTACTGCACTTTATTTGGTTGGAATTGGAACAAATAAGCAGTTTATTAGGTTGGTCCGGTTGTTGTAGACCACCTATCGCGCCAGATGCGCGTTGTTTGTTCTAAAAATATTCTTCTTCTTCTTAATAGTAATGATCGAAAAAAAAAAGAATTGGAACAATCATTTTTGGATACACTGAAACATAAAGCTTCTAGAGGAATAGCAACAGGGGCAACTATCCTGAGGTTCTTTCTCCAAACCATGCAGGGCCGTGCCCCATGCATGTGCGGCAGGTTCGATGGTACAGGGCCACCAAATTATGAGGGCCTCAAAAAAAAAAAAAAAAGCCTATTAGTAGAAGGTCTAATAAGAATTAGAGTTAATTACCTTCGTCTGGTGGCCGTCTCGGGTCGTATCCATCCAGATCCAGATCCCAGTCACAGGGAACGTGGTACACAGCCGTGATCCGCGTGCCGGGAACTTTCGTTCGGATCGGGAACGGAACGACGTGGTACATGAGATGGAACGACGCGGGACGTGTTCCTGCGGTCAAGGGGCGGCGATTGGGTGCGTGAGGGGTGGCGGCGGCGTGGTGGCGTTCAGGCTTGCCTTCGTTGTCGTGAAGTTACTGCCTAGGCGGGTTAATATGGGACATGTGTATTATGGATGGTACATGGAAGATCAAGGTATTATGGGACAAATGGGTCTTAAGTTAAGTGGATCATATTTGAGATTTTAGGAGTTTGACTACATCAATTGATTCTTGAGTTAATTTTATATTCAGACAACATATGTACACAACGAATTATATGATTATTATAACTGTATAGTTCACTTAAGAACGAGGATTGTACCAAGCTATCGTACCAAAAAAATAGTTGGTTCACGCGTTCAGGTTTTCGAACCATCATTCGAAGAAGTATACCCCTCTATGAACAGGGAACTTTAAATTAACGTTCCACGTCCCATGTACCACGTTCCTCGTACCTATGTACCGGGAACTTTTGTGACTGGGATCCAGATTCCAGGCTTCCCTTGATAGTTGACGTCTCGTATTCTCTGCGGCCGGCGGAAGTCTGGACTGGAGGAGGCCCTTCGGAAGTACAGATTAGCACAAGCATGACGTTTCAAAACTCAAGACCAACGACAAGGAGGAGTGCTTTTTTCTATTCCTGTCGTGATTGAGATTCTTGAACTGCTACTACTGATTGTATAATTTTAATTTTATTGTTTACATAATTAAAGCTATTGCATATTAGTTTTAAAGCGGCATGATTGTTTTCCTAATGCACCTATTGCATAGCATATAGAATTTTGTGACTATTGCATTAGCGGAGCGGAGCTTTTTCTTAGCCTAGCTATTGAAGTCATACTTGCGCTCTACAATGACTCAAGAAAGACTTAATAGTTTGGCTACGATTGCACTTGAGAGTGGATTGCTCGAGAAGATTAACTATGAGCATATTATCGATGATTTTATTCCAAAGAACACTAAGAGAATGATGTTATTCAAGTAAATATTAGTTTAAAAAGATATGATTCTTAATATATCGCATTTGCTTTCCAATATATACATTATTTTTTACTATACATGGAACTTTGATTCAGGCCTCACTTGCAGCTTCGAACCGGGCCTATAAATCTGACGGCACGGCCCTGAACCATGGTAATCATATCTCAGCTGTCCAAGCAAAGCATCTGCCATGTCAGAATAGTCCAAGCAAAGCATCTGCCATGTCAGAATAGTTTCCTCGTCTGGATTTTTTGTTCTGAAAAGATTATATGCTTTTTATATTTCACCATCCCAAAAATCCTCCAATGTATTGTAGCCTCCCTGAGGGTGAACTGCAAACTCGGCTGTCAGCAGCCTGACCTGCATGTTATAAACCAGTAGTATCATATGGGAAGATGGAAAGTGTAAGTACCCCAAGACTTCACTCATTACATTTCTACAAGAAAAGACTGGTGCATTATATTTAAAAATATGCGTATTGTTCTGATTTATGAACAGTTGAGCAATCATAGACGAAGACAATCAATGAAATGCAACTGGCAGGAAAAGAAAACATGCATGCCTGTTTGATTTCAGAGAACTTCGCCATCAAATCTTCAGGAATAGACCAGTCAAATATGTCAATGTTCTCCTTAATCCTCGATTCATTGGCGCTTTTTGGGAGCACACTATGGCCCATTTGAATCCCCAGCGTAGAGCGACCTGAGCAGGTGTTTTCTGCAACGTCTCTGCAACAGAGACCACAATGGGGTTCTTGAGAACACTTGGCCCATTAATCCCAGCAGTTCCAGGTGAGCCTAATGGCGAAAACGCCTGAAATAACATCAGGTTATCAGCAAAGAGTTTAGAGAAAGAAGCTTGATTATTTAGTAAAAAATGAAGGAATACTAGTTTTGTTCTGTCAAGCTTACAGAAAGATGAACACCCTTGGATTGGCATAACTTCCGGAGCTTGTCTTGCTGCCAAACCGGATGGCACTCAACCTGATTAACTGCTGGAGGCACTCGTGCAACGGCAAACAAATCATCCAGCTTCTTACAAGAAAAATTACTCACGCCGATTGCACGAGCTTTGCCAGAGTCGTACAATTTCTCCATTGCTGCCCATGTGGTAGGGATATCAGTAGGGATGAAATTTTCAGGGCTCATCATGTTAGTTCCTTTTTTTGATGCGGATTGGAGCATGGATCTGCAAAACAAGGTTATTTGAGCAACCAAGACATGCAAAAGGCAAGAGAGTAAAGGCAGTTACATCAAGCAGTCAATTGAGCTTAATAGCGACCCATTTACAAAGTTCAACTGAATGACCTATATGGAATTTTCTTTAATCTCAGTTGTAGACTTCTGTTGTGGAGAGCTTCTTAAGATGGAATCATGGAAACATAAGCATGTAAATTCATCTAATCTCATCGGAAAACGAAGCTTTGATTGTCTTATATGAGAAACATACAAGGCAAAGAACAATCATTTTCTGTATCCCTAGGGTCGACACAGTTTTTGCATGCAACTAATATGTAATGAGTACTGCGCCTCATTATCATAATGTTTGGACAGATTCAGTCACGAAAGTGAGTGGAATCCAATTATCTAATTGGACGATAACTTTAGCTTCTATTGTTTGGTAAATCAAAGGCATTTCTAGGAACATACGAGGTACAAGTCTAAGTAGTCAAGCTGCAAATCTCGAAGTGTGGTGTCAATTCCCTCTTGCACATCTTCAGGTGCATGATTAGCAGCCCTGTAAAGTTCAGAAAATTCACCGTTACAGTTTCACTCTGAAGTGAAGTTAGTAAGCTTCTTATCCAAACATTAGTTCAACAGAGTTTGATAAATGAAACTAACCATAGCTTTTTTAGAGAAGGGAATATATTGAAACTAACCATAGCTTAGAGGTGATAAACAAATCATCACGCTTAACCACACCATCTTCAAATAATTTCTTCAAAGCCAAGCCCACCTATGAAAGGAATATTTGAATTTACTCACCGTTTATGTAATGTGTTTCCAGTATCAAACAAAATTAGAAATGTAGAAGTTTTTCCTCCAATGCTCTCGTTTTTCACCATTATTAATGGTTGTGCTCTACTTATTTTCTTTTTTAAGAAAGTGGAATTGTTGCTGGCCTCTGCAATCGCACATGGTCAAGTTTTTTACAAGATTTTAGCTAATGAGAACATAAAGGGAGAAAGGACTACACCTTTTTCAAAAAAAAAAAAAAAAAACCATAAGTGAATTGACTTTTGATTTTTATTAGTATATCTGAGTATGATCCTTCTCTTGATATTGTTTTGAAAAAAAGAAATAACTTAATTTTCTACCAAGAGACAGAAAAAAATGGAAATAAAAAGTTTAGATAAAATACCATGCTTATTATTTATTAGTACCCAAATAATTAGCATTGAGTTTTTTTTTTTTTTTCGAATACGTAAAAGGTTTGCAGATCTTTTATATTAAGCAGAAAGATAACAAAGTTTACAACGACGTGCCACAAGTGAGTGACACTAGGGGAAAAGAGTTATCCAATCAGTTTAGCCCACCCTAGCGGAAGAAAGATAATTAGCATTGAGTCATATTCATGTGAGCTGAAACAATAATATGATGTTGTAAACTAAACTAAGTCATAAATATATATTCCGAGAGCACTAACCAGTACAAATCATATTGTGGAAAACCGGGGTGCAAGTAATTACTACCTCCTTCTCATTGTTGTATCCTGCTGCACAATCGATATGCCTATACCCAGCCTGTGCCAGAAAACCAACAGCAATTTTAGACTGGAGTACAAGAGATGCAAGCAATCTGATGACATATCCATGACTTGAGAACACATTTTGAAACAGAACAGGTTAAAAACAAAAAAAAAAAATCCTGCTAACTCTGTTCCAGATTATAATTCGTTTGATTTTTTTTGACTCTAAGTTTGGCCACTCATTTTATTTAAAAAAATATGTAAAATATTACTTATTTTATTGTGTCTTGCTTTATTAGCAAAAATAACTTAAATTTAACTATATTTGCATAAATTTAATAAGACGAAAGTGGTCAAACTTGAGATAGGTAACTGCATCAACAGAGATTTCCAATTGGACATAAACTTATCCAATAAGTCCTTATAATCTACATAATACAGGCCCAAGGCATCACAAAGGATATACTCCCTCTGTTCCGGAAAACTTGCAATTCTCGCTTCCCGAGAAAAACAGTATTTTTAAACTGCCGGCAATTATTTATTAAAATATATAAAAATTTTATACTAAGTAATTAGTATCATTGGAAAGATCTTTAAGTCTAGTTTTTTAACAAATTTATTTGGAGATATAAATGTTGCACGTATTTTCTACAAACGTAGTCAAAGTTGAGTCGGTTTGACGGACACGCTTCCCATAGTTGCAAATGAAATGGAACGGAGGAGTATATCCTAGCTAATCCTAGTATCCTGATGAAACGAACCGGTTGTTAAGACTGTTAGCACATACAACAAAGACAAGCTTCGGAAGACAAGTTTCGTCTCAGAGGGGAAAGCAGGACAGGATCAGAGCAGCGAAAAAGACCTTGACTGCAGCGTAGACGGCGTCGACAACAGCGTCAGGCTGTATTTGCCATACGCCAAGCCCAACCGATGGGATCCTTGCGCCGGTGTTGAGAACAAAGGATTCAGCCATCTTTCAGTCTCAGAGTTAGCCGGGAAGATTGTTGAGGAACGCAGAGAAAAGCTATCGGAGAAGAAGCAGCAGGTTCGAGTGTGGTGATGATATGGGATTGGGCCTGGGTCTGGGTGTGTGGTCACGATCGAAGCCGTGCCAACTCACACGAACTATAGAGCAGCAGCACGGCACCGCATCACCGATAGTTACTCGCAGCACAGAAACACGTGTACTCCCTGGCCAGTACACGTTGTGTGCAATCATCGATGGCGCAGCCGAGCAGGTAGCAGGTAATCTCAGCGAAAGCGTGAAATCGACAATGGAAGATGTGCGGGGTTGCTTGGTTGCCGCTATAACTCGTCATGAGTAAAGTGAGGTAGCAACACCTGTCCAGCTGGTGGTGTTTGGTTTGGTTGTCACACATTTATTTGCCTGTCGTTTTGCTTCTGTCCACTTGTCTTTAGCCGATGGAAATGTGGCGAGCTGCGGCGGATGTGGCGAGCTTTCTTGGTGCCTCAGCCGTGGTGACACCACACGCCACACTGGCGTGGCTGACTGAGGCCAGGAACCAAAGTCTGGTGCGGTTTTGGAGATGGAAGAGCAACTCTCCATTTTTTTTAACCGTTCACATTGCACGAATTGCATTAAAAGAAATTAGAGTTCAACAGGATGCCCGCATTGACCAAGACCCTTTGGCCGCAAGATAGGACAAACACTTACATAAATCGCCGGCTCAAACGGGCGCAAGGCGAAAGGTCCTACTAAAAGTAGAAAACAATTTTGCTCTAAGAGATAGTAAAGTGAAGCACCGCCTAGCCTATTGCCCATGCACGGCGGTGATCAACCGCGCTGATCTGTTGTACCCTCGCGCCATCAGGCGAAAGTGACGCCGTCGAAAGTTCTTCGGTTCCTCTCCTTCCAAAGCTCCCATGACACCAACAACACCAAGGAATCAAAACCCTTCCCGAAGACCCTCGCCACTTGAGTTCTTGAAGTCAACCACCAAACCACAAGGGTGTCACTCTCGGTGGGGGAAAGTCGGCCTAGATTAGCATGGTGAAGGATGCAGTGCCACACTTCCTTGGTAAAAAAAACAAGAAGGGTGGTCGGAGGTTTCCTCCATCTATGCATAGAGCAAGCAATCCGCTCGTTTGCGACCCATGGCGCATGCGTCGCTCCGCCGTCCACAAAGCGGCCATGGAGACCCCCGGAAGTAAGAAGAATTTCACCTTAGGTGGCGCCGCAGCCCCTAGAGCTCCTTGGCACCCAAGAGCTTGCCGGACCAAGGAAGAAAGCCTGATAGGCCGACACCGAAGAGTACTCACCGCTTGAAGTCCATTTCTAGACAAAGCGGTCGTGAGTCTCCCGGTGCAAAGACCACGCCTTGAATCTTGTACCACAGCTCGGCGTACTCCACCAGCCCAGCCATGGAGGGAGCCGAGGTGATGTCGCGGATCCACTGTGCGCCTTGAAGCGCATCACGCACAGAACGACGCCTCCTGGGCACCCACCGCCAGGAAGAGGTGGGGTGCCGTGCCGTGCTGCAAATGGCCCCATCAGGGAGTCAAGAGTCTGTCCAGAACCTCGTGGAGGCCCCATCGCCCACAATCACCACCACCGGCTGCGAACATGATGTCGACAATCCGTTCGGGTTTCCTAGCAAGGAGTGCGCCGGCCTGTGTTTGGGCTTGTTCTAGGAGTCCACTCCCACCAGAGTCTAGGCGCAAACCCAAGGATGGAGAGGTCCGAGAGCCCCAGGCCGCCATAGTCCCGTGGAGAGTAGACGATGGGCCACGCTACCCGACACTTTCCGCTGGCCACCGTGTCTGTGCCCGCCTATAAAAGGCCCTTCGGCGCTTGCCTATCTACTTAATCGCCCACAGAGAGAGAGAGCACAACAGATTGAGGCGTGAACTGGAATCGCCGAAAAAGTGGTCTGTGCGAGCGTCTTCCTTCCCGCCGAGTTCAGCAGGCCCGCCTTCCAGCGTCCACAAGGGCCTGCTCCTGTGACCTGGGGATCCGGGAAAAGGACAGGGGCGCCCCAAGTATTTTGCCGGGAAGGACTGGAGGCGGCATGGGATCCGGGAAACGAAGTCGATTTTCAGAAGCAGAGTCAGATTCGACGCTAGCTAGTCGTGTACTCGTGTCCAAGTTGGGGGGCATCGCAATGGCAAGTTGCCTAGGGCCAGTTCCAGATTTTAAGTTCGGTATATAAAACGAATACGAAATTGCCAATGCTGAAAAATTGAAAGTTTTTGTTATTTAAAGACGACTGAGAATTATTGGAGTATCGAGTACCAAAAGTACCCGAGAACTACGCTGTCTTTCACAGTTCATACGCATACAAATTATTCTTTCAACGTACGTCTGGCCGAGTTCCCCACTCCAGCTCCTCCCTCCCAGACAGTAGTCGTTCAGATCTCGCCATCCCAAAACTCTTCGATGGATTTGAACACGCCTTCGGGATCAACAAAAAGGTCCCGCGAATCAGCCTCTCCTGCAAATCACAGCCACATCACACGAGTCAACGAAAAATCAGCGTTTGAGCTTCCGAGTCTCTGACCGCGTTGCCACTTCACTTGCCTGCTCGATCTCCGAGAACTTGGCGAACAGGTCCTCCGGGATGGACCAGTCGTAGACGTCGAAGTTGGCCCTGATCCTCTCCTCGTGGGTGCTCTTCGGGAGCACGCTGTGCCCCATCTGGATGCCCCAGCGCAGCGCCACCTGCGCTGGCGTCTTCCCCAGCTTCTCCGCCGCCGAGACGACGACCGGGTGCTCCAGCACCGCGCCCGCCTTCACCATCATCGTGCCCGGCGACCCCAACGGCGAGTAGGCCTGCGCGACACGACACAAAACAGCCGATCCATCGAGAACCGCTGATCACACTACCAACCATAAAACTTTTCAAAACAACCAACTCTCAGCTGATTTGCACCGCACGTACGGAGAGGTGGATGCCGTTGGCCTGGCAGAATGCGCGGAGCTTGCCCTGCTGCCACACGGGGTGGCACTCCACCTGGTCGACGGCGGGGTGCACGCGCGCCACGGCGAGCAGGTCCGCCAGCTTCTTGCTGGAGAAGTTGCTGACGCCGATGGCGCGCGCCTTGCCGGCGTCGTACAGCTTCTCCATCGCGGCCCACGTCGCGGGGATATCTGACGGGACCACGCTCTGCGGGCCGAAGCCGGCGCCTTTCTTCATCCTCACCGGCCAATGCATCTGACCAACGCCACCAGCATCGTCTCCGGATGGTAAGTTTTACGCTTTGATTTGTGACAAAAACAATGCACGCGTGTTTGGTTGGTGTTCCTGCAGATCGACTTACGAGGTAAAGATCCACGTAGTCAGTTTGCAGGTCCTTGAGTGTGCCGTCCAGCGCAACCGGGACGTCCTCCGGCGCATGGTTGGTGTTCCTGCAGAAACGTTCCAAGACGTTACTCTATGCCATCCAGTGGTGCTCCAAGGTAAAACTGACTGACTGACCAGAGTTTGGAGGTGATGAAGAGATCTTCACGCTTGACGATGCCCTCGTCCAGGGCTTTCTTGAGACCAAATCCAACCTGCAGTGAAGAGTTTAATTCCAAAATTGTGAAGATACCATTCGCTTGATTGCTGAAGAGTCACTGATGCGAGGAGGAGATTCAGCAAATCATCCATCACCTCTTTTTTCGTTGTTGTATGCTTGAGCACAGTCAATGTGCCTGTAACCTGCCTGCACGTTATTCAGTAGTGTAAAAAAAAATCAGGAATTCAAGCAAGGATAACAACTAGTATGAATTAATTAGACTGAAGCACTGAAACTGGACCTAGATCAACACAGAAATGGAAAAAATGAACATCCACAGTATAAGTGACAACAAGAACCAAGGCTGCAATTCTAGAGCCTGAAACCAAGAACCAGGGAGGGGTGCAAGGATCAATGATGGACTCACCTTCACGGCGGCATAGACGGCGTCGCCGACGAGTCCATTATCGGCCTGCCAGGTGCCGAGCCCGACCGACGGGATCTTGGCGCCGGTGTTGAGGACGAAGTGGGTGGCCATGGGCTCGCTATCCCCGCTGCCGTACGATCACTGCCTCCAAAGGCTGGCGGAGCCACAGAAATATCTGCATCGACACCCGACACACACGGCCCGGTGCAGTTATAGGCCGGGCCCGGCAGCCAGCGTTGATGCATCTTTGCCCTGTTCGTTTGGCTTATCAGCCAGCCAGCGGTACTTTTTCTCACCGCAGCAGCCAGCAGCACTTTCTCTCACAGCGTCAGCCAGCCGAACGGGCTTGTCGGTGACGCCGATGTGCGGTGGTCCTGACGCGACGCCGCGACGGCGAAGTTATGGGCGGCTTCGTCTCGGCGCTCGGCCGGTGGCTGTTATGTCAATCGCGTCGCATTTTGGCCAAAGCGAGACAGGACAGCGGCGTTCGCGCACGGAACAAGCTGAGTGGGCCTGTGCCGCTCGTCGTCGTCGCAACAGATCCGTGGGCTACTCGAAGGAAGCTCGTCATGAAGGCCCAGGCCCAACCAAATGTGGGTCTAACCTTTTTAAAAAAAGAAGATATGCTCTCTCTCAAGGTGCAATACCTTTTTTATTCAAAAAAAAGGCGCAATACCTTTTCGAAAACACATTAACATTTTCAAACATAACGCACACTCAGCCTATAGATGCATGTTTACTATCCTACTAATGTATCCAAAAAATTATGATAGTAAATTTCGAGATGCATCATGGGTTCTTTTTAAAAAAAAAAAAAAAAAAACGTTGACACGGTTCTGCCTATGTCCTATGATGTACAGCAGCGTTTGTGCAATGTGATTAACTTGAAATAACAAGGTGGTTGAGTTAATCTAATAGCATCTCCAAGAGACTCTTTGCATGATTTTCATTCTCATTTTTTTTTAAAAAAATATATATTAAAAAAATATTGATATTAATGGTACATAATCAATATCATCGAAATATCTTTAAAAGATATAAATCTAGTTTTAAAACAAATTTATTAGGAGACAAATATTACACGTATTTGCTACAAATCGAGTCAAACTTATGATACGTAAAACCAAAAACAAAGAATTAATTTAGGACGAAGGGAGTATATGGCTCTTTAAAAATATGGTAGTTTTCTCATATTTTTTCACACAATAAAAAGATAATAAATTATTAAAGTAATGAAGAGAACAAACATTACAAGTACGTTAGAGACAAGAGAGAGATATAAAAGACAATATCCATAGGTTGACTCTTCCAATAGATATAGAGAGTGAAGTTTAGATAGACTTTTAGATCAATTTCAATAGCCTTTCATGAACCCACTCACTAAATCATAATTTAGAGAGTCATTCTATCGAAAAAAATACTATCCATATCTCTCATCCCTTGAATAACTTCTCTATATCATTTTTGATACTTTGAGAGCTAGTTTCACCCTCTACTTTAGCAGGTGATAATAAAAAGTTACATGACAGAAATATTTAGAGTTCTAGAAAAATGTGTTGGAGAGATTTGTTTTTACTAAATCTTTATTGCTACCATTAGTACTAAAGGATATGAAGATCTCTTTTAGTTGCTCATCTTAGATGCACCCGTTAAAATTACTCCTCTCATGCTCGTGGTGTGTTTGGTTTGGTTGTAGCTTTTTGAAAAGGTTGTGGGCTTTAGCTTTTTGCAAAAGTAGCATTGGAAAAGCAATTGTGAAGAAGTCAAAAGTCCATCTGGTTGATCAACTGTGGCTTTTGGAAAAACTTTTCTCACTTACAACAGGACCCCACCTATCAACTCACTAGATCCATCTTCTACCTCACACGTGAGCCATTCGAGTGGGGGATCATCGATCGGGGCCTCGCCGGCTAGCCGCGGGGCGGCCTAGGCTCGCCGGCCATCCACGAAGCAGGTGGGTAATTTCTGGACCCAAAAGCACGTGAAAGTGGGGTAGAGGTGCTTTCAATTTTGTACTAGAGGATAAGCATCTTTTGGCAAAAGCAAAGGGAGACTAGAGGATAAGCAACTACAGGGCCTTTTGATTGGTTTCTAGCTTTTGCAAAAGCAAAAGTAGGTTCCAAAGCCCAACCAAAAGGACCCTTAATTGATTTAACAATCTTCTCGATCCCTTAGGGCAGCTGCAACGCAGGTAGCACGTATCTTTGGCCCTAATTTTTTTTTGTTCCACCTAGGAGGGCTACTACTAGAGCTAGCATTTCTCCAATCCAAGCAGTACTCATCTTCTTTTCTTCCATCGTTTTTGGTCTCCCACCTTTATTCTTGAAACCAGTTCCCCTCTCTCCAGTTGTCCCAACTGGTACTGCCTCATTGCCACAACGTCTATTGCGAGCTGCTCCATTCACTGCTTGCCCTTTATGTCAGATGAAGCCGTAGACTCTTCTGCAGGAGCCTCTGCTGCTCTGCGAGGCAACAAGTTGTTATGATCTGGAGGTCCGCAGCCGACGCGGAGGCTAGGGCAGTTCGACATGCTGGAGCGTTGGGGAGGCCCTTAAGCACTATGAATCTCACCTCGCTTAACTGCGAAACCAAACACCATCGTCTACACATACAACAACGGGAGATCACGTCAACAAATAATTTCCATCCCAGCCGTCTCCCGTGAAATGGAATCAAGGCCGGCCGATTTTTCAACCCACGCAAAATTGCAATTGTACTCACTCCACTCAGACGCATCGATCACGCTCGACCAGGTCGCTGTCCCGTAGGAGCACGTGCCAGTTAACGCTGCGCCCAACAGTCACCCATCTTTCTGTGCCCGGCGTCCGTTGTGACGCAGACGCTGGACGGCAGACCGCCGGCACAGCCGCACAGGCAGTCAGGCACGGGCTGGAGACCAATGACCACGGCGGGCTTCCTCTACGATCAACACGCCGAGTCCGTCGATCACATCGCCGTCATGTTCTGTGCGTTCTCAAGAGACTACTAGTAGATAGAGCACACAAAAGCGCCTGGCAAATGACACTTTGTTCTCGCTATGTGGTGCCTAGACGTGACGAGCACCACACGGTTTGGGACCCTACAGTGCACAAAACGCGTGGCTGTACAACCTGTAGCAGTAGCAGGCTG
Source organism: Hyparrhenia diplandra (assembly GCA_015847255.1). Taxonomy (NCBI): domain Eukaryota; kingdom Viridiplantae; phylum Streptophyta; class Magnoliopsida; order Poales; family Poaceae; genus Hyparrhenia; species Hyparrhenia diplandra. The sequence continues at coordinate 45,973 of JADLZK010004076.1, forward strand.
CTGCACCTGCACGTTCCTTTGGAACAGAGGCCTGCCGCCTGCACGAGAAATTTTTCCCGATCCGTGAAGAATCCCTGTCCCAAAGGGGGGCGGGGTATCGGCCGGCCCCAGGGCCGTCGTCCAACTCCACAGAAAGACGACGGCGACGCCTCGCCTTCCTAGTACGGTCGGTCCGCTCGCTCTTTATTACACGACTAGTAGCTGGGCGCGCGCCTCCGCGCGCCAGTGCTGGAACAATCTCTAGGGGTATATAAGAAAATATTAGAATAACATAGCAGTAGGTATCAATGGTTTCATATACTTCAGTAGTGTCGAAGCTAAACTGAATGTACATAGCAGAAAAACAGCACTATAGTCTACAAACAAAAATACACAGGCGTTGTCCGAGCCTGTTTAGTGATACAAAAAAGAAGGAAACACCTCAAAGCCTATTTCAAAGTCTGCATTTCACAATTAATAGAGGTGACATAGCTGGTCTTCAATGATCCAAGGCAACAGGAAGCAGGAAGCGGAATCAGGTTTGCATGACAGTCATTCAAACTCGGTCCATGATAAATTATGAATGGGCTCCTCCCTAAAACATGTAAAACCACGGATTAAAAATATAAGCACTCATTTGTTTGTAGTAGTGTTGCCTTGCCAATTAAACTGCAAGTACAGTGCAAGATTTTTAGAGGCATAAAACATCATTTATGATCCTAGAGCCAAATAATGTGAAGCCAATTGCAGTTATAACGGTTCAATTAAAACTTGTATGATGGCAGTTCATTTTTAATTAGACTTAAGTATGGTTGTAAATGTGAGTGCAAGAGAGGCAATAGTTGTCACCAATATATTAAAATTACCAACTACTAAATAGTGAAAATCGTTAATATACCTGGAAGCATACTATAGGTTGTTGCAGTACATTTTTAGAAGGCACTGGGTGTTGTCCCTTGGTGGGGCAATGACTGTTCAAAACACTGCATTGGTAGGCCATAAGTTAGTTATCTCAATATGATTGAATAATATTAGTACCTACAAACATCACTACATAGTGAGAAAGTGAAACTGGAATTTGGAAATCTTGAACTGCTGAGATCATATCACAAGGCTACAAGGGAAGAAAAAAACATTCAGATCGACTTTGTATACCATTCTAAAGTTGGAGTTAATTAGTATTCTGAGATTATATTCCATATGATAAATAGAGAATGTACACATAATTTTAAATTTCACATGTAAAATCTAAGGAGATTGATAACTACATCTAGAGTTGTAATAGCGTTCTATGAAAGCTTGAGGTAACCAAAACAGAGTAAAGGAACACATACTTCATAATGGGAAAGAGCTTATTGTTTTGTATGACCAGTCAGGGATATTTTAAATGATCCAGACATGACTAACAACTGTATTCTCATAGTAGGCATAACAAAGGTTGCAACTTAGAGAAAGCTAGGATACCAGAAATGTGAATCCATAATTACTTTTTACATGGCTTAAAATCCTGAATGAAAGATGAGGAATGGTTGCATTCTCACAGTAGTAGCTGCTTTTCAGATATCCAAAGTACAGCAGCTACCACAAATTTGAGCAGTGGTGGCAGAGGCAAGGAAAAAGGCAGCTACTTATACTTTATTTAAAATGATGAAAAATAATACAATCCATTTTTGGAGCAATTGTCCTATACAATTGAGTACTTATCATATCATATTGACAAGCGCCAACTGTAGAGGTAACGGTTTGAATGAAACCATTACCGCATTTATGGCAGAAATATGACCTGGTGATCATGGAAGAGGCAAAGAGTTTTAAAAAACATTGTTCATAGAAGAGGTTGATCAATAGGGAGCCCGAGGTGAAATTAGTGTAGCCATTGTCAGTCAAAAGGCTGAACTGTAAAATGACCTCATCTATTGTTATAAACCGGAAGACCATGTTGGAATGGAAGCAAACGCACAAAATATCTTCAGAAATCTGCACGCTTGTAAGTGAGTAAGTAATGAAAGGAGTGAAAATAGTATCCTATATCACAGCTGTGAGAAGAAGAAGGAAATATCCTCAAGCTTCTTCTATTGAAAACATCAATGCAAAAAGTGGCACTTGGCGTGGCCACGATTCCAGTCTTGGAAGTGCAGACCTGAACAATCTAAAACAAAGTGTATACAAAAATTATTTTTAGCTCAGAGCTTGGTAGATCAAACACTATCATCATGCTATGAGAACTGTCAGATTACATGAGATAATATAGCTACATGTGCAAACTTGAAAGGAACGTAAATAATAAAAAATTCCATTCTAGTTAGCGCCACCAACCGGGTACTATAAGAAAAATATTCCATCCCATTATGAAAACATGTATCATGAAGCTAGAAAGCTGAATGTGGACTATCAACTCATCATGCTAGTCACAAACGAATAATGTGTCTAAATCTAACATGTCTTTGGCAAAAGTTGTTTTTATTCGGTTTTTTGCAGTTACTATGCTGCAGAAGACACATTTATATATAAGCTATTTATTTTATTAAGAAGTGGTTGTAGATACAGAGGAGAGAAAATAAGATAGCCTGTGTTTGTGTGATTTTTATTATCACAAACCTATAGAAGGATTGTAGTGTATTTTCACCTTGACTAAAATAATAGGATGTTCCCAACTCATGCAGTCTGATACTTTTGGACAATAAAATATGCATATAGCACATTGAAGTAGGGAAGAGACATTGAGCAGTTTCATGGACTTATTCTAACAAAATATGTACCATCCAAGTCAACTCAATGCGTATAGTTCAGTCTAGCGAAGAATTTGAACACGGAACTTGCAGTGTAGTGGACAACAAACTGAACAGCCTTGGAAAATCAATTGGGCCACCTGAAATATGACAACATATGTTTCGCTCAGTTTTCAAAATAGGTGGTGCTACAAAGTAGTCAGCAAAATATGCCTCACTCAAATCAGTTTTGAAAAGAGTTTGGTACCAGTTCTCTGAACCTGTACCACGTTGGCTGGATGCTGAGGGAGTGAGCATGCTGTGTGACCCTGTTGATGACAAAACTGAGAAATGAATTTGCCTAAAAAAAGAGAGAAACGAAGCCAAAGCAAATAATTTTGTTTGTGCTGATCTTCATGACAGAATCGTGGGAAGATTATACATTTAGCATCACTTACATAGGGTCATACTGTCCAAGGAAACTCTTCTGTCTCAGCAACTGCATGAGTACCATACAGGTAGTATTTGTCTTGGTGCATCAAGAGATCTTACAGGGGAAAAAAGAAAGATTGTCGTAACGCTTTATCTTCTCGCTGGCAAACTCAGTGGGCATACCAATAACATAGACAAGCTTCCGTTGAATCGCATTTAATGCTATTTGGATCTTTTGATTCTGACTGTCCTAACTGAACTTTTGCAAATGGTTGCTTATGAGCCTTGGTTTGTTCTTTTTTTTTTTGATAGCTAGACTTATCGGCACAAAGTTCCTTTAAACTGGCATTTGGGGAAATAAGGAAGAGAAAACTCAAACCAATCAATTATTATAGCATTTTGTAATAAAAGCTAGATAAATTAGCGTTTAGAGAAACGGAAATGGGCATATGATAAAAAGTGGACTTTTTATTGATAAAAGCACCAAATCTTAGGTAAAGCACGTACATTTGGTTCCTTGTATAGAACGGCATCCATGGCACCTCTGCCAGATTCATCAATTGTACGATGCCAACACCAAAGGCATATCTACCAAGAAAACAATGTCAATAAATATGCTAATTTAACAAGAAAGAAAAGAAAAGGCATCATCCGAACTGCACATATTTAATTAATTTAATTAACCCTGATTTATGAAAAGCACAATACTGAATCATGAAGGTAGAGATGGACAGAGCATCTAATTTATTTCACTCACTGGGTGATGCTATCTAAAATAGGATGGTACAGATACTTGTCAATGCTACAGCGGTGCAGATGTTGTTCAGACTATTATTGTCAAATTCCAAAAACATACTGCATCAGTAATGTGTACTAAACAAGAGCAATACTGACATCTCTTGGCCTTTCCCTTTGTTGAAAAATACAAAATACGTTTCACAAACCATGAAGAGAACACATAACTGGAGGTATTTATTACCAATCATTTAGCATGAGAAACGCAAATACAATCATATAAAATAATTAGTGCACGAACTACATCAAAATAAATAAATAAAGACCATGAAAAAAAAATAAAACAGATTGTCTGCACATCACAATGGTACTCGAGCAGTAAGCCTTAGATGGTCACCTCATATCCACATTTACATGGTTTCAGTTGTTTATCTGTCAATTCCATCTTGTTCAAGCAAAGTGGACATTTTTCATTAGTTTGTCGCTCATGGTCGGCCCGCCTTAACAGCTGAAGAAGCAAGATAACTGAAAACAAAAGAGTAGTTATCTTGCTAGAATATGACAAGGATGTACAGTTTCAGAAAAATAATGTAGACAACGGCATCGGATAGAAGCCGGAAAATATGAATTTTGACATAGCAATGCATCTACCACTCCAGCCGGCATAAAAGCATTGCTAAGAATACCACAAACTTATATCAGTAGGTCTAAATTCTGAATAATGATAAAGCTTGAAAGATCAGGGCACAATAAGGCAATAAAAATATGAAAGAACAGGCAGTTAAATGAAGCTTTGGTAGCAGCAAACCATATACATTAGTAAGAGAAAAGGAGAACAATAGATCCTGATCGAAACTGACCTTGTTATTAATTGTTTTATGATTTTATCATAGATTCAACATCAGCCAATATGGAAACATCTCCTACCAAGCTAATGGATTGGCCAATAGATGCTGTTCATCGATTGGCCGAAAAAAAAAAAAAAAAAAAAATCCCAAAGACCTTGCAACTAACAATGAAGCTCCGGCCAGACAATAACCGGATCTTTTAAGTATTTTTCTGCTGAAAAAAACAGAGGAGGCAGCCACCACGCAGGTTCAAGCAAAGAGCCAAAGACACATAATTGTTAGACCACTTTCATGAAAAGTTAAGCAACATAGGAGGCAGCCACCACGCAGGTTCAAGCAAAGAGCCGAAGACACATAATTGTTAGACCACTTTCATGAAAAGTTAAGCAACATAGGCCACAAAGTGGCAAACACTAAGCTCACATAGCATTTGAAAGACAGGACGCTATGTATATATCAAATTAGCACGGGAAGTGAAACCTTTTTCTAACAAATTCAGTTCAACTATTTATCAAAATCAAATGGTGGAAACTGAAACCACTCTGAAAGGTGAACTGCACGCACCTGCTACACTAATCAAGATTGCATGGTGGAATAGACAATTGGCATGGATGTCTGAAATGAGTAATATCCTACATACAAGACTTATATATGTCTTTATCAGACATAAGAATTTTAAATATTTCTATATGTAATATTTCTAAAAACTTTGTTGAGCCATCACTAACTTGAAGGGGGACAACATCAGCTAAATGAATGAAACTACAAAATTCAATATATTTCGACAGTCCATAATGCTGAATCTAAACTCTGAAACACACTCTGAACAAATCCATCATGTGCAGCAAATGCAGTGTCGTTCTAGCACTCAGGCAATCCATCATATGGCAGGAAATGCATGCCATAAGAAAAGCAACTGGAAGTATTAAAGATAAATCTGAACACATAAAGTCTGCACTTTACGCCTCTAAGCAAGTTTCTTCTCCCTTAAACTTGGGGCACTACTCCTATATGAAAGCTATGATGGCCAAATCTGTTTGCATGACCCAAAACTGAAAGGCTGGTATGCAGGAACATCCATTCATTCCAAACCTGAAAGCCTAAAGAAAAATTTATCCTGGCAATCTTAGTCATCTCAATAGGCATTCATCCACCTGAACTGTATCTTGCCACTATCAGAGCCTTGATAATTGCTCTAATGTTTTTCAGTCTTTAGAGCAATATATACACCAAGTAGGCACAACAATAGGCCACTCTCCATAGGAATGTATATACTAATTAAGAATGCAATCCAATGATCCTTCACTGAACATACAAGAATCGCAGGATATAAGATAGAATGTGGCTTACACTGCATGGGGCCACAGTACAGCTCTGGTGCTCCTGGGCGCAGTGGCTACCACCCTCTCTTCTGCCGGGACGCCACACAAGCTAAACATAAGTCGGGTCAATTTAACAGTAACATAATGTACCTGAATTGTACATCCTGTAGGTGGATCAAGCTAACCTAAACAATCACAATTTAGCAGGTTGGTGAATAGGAGTTCATGCTCAAGAGGAAACGTGGAAAAAAAAAAAGATTACCTGAGGTCTCTAAGCATGGTAAAAATAGTTAGCCTAATATGAACGTACTGCCTCCATCACCATTGTACAGATCTATGTGAACTAATAAAAAGAAAAGGTCATGTTGATTAATTTTCATTTCTTAGATCCTCAATTCAGAATTACTGTATTTCTTTTAAGCTGACATAATCTGAACCATTAGGGATTGGCCAATTAAAATTTCTTTTTAGCAAAGTCTTTTGTCATCTGCCATAATTCAAATACTCTTTTTATATACAACAGATGGGCTGCTCTCTCTTGAGAGAAAGGAGATCCCTAAGAATTGCCTGAGCAGCTACCACAGATGACTATGACACAAATTGAACAATCGGTATTTACTAAATCCATGTAGCAGAAGAATCTGCTTTCAAGGTTCACAAAATCGACACAGAAAAATAGCAAGCCAAAATGAACTGTACTCGAAAATGACAGAAATCTAAGTGTTGATGAATGATGAATGCGATTAAACTCATGTCTGCCTGTACAAACAGACCAGTGGAGAACATTGACCGTATATTTTTAGGACTGAACCAAAAACATGATTCTTAGATGGGAAATCAGTTAATATAATTCAACTCCAGCAAACCAGGGCAGGCCAGTGTCATCTGTATTACTTGCAAGCATTGTCATACGTACAGGATGTGGTCATAAATCTCTGCCCCCTGATCTGTACGGTCGGTTGGCTACTATTAGGTGCATATCACTGTAAATGAAAAAGCAACCATCTATGACCAAAGTATAGGCAAATAAATGGGAGCGTAGAGATTTGGTCAACGAGGAAAATTGGTATGTGGCAAGAATAATAAAAATTTTGGACCAACGAATGGTTGTAAGTATTGCCGCAAGACAGAAGCTCACATCTCAGTACCTAGAACTGTATGTATTGAACACCACACCGAATCAAGGGTCTGCAGTGCGCAGATGAAGATATCTCAGCAAACAACGAAATACACATCCACAAAAATAAACTGTAAGTGCGCCGATTCGATGAAGCAAGCCAAAAATCGGACAAAATCCAACATCTAACCCTAACCCTAGGGCACATCAGACCTCACCTACGAGGTGTGCGTGTGGCGTAGTGGAGCACAGCAGCTGCGCCTGGCAATGGCAAAGACGGAGCTGATGAGGTTTGACGGCGGCGTGGGGTGAGGCAGCGCGCCATGGCCGGCCGGGCTCACCTCAGCCCCCTCCTGCCGCCGAGGCCAACGGCCGTGCGCAGCGCATGGAGGCCGTCGAGGTCAAGGCCTGCAGTAGCGCCGGGACCAGGAACGGACGGAGCCGGGGATGGCAGCGACGATGAGGAACCATGGGGGAGCGAAGGCGTGATGCGGGGAGGGAGAGAGCTGCAGAGGCGGACGCGGAGAGAGCGAGGTAAGAGAGGAGGACGGTAAAAAACGGTGGGTTTCTCGGTTCTCAGATCGGGTAGAAGCCGAGACAGATATCTAGAAGCTGAGTATATATATGAACGGAGTAGGAAGCTGGCAGCTTCGGCATGAATCCAGCTGAAGACAGAGAGGGAGCCGGATAGAAGTCAGAGGGAAGGAAGTAGAAGCTGGACAGTAAGAAGCTGATTAATTAAATCAAAGCCACACATCTCAAGATCTAACCGCGGTAGAAAATTTTGACTAACGTGGATGGGCGTTCCACGCAGGAAGCTATTCCACTTTCTATCGTTTTAATTTAACGGGAAACCGCGGGGGCACTATCCTCCGGTCACTTATCACCGCCACCCGCTCGGCTGACCACCGGGGCCGCCCGCCCGCCCGCCAGCCCGACGGCAGGCGCGCGCGCTTTCCCCGCCAGCACACGCAACCCGGCGGCGCTTTCCCCGCCAGCCCCCACCGGGCCCGGCTCCCAGCGTCGGCTTCTGGGATCCAATCCAGTGGCCCCGCAGCGTGGCGCGCGCGCGCGTCAGAGTCGCACCAACCTCCGCCGCCGTGACGCCTGGCAAAGGCCGGAGCCGGGAGCCTCCATCCACCCACCTGAAATTCCCGTCCCCTCCAGTCCACCATCTCGTCGCCTTTTCCACCCTCCTCCTCCCTCGCCCTGCTAGCTGCTGCTGTTGGCAGGAGTAAGTACCTGTCAATTAGCACTGTGAAAACCACATTCGCCGCCTCCTCTCCTCGACACCCAAGTTCTTGACCCAAATTCTTCGCCCTGCTAGCCACTGCTGTTCCTGTTCGTGTTCGGTAGGCGTACTTGTCAATCAATTACTGTTGAAATCCCCTTCGCCGCCTCCTCGAGACCCAATTCCTCTTGCCTAAAACCCGCAGTGATCCGCCCAAGTCTTTCGCCGCGGCCACCGAGCTGCCTGCGGCGGGAGTGACCGGCGGAGGCGACAGGACGTGGGTCGACGGAGGCGGAGGCGGAGGCGATGGCTGGGATGGTGGGGAGGCCTGGTTCTTGGGGCGGCCTGGTGCTGCGGGTGGGCCAGACGTTCTTCGCCGCTGCCTGCATCGGCATCATGGGCAGCTCGCTCGGATTCGCCAGCTACACCGCCTTCTGGTAAGCTACATGAATCAAAACCACAAACCCGTTGACCTTTGTGGTCTGGGGTTTTCTTCTGGTCTCTGTTGCTTGAGGTTTTCTCCTGAATCCGTCCATTTTAGCGGGGAGCAAACCAATTAGCATGGCTCTCGCCTCTCTCGGCTTCAGCAATGCGAGACTCCCTGGATGGGGTTTCTGGCGCGGTCAGCAATGCGAGATTAGTGGCTACGGTTCTGGAATTTAGGCGCGGTTTGGTGCTACTAGTACCCCATTTCCCTCAGATCATTCGTTGATAACTCATCAGTGCTCATAATTTTTGTTTTTGATCAATTCAGTTGTCATAATTAATTTTTGAAAGATCAGTCACCATAATTATGTTCATTTATGGGGATTGTGGAGTGAGGGAGAGACGAACAAAGCTGCTTGTTAATTTCTGGGTTGTGTTTTGTTAAGTGCATTTAGTTCTGAGGGTTGGTTGCAGCATTCGAGACAAATTCTGAGAAGTACAGTATATGATTATCGTCCAATTGTACAGGTAATAATCTGAAAAACGTATTAACATGGTGATATCGGAGGTGTATTCAAAGAATCTGTTTTTCTAAATGATGTTGGGAGCTTGAAACTCGTGGTGCATTTGTAGTCATTCCAGTATCTAATACTGGATCCTTGTTGCTGTGATTGCTTCTCTCCTGATGTTTAGCAAGCTATTAACTTAGATGGGTACAGCTTGTAATTTCTCTCCTTTCAAATTTGCAAAAGAGTTCATATTGCCTTTCACATTTCAGCTACTTGCTTGCATCAATGGGACTTCAATGCTGTGGAGTTTCAGACTTTAATTTCTCTCCTTTCAAATTTGCAAAAGAGTTCATATTGTCTTTCACATTTCAGCTACTTGCTTGCATCAATGGGACTTCAAATGCTGTGGAGTTTTGGACTTGCGTGTCTTGATGGATATGCCCTTGCAACCAATAAGAATCTCACCAGCCCCATTCTACTGAGCTTGTTTGTCGTTGGAGACTGGGTAATGACTAAACTCATTTTGGAAATCTTGTCATCTAGTATCTTGGATTTATTGCCCCAGGTTTTTTTATGTACCTACCTATATATGCTTTGATAAACCCTTAACATCTAGTATATTATACTACTTTTTTTTGAACAAATATATTATACTACTTCATAGAAGCATTGAAGTTGTCCATATGATATTCCAAACTGATTGATATTTTTGCAGTTCTTTTCTATATGCCTGGAAATGTTGACCTTTATCCATAAATTTTGCTATGCTACTACTCTAGAAGCTTTTGTTTTGTTTTAAATGTTTTAGGATTCTCGTGTAAAAGCTCGTGAACTTTTTAGCTACCAATTTATTCGTGAATAGGAACGCAAAAATATTTGTACATTTGTTCAAAAAGCTGAAGTTCTATTTATATCAATATAGATTTTGGTCATCAAAGTTGTGTTTTATAGAGTATCAATTTGCAAACTATTTCTTGTTTGTGATGGAGAGAGTTATAATAATATCTAGTTGTACATGATGTTCATTACTCGTGCTCTCCCTATTACTTGCTTCTTGTTAGTTTGAAATTGGAAAAGTTTGGGTTTCTGTACATGATGTTCATTATTCACGCTCTCCCTATTTGATGGATGATACATTGTGATGCCAACTTGGGGTGCCAAATATCAGACCTGTGTATTACATGTAATCTGGTGTGAATTTGTTATTTGTCAAATTGTACAAGTCTAGCCTTTTGTTATTTGTCAAATTGTACAAGTCTAGCCTTGTATCCATTTGGGCGATGCTCATCTAATCACATCAATGGTTTCAGCTGCACTAATGGAAATCAATCTACTGAGTGTAGGTAACGGCAATTCTGTCATTCGCCGCAGCAAGCTCATCTGCTGGTGTCGTAATTCTATTTCAAAAGGACGTGTACTTCTGCAGAAGGTATACACAACTGCCTTGCGGAAAATATGAGCTCGCCACAGCGTCTGCCTTCATGTCTTGGGCACTCAGTGCTACATCAGCCTTGATCATGTTTTGGCTCCTGGCTGCTTTCTGATCTTGTGTAAAATTTGTGATAGCTTTGTTTATAGTGCCTACTTTGCTGTTCTCTCGTAGTATTTAGCAGACCACGTAGCCCAAAAATTTAAATGCTGGGATCATGTAAAGTTCTTGAGGGAACAGTTACTAATGGAAGAAATTCACTGAACAGATTCATATCTGCCTAATTAGTTGCCATTCGCTGTCTTTGATGCAAGGTGACCTTGCAGCAATGAAGCAGTTCTATGTAAACAATCTGAAAAGACCTTTGATTTTTAAATTTTGACAAAGATGGCATTTATGTTCTGTGATGCATTTTTAACTCGAGCTCGACTGGGCAATGGTAACATGCTGTCGACAAAACCAAACAAGTTGCCAATTTCACATCAAGGCAGTCGTTTTAGAATCTGTGAAAGAAACGTCATAAGTTCTGCATAATAGACTAATTAGCAACACATCTGAATGATGTATCTGCATCCCTGACGCGTTTACAAGATCTTGGGTTTCTTGCCGGATACACAAGAGAAGACAGCATCGAAGTAATGTACTAGTGCAGTAGCAACCTTGAACAGAACAGGAATGACAACCACTAGCATCTCCATCAGGCACAGCTCCACAGGCCCAAAACATTCGTGGAGAAGCATATAATTCTTGGGGTCCTCCAGGACTCCCGACAAAACTTTTTTTTTTTTTATCGATGGCCAAACATCAAGTCACTTAGGTTTGACTAGGTCAGGTTAGCGTCTGGTTTCATGTCTTAACTGAGGCGTGCCAAGCTTTTCGCCTAGGTATGGATTGATCCCACAAACCATGTGCCCATAGTGTCTTGGCAAGATATCCTTGCAAGCCAAGTTGTGGCTAACTTTTTCTCTCTGCCACAAGTTAGACGATTTATGCAAAAAAAGTGTGGCAACCCTTGGCAATCTTAGGAATGAAGCAAAGATGTTCACCTTGCAATCATGAATTGTCAAAAATATCGATATTGTACTGCACCAATTTTCGTACAAAGGCTGAAAGTTTCTGTTAAACAAACGAAGGGATCAATAAAGAAGCAAAAAGACTCTTAAAAGGAAGCAAAAAGCTTCTGTTAAACTTCAGGAATATAAAGTCAAGGACAAACATCCTACTACACTGATTCAAAATCCATTTTTTTTATCAAACTTCCATCTAGTAGAAAAACCCCAGCACCTTGCCACCAACGTTCTTCCTCCTGGCCTCTTCATGATCCATGATGCCAGCAGAGGTAGTCAAAACAATAAAACCGAACTGCACAACAAATAGTGGAAGATAATTAGCTTATAATATCAAATTGAACTGTGTGTACAGAAACCCAGCGTCACATCTATATATAGTTAGCAACAAGCCAGTATGGCGAAGGAACGGACCTGACGAGATGGAAGGAGCCTAGCAGTCCACCCTTCAATTTCCTTGACACCAACATCAAAACGAGGACTGATTACTCCACACTTGTTCAGCCTGCCGTTCAACTCAACAACAATCTTTCCAGCACGATGGTCATCAACATACTCAAACTCACCGATATACCCTGCACAAAAGGACAGCAGTCATGAACCCTTCCCTTGCTTTCAACAAGTTTCAAACAAAGTGTAAATAATGAGAACTAACCATGCTTCTGCATCACCAAAAGGAACTTTATGATCACTTTTGAAGATGGCCTGATCATCACTTGCCTCTTCCCACGCTTCTCAGCATTATACATGCTCTTGAGAGCATCGTTCAAGACACTAACTCTCACCATCTCGGCAAACCTGCAGAGATGTGCACCAGCAGACTTGGTGAAGAGAATGAAAATATTCAACATTTAACTTTTAGTTGTTCAATGGCAAAGTATGTATGTAGTTTAACTATGGTGTAGGAGCATCTTGTAGACCAGATTCTTTTTATCATTTTTGGGTTTGATACAAGAGATCTTTCCCAAATGGTAGCAAGAAGATTAGTGGGCACTAAGAAGTCCAAAATGTTGCTGTTTCTTCATCTAGTGGTGGAGTGGACCATGGGCCGTCTTATTGTCTATTGTTTAGTATCTGTAAGAATAGAAGGTTGTTAGTAGTTAATATTGGTTTGCTTACGTGTTTGGGTTAGCCGATTAGAACTCTTTGTGTTGCTTGTTGTAGTAAGACTCTGTTCAGAACTCAAAGTACTCAAACCATGAAATTTCATTGCTTATGGAAATAAAAATTGGCCGTCACCAGTTGTGGAAAAACAGACTTGTAAGGCTGCCATGTGTTACAAACCCAAAAGGATTACACTGGCTGCTTTGGAATAAAATAATTGAGTATATATAAGAAACAGCAACTAGTAAACCATCAAACAGAGGTCTACTAACACATAACAGATAACATTTCACAAAGGTAAAAATAAAAGATACTTTGTGGCAGATGAATGGGTTTAAAAAACCCCAGCATGAAAATTAAATGGAAAATCGAATAACACTGACCCACAGGCCACAAGTCTTGCAATCATAATGTTTCAGTAGTCCACAAACTGACTATACACAACTTTTATTTGTAGCATAATGTCACAATGTGTGAAACAACACATTGACACTGTCATCAACTCACCATTTCTTTTTGCCAAGGACAACAGTAATCGCTAACATAGGATGTTGCCATGAGCATACTGGAAACTAGATAACCTTGTCCCCCCTATGTGGAACACACTCATAACATATGGATTTCTATAGAGACAATAGAAGTATAGCTTGCTTTGCCAGTGAATAGTTGTACCTAGACTATGTAATGGGAGAAGTATTATATCAGCAAAAATAGCTTTGGAAAGACATGGTTCTACCCATAGCCAGAATTGAAAGGCATCCACAAGGAATTGACATCCAAACTAAACATTTGGCTTCCTCACGCCCACCAGACCAGGGAATTACAAAATCATATTGCTATTACATTGAAATAGGGTCTGTGCTAAGGATAATTATCTAGACAGGTTAACAAGGAATTGAGTCAGTGTAAACAGTATGTCCTAAAACTAATCTACAAACAAATGGAGAATATCAATTGAACCAAAACAAAGCCTTATTTGAATAAATAACGGCAAGGAAAGCCTTTTGAATTGGTACGTTAACTAAATTTTCCCCAAACAAGTGCTCAGCTGCTCACACAAAACAAAAATTTCGGTTGCAAGTATCTCAAATAATCCAAAATAGGGACGCAACATGAAGAAGCATTTAGACAAACAACATAACGATTGGTGAATTTAGTTAAGCACAGGACATATTTACAGGAAGCCAATAGCTGGCTGGATTACATATCCACTAACGGCTACGGTCGCTACTCACGAACTATTGTACTAAATAAGGATTAAGATCCGGATCCACAAGAGGAAGGATGAGTACCTCTCGAGGGCAGTGGGCAAAGCCGAGGTTACTCCTCCGTTGCGGCTGCGGCGGAGACCGGAGAGCGGAGAGGCAGGCAGGCAACAAGGCGACGGCCGACAGGCTAGAGCGGCAGAGGAGGAGACGAGAGAGACGAGTCGAGGCGAGGGTTTTCAGTGTTCCCAAGGCCAGTTATGGTGGGCCTGGTTTGGGCTGAGCCAAATGAGGCCCAAACGAGAGGCAGATGTGATGTTGGGCAGCATGTTGGTGCTACATGAGTCCATATATGTTAATGAGAGCTATAGCGTGTTTATGCAGGTTAGTGCAGCTAACGTGCATAATTTGTTTGTTGTTTCTTTTGTGATTAGTGATCTGAGCGAATGTTTCCACGAAACAAGAATGATTTTTTTTCTCCTTTCATTAGAGCAATCCGTAGGTTTTTGATTTTTTTTTAATTTATCAAGTAATTTATAAAATCTGATAAAAAAACAACGGCTCTAACTTGTAAGGGAACATGTAAATGCACGTACCACCATTTTGAAAAGCATGGATTTCTGAAATAAAATCCGTGCGTTCCGTCATTTGCTTTTGCTTGACGTATTATTCCAACACAACACACAATTCTCACTCCAAGGTGCAAAGTCTCGCCTTAAGAGGACTTTCACCCATGCATCATTACATAGTGTACAACAGTAATAACAACCTAAAAAGAGTGAAGGATTATGTACACTTACACGCAACTTAATATTCACAGGTACTCATCAGCATCATCTCGTACAACAACAGGTTCCATGTAGCAAGCCTTTGCTTGCTTTTCTTTCTGGCATGCCTCACGGCTTCACGAAGTCAAGGCTGTGGGGACGCCGGACGCCGGCGACGCGACGGGCACCTCGCCGGAGAGCGTCGTGCCACGCCGACCGCACCGGAGCTGGCCATAGTAGTCTGGGAGAACAGATCGGTCGTCGCCGTCGTCACCTGTTGGTACCGACCGGAGTCGCCCGGGAGATGGAAGTAGGACGTCGGCGAGGGCTCGTCGAAGAAGAGGTCGCCCACGGAGACCTGCCCTTCCTTCTTGTACTGCACGATGGCCCTGTAGATGAACGGGATGAGGCCTTCCATGGCCAGAAATTAAATCTGCAGAAGAGCTCACGGGAGAGCTAGCTGGAAGACGGGAAGCAGAGGATGAAGGATACACGACGACACTTTAGTCGTCTTTAGAGGGGTTTGTCTCTTGAGGCGGCGATGGAGGCAAAGGTGAGCTTAAAAAGGGTGACAAGATGCATGACTTGGACACTTGAAATGGATAGAGACCATCAGACCAAATGGAGTGATTTCCAAGGATCTAACTGTATCTAATATTATATATTCCGATAAGATACATGGTGCTACTGATATTATTCTCTGACAGCAGCTTGAGAGCAACTCTGAATTGGTATGCGATGCCAAGCCACTCAAATGTGGCTTGTTGGTTTTAAGCCGTGTGTATATTGTTTTTTTTGACAGTTACTGTGTTTGGGAAAATTGATTGTTGCATGAATTTCAATATGATATAATAAGTGACAAAACGTCATGGCCAGTGTTCAAAGACCTACATGATGACACAATTTCAAGAAATGTAACAAATAAATGCAAGGTGAAGTATATACTGCCCCAGTTTTATCAAGTTTAAACTTTTGGATGAATAAAGTAGCAACCAAATGCCCACATTTCTGTCAAATCTAAGCGATCACTGCATAAAGTCAGTAATAATTTTCAGAAAGAACCGAGTTCCTTCAAATCAAAACAAAAAAAGTAAGAAAAGGGTGAGATTGTTTTGCACGGTGGTAGGATTAATTCCAGCACTGGGAGGAGACTTGAACGCAAGGGTTGTTCAGTCTTAGAAGGCGAGTTTTACAAGTGGACAGCGACGCGGTGGAGTTTCAGTGCAGGGAAATCCTTTTCTAAAATCTAAATTCAACTCTTGGAAGCATACAGCTTACCTTACCTGCTGCAAAAGAAAAAGGAAGCCAAATGCCTGCGTCTGACTGAGCTGAGAATGAGAGCCCCCGACCATGATTGGTTATCCACCGGAATTCTTAACCCGGTAGCGTAATCCGTTGGAAATCCTGGTCGTTCTCGCGTCACTCCAACCGACTCTGTCCATCTAGACGATGACTTCTGGAGCACTCAGGTGTAGTACTAGTACCAGATATCATTAGAGATCGATTTTTCTGCAGATCGTGTGGCTGCAACTGATCAGCATGGAGAGATTGACCGTTCTAAAATGCTTTTTATATAGGCTGGTTGCTGGAGACGACTGAAGATACCAGTTAGTTAGCAGTTCACATTGGCCAGATCATCTGATGGCTGATGCTAATGCTACTGCTGGTAGGAGTAGTACTACTTATTTATGCCTGGTCAGCTGCAGCCTGCAGGTGATCAGGCCATGATATATTGTTTAATAGATGTAGTTTGGATCGGCTATTTGGCACTGATGTGCTCGTCTCAACTAAACAGGATTCCGGGGAAACTTGATATGATGCTTGAACTCAGGATTGACCTCACATCAGGGCCTGCTGGCTGCTGCTGTCGGTGTCCTTCCTGCTTCGAGCTTCAGAGTGCGTCAGAAACAATACCGCTATCATGGCTCTGCCGGCATGCAGACAGTTGTGACGATGACTAATTGGCGCCAATAAGCTCTATGAATCCGGATTTTTGATATTGGAGTAACGGTGTTAGACTAGCCACAGTGTGCTCCAATTGTTCAAAAAAAAATCAAGTGCCATCTCATGCGATGCCAAGATTACCAATTTGCTTGGAAATATTTAAGGTGCCCACCATTAAGGCATGTTCCTTACCCGAGGCTTGGATTTTTCAATGAGACAATTCGATGCCTGAATTTCAATTCCAAGGTTGATTTGGTATTGAATCCAATCCAATTCCATGTTCTTCAATATCAACATTCGGACAAACTTAGTGATATTCAATTGAACACTTTTTATAGCATAATAAGGTCATTCTCATACTATATATGGGGCATGTTCTATAAATTATCATTATAGTATTCTGGATATGTTTCTTGATATATTCAGTGATGTGTATTCTGGTTTGTACACAGTAGATTTGAGGGGCTTTGTTGTCGTACCTCTAAGTAACTATGGACGCTGATCTGGATGGTTTTTTTTTTTTTATCACATATTAATAGTCAAATTATATATTTAATCAATTTTAATTTTGGAAGGAAATGAAGTGTCAAATTATGTTGTCTATTTATTTTTGGGAACTTTGGTACTGATAGTTTTAATTGTGATACCATAATATATACACTCAACTATGTAACATATTTTAGATCGCCAAAGTTCATGACTAAATAATTAACCTGTTGATTTGGAGATTTTTAGGTCATCACAGATTCATGGGTTCGCAGAAGGCTTTGCATCCAAAGGAACAAACAAGGAAATATAATTATTCCGTCACTAACACATGTTTACGGTAGCATCACATTATCAAATCATTTACTAATGAGGCTTAAAAAATATGTCTCGCAAAATGATTGCATTCTATGCAATTAGCTATTTTTTGGTTTATGTCTAATACTCTACTCATATGTACCAACATACCTTGTGATAGGTGCTAAACTTTAGTAGGAAACCAAACACGTTTGTGGCTGATAGTATAGATTTACGGGAGTATTATATAGCCTGCTCGACGCGTTTTTTGGGCTCGGACCACGCTCCTTTCTTTTTTTTTTTCTTATTTTTGAGATATAAGAAGCTCTTGCGTTTTTTTTTTTTTTTTGACAATTAAGACGCTCTTGCGTTGCACTTGCACGCGAGCGGTCCTGGATCGAAAACAATTACCAGGCCTTTAAATATGGCCCAATTTGAGAATGGTATAGGGCCCGGCCAGTGCCAACTTTCTCAGGTCCAGTTGAAACGGCAGAAGAGTTTGCCAGGGCCCAGGAAGCAAGAGCTTTTTCGTGAAGCGGGTCGTGTCACCTGTGTCGTGTCCCTACCCCTCCCTACCCCTGGTTCCAGCGAACCGCGGAACACTCTGGACTGGATCACTGGACCCTTTTGGACGTCAGATCGAGCTCAATCAAATTGAACCGGCTAAACTGTTTGTGCACGATATCTTTGCTTTTCTCGAGCGCTTTCTGGGGGTTTCTCGTCGACGACTCGGCAACCTATTAAAGATAGAGATGCTCCCGTGCAGCGGTCAGGTCCAGCTTTGCATTGCAAAATCCTTCACTTTGGTGCTTGCCTTGCTTCAACAGACAACTCATGTCGCCGCCGCTGGCGCCGCCGACGACATCGTCGGAGCCGGAACCGCCGTTCCGGCCTCGTGAGAAGATCGTGGAGAAGCAGAGGTACTTCCAGAGCGTCCACAAGCCGACGTACCTCAAGGGCCGCTACGACGTGATCACCTCAGTCGCCATCCCGCTCGCCCTCGCAGTCTCCAGCATGTACCTCGTTGTAAGTACCCATCATTCTCAACCTCGCCTCTCAATTATCTGGATGCCCAAAAAAAGAAGTGGAATTTTGGAGGACTCATGCATGATCGATCTGTGCTGATCGACCGACGTTCTTGATGTTTGTTTGATTCAGGGGCGCGGGATCTACAACATGTCCCACGGCATAGGGAAGAAAGAGTGAGCTCTGAGCTCTCGTACGCACATGAATAATGGCGGTCGTGCTTCGTCAGTGAACTGAACTGTTGTCTCTGGTGGTATTACTGTATACTGTAAAAGTGTAATTATAGTGAAGTAGTAGTCCTACTATAATGTGATTGGGAAAAAAAACTGTGGAACACTCGAAGGCCGCGTGTATTGTGTCAAGTCCATGCGAGAGTGGTGCCTTTGATAGAGGAGTTTGATTGATTGCAACAGGAGCTTGTACTAAGCCGTTGAGCGAATAATTGAAGCACAAGACCTTGTTCAATCACGCATACAATGCCCAGCTCTCGCGTAACACAATCGTCGCAATAGATCACATGACACTAATGGGATTCTTCCTATCAGAAGTACAGCGCAGATCACATAACTCGATCAACCGATTGCTCTGTATTTGCCAGCCAGAGCAGCTAGACATAATCCAATCCAATGTGTTGATTGCGACGAACTCCGGAACTCGCGATCCGCTAATCATACTGAGACTCGTATTATCTACTACTCCTATCTACAATACAATAAAGATCTGCGCCGATTAGAGAATTAGACTATTTATTTGATTAATCCACATTCAACAGCATAAGAAAACAAGAGAGGAAACAACGGTGGGTGGGTGTAATCGTGCTCCTAGGATCAGCATCAGTTGTTCTTGTTCACCACCTCCGCCGGAGGTCGACAACGACGACGCTGACGTTATCCGTGCTCCGGCGCGCGAGCGCGAGCTTCGCAAGCAGCAGGGCCGCGTCGGAGCACGCTTTGTCGGAGTCGACCTTGTCCACGCCCTTCACCGCCGCGGCACCGTCGTCGCCTTCTCGCCCTGGCGCCCCGGCACCGGAGCACGTCGTTCGGCCGCGCGCCGGGCGGCGGCGACGGCGGGCCGTTGCTCCGGAAGCAGGCCCGGACGACGTCGCACGCCATCTCGTTGGTCACCACGTCCCACAGCCCGTCGCTCGCCAGGATCAGGCACTCGTCGTCGTCCGTGCGCTCCGTCACCGTCACCTCCGGCTCCGCCGTCACGAACGGCTTCAGGTAGCCGTCACCTGCGCGCCGCCCAAACCATTTTTCAAACGACATTCTTATTTCTTAGCGAATGGAAGCTCAGACGACTTCGAACAAAAGCGCGCGGCGCTCACCGATGGCTCGAGACATGGCAAGGACGCCAAGCACTCTTGCGCCGTCCCAGTAGATGACGCGGCCACCGGCCTTCTGGATGCGATCTAGCTCGTCATGCCGATCAGGCTGAAGCAATCGGATAAGGTAAGAACGCGAAACAGCAGGCGATCAAGCAAGGTGGCCATGCAGAAAAAGCTTACTTTGTGGTCGACTGACAGGGGCACGGGGACGCCGGCGCGAGAAAGGACGGCGCGGGAGTCGCCGGCGTTGGCGACGACTACGCTGGTGGGGCTGACAACCGCGACGACGGCGGTTGAGCCGGCGTGGTCACACCGCGCGGGCTTCTGCTGCTCACAGCGGCAGGCGTGGCCGCCGTTGCTGCTGTTGCGGCCGGCGGCCCGGCTCGCAGCTTCGTCATCCATCCGCGCGAACCCCTTCTTCATCACCTCTTCCCAGTCCGGCTCCGCCGCCGCCGCCGTGGCACCGTTGCCGGAGCCCGCCTTGTTGTACTCGTCGGCGACCAGCGCGTGCATCCTGTCCTGGCACATTCTGGCCACCTGGTGAATGGCACAAGAACACCACCCGCTCAATCAGCAGTCAGTCAGCACTACTTGACACGAGGTGGTGAGCGCGCGTGCGTGCGTGCATACATGGCAGCAACCGTGGCCATCAAAGACGCCGTAGAAATGGTGCTTGCCGGAGGAGGGGTTGGTGGCGCCGTGCAGGAAGTCCGGCCTGATGGACACGGCGTCCTCCATCTCGCGACGGAGGCCACAGACCGAGGTGACGCCGTACCTTGGCCACCACCAAGTCGAGCCGAGCCCCGTCGTCGTCCGAGGCCTCTGGCACGAGCGCGCGGGCGCCGCGCACGCCACCCTCCGCCGCTTGCCGCACCGCGTGGGCGTGGCACTGGCACCCTCGTCCGTGGCCGTGGCCGGCGTGGTGGAGCTGGAGCGGCATGCCTCGGCCACGGCCATTTCCACCCGAGGGCGGCGCCTGGTAATAAGCGCCGTGATGGCCGAAGCCGACGCCGGCGTCGCCGACTTGGTCTCCTCGCAGCAAATCTCGGCCATGGCGCGCGAGGCCGGATCGGCTCCGGTGCCCTGCGTACGCACGTACGCACGCACGCAAGGAGGCCGAAACGCAATGCCACCATGTTAGACCCCGCTCGGTGCGGCGAAGTCCGACGCAATCTCCGGCGAGGAGACGGAGAGGAAGAGAGGGAAAAGTAGGAGAAGAGGAGGAATACGGCAGTACGACGAATCTTAATTAAAGTATGAGTTTCTGTTTGAATGATTTGTTACAGACTCAAACGCTCTCAGCGCTACTTATCACACTCGACTCCCTCTGGAGCACGCAGGCCGAGCAAGTCCAGTCTGGACCGGATGTCTTCATGTTGGCACGTCTGGGCCTTGAGCTTCTTCTCGGCCCAGCTGAGTCCAGGAGAGCCCCGGGTGTGGAGTGCTGACACCCCTCCTCCTGAGTACCGGCTTGTCCCCAAGCCGGGCCGCCGGAATCGTTGCTTGAGGGCCACCTCGCCTTCCCATGATGCGAGCTCGACGTCCATCCCGCACCACCGGATGAGGACCTCGAGGAATCGCCTTGGCGCCGGGCGATGAAGAAGGGCGCCGAGGACACGCTCGAATCAAGAGTATCTTCAGTGTCGAATGGTAGGACAAACCTCGAGAGCGTGGAGGAGGCACCGCCTTCAGCAGCCGAGACATGGAAGACGGATGCACCGACGGCCGAGGCGAGGGAGTTTGTAAGCAACAATCCCCGATCTTTTCGATGATCTTGAACGGGCCGAAGAATTTGAAACAGAGTTTGTTGTGTGATCTCGGTGCCAAAGAAGATTGCACATAAGGTTGAGCCTCAAGCAGACCAGGTCCCCGATCCGAAGCCGCGTTCAGCACGGTTCTTATCCGCCTGCTTCTTCATTCGGGCTTTTGCTCTTTCTAGGTGTTGGCGCACGGAAGCCAAGATAGTTTGGCGCCGTAAAGCATAGCATCGACATCCCAAGCAGAGGTGAAACAAATTTCACATCAGTAATACCAAAATGGATAGGAGGGTGACCGTAGAGTACCTCGAACGGGAGCGACCCAGGGGAAGAGTGAAGACCGGTGTTGTACCAAAATTACCGCCAGAGAAAGCCACTTGATCCACTTTGTAGGACAGGAATGTACGGCAAATGGAAGGTACGCCTCCATGCAATCGGTTGACGCGCCCGCTTGCCCGCCGTGGGGGGGGTGGTAAGCTGAGCCGAGGCAAAGTTCGACCTTGGCCACCAAAAATCTCCTTCCGTAAATTGCTTGTGAAGATAGCATCACGGCCGGAGATGATGAACCGAGGTAACCCATGCGGCTTGTATATGTTATCAAGGAAAGCCTCGCGCCACTTTTTCTCACCCAGATATGGATGATGTAGAGGCACGAAATGGGCATACTTGCCGAAGGTATCAACCACGACCATGATACGCTTGGCGTGACCGTAAGTTGGTAAGCCACCGACAAAATCCATAGTGAGGACCCGCCATGAAGAAGAAGGAACCGGGAGAGGAGATAGCAGCCCGTGATACTTAACTCGATCGGTTTTGCTTGGGTACGCATGCATGCGCCTTGCAACAAAAAGCCTTGATGTCGATTTCATACCCTTCCGGGCAAACAACTTTTGATCCGATGTAAGTAACAGGGAAACCGTAATGTCCCCGATGGGCTTATCGTGAAGCTGCACATCACCTTGAGAGGGAGAGAGGTGGACGAAGCAAGCCAAACTCGCCCTTGAAGCGGATGATTCCAGCCAGCTTAAAGAGTATGGAGGGACACCGTTAGGGATCCACCGCTAATCGCCCGCAAAGATAGTAGAGGTAGTCGGATTAGATGGATAATCGCCACTAAGCTCCCGCATCCATGTGGGAGTGGATCGCCGAGATAGCCTCAAAGTATTTGTCGGCCGAGCCGCTGGATGCCGAGAGAGAGCATCGCCTACATTGTTGTTGACCCCTGGCTTGAAAACCACCTTGTAATCAAGGCCGGCAAGCTTGGTGTACATCTTGAGTTGCCAAGGAGTGTGTAGACGTTGGTCTGTAATGTGGATCAAGCTTTTCTCGACCGTGAAAATCACAAATGGAGAATGTTGCAAATAAGAACGCCAATCGATCGATGGCAATCGCGATAGCCGTGAATTCTTTATCATATGTCGAGGCCACGAGTACGAGGACCAAGTGCCCCTACCGACAAAGGCAAGTGGATGGCCTTCCCGCGCAAAGAACACAGCCCCCACACCGTTGTCACTTGCATCGCCTGTAGCCGAACGGCTTGTTGAAGTCCGGTAATGCCAAAGACCGAGAGCAGCATGCCAGAGCACTCTTCAATGCGTAGAAAGCTTGTGAATGAGGAGTGGTCCGTGATGAACAATGTGCCCTTCTTAAGTAGATCATACAAGGGTCGAGCAATGACCGCGAAGTTTTTCGACAAACTTCCTGGTAGTATCCGGCCGAGACCCGTGAAAATCACGCAAATTGCTTAGCATCGCGGGGAATAGGCCGTGATTGAATCGCTTCGAGCTTGGCGGTCGTTTGCACCCCAAATTGACTAACCACATGTCCCGATATGCTATTGATTGCTGAGCGAATTTACATTTGCTGAGTTTGATCAACCACTGATCCTGGGATAACAAAGCAAAGACTTGTTGTAGATGTACAAGATGATCTTCCCAGGTTTTGCTGTACACCAAGATGTCGTCGAAGAAGACGATAGCAGCACGATACGCAATAAGGGCTTGAGGGTAGAATTCATGGCACCCGAAATGTGTTGGGAGCTCCAAAGAAGGCCGAAAGACATGATCAGATACTCAAATTGCCCCCTGGGTCCGAAATGCCGCTTTTGTATTCTTCACCGGGCGCCATGCGGATTTGATTGAAACCGGCCCTCAAATCGAGGCAGAAAACCAACGAGCCCCCGCTAACTCATCGAGTAATTCGTCAATCACTGGAATGGGGAATTTAGTTTTGACAGTGAGAGCATTCTGAGTCCGATAATCAACACACATCCTCCAGATTGGTCTTTCTTCTTGACCAGCAAAGACGGGGGAAGAAAAAGGACTCGCTAGGCCTTATCATTCCCGTCTTTAGTAACTCAAATGACTTGGGACTCAATTTCAGCGGTTTTGGTGAGTATCTCAGATCGGGCGGATCGCCACCGGTTGTGCACAGGAACCAATGGGATAGAGTGGTCACACTCACGAGGAGGTAGAGAAGAAGGCGCCGCGAACAATGTTGAATGAGCATCAATCACCGGCCGAACCTCCGGAGGTGTGATCAATCTTGGCCGCCAAGATGGGCCGAGGAAATATGAATAAGTGCAACAATGAGTCACCGAATCTTGCTCTATAATGCCCCCGGAGGGAGATAAACCGATCGCCATAAGTGATGGACAACCATTTGTTGCGCCAATTGACTTTCATTGAGAGAATGCACGTGAGCCAATCCATACCCAAGATGATGTCGTGAGCGGGTCGAGGGAGGATTCTCAAGGTAGAGTGGAAGGAATACCCCGAAACGCACTGTGCCACATCAGGAATTGCAGAGGTGCATGGAAGCAGTGAGCCATCAGCCACCTTGACTTGCATTGGTTGTAACAAGCTGCGCTGGCCAGATAGATGCGCTGCAGCAGACTCGCTAATGAAAGAGTGAGTGCTTCGAGGAATCAACTAGAATCATAACATCTTGGCCCGAAATTTTGCCCATGAATTGAAAGTGATCGAGCATACGGATAGGATCTACCGAGAAACAAACCGAGAAAACCCGAGCCCGACGGCGGTGACCTCCATAGGGTCATCGACTTCAAACTCTTCTGACTGGGGCTCGAAATCAGCTTGGAAGAGCTCCCAAACTTCCTGCAAGGCGTGGAGCTGAGGCTGCTGGGAGCAACGATGGCCAGGAGCCCATTTATCCCCACAGCGAATGCATAGGCCTCTTGCTTTACGGTAGTTCTTCAGAGAAGAGAGCTTGTCATCAGCTTGGACCGGTCTGCTTGTGGAGCCAGCATCATCACTTAGCAACTTGTCATTGCCACGAGCTGGTGGCACAGATTGAGGTAGCCCGACCCGATTCCCGGCAGGCCTGGGAAATGACGGGTAAGGCTGCCTCCGCTTTGTGGACTCCGCGGCCTCCTCCTGAATCAAAGCGAGAGTATAGGCAGTATCGAGAGAATTTGGACGAGCAACCATCAAAATAGCGCGTATGTCATCACGGAGGCCGTCGACAAATCGCTGAATGAAAGAAAGCATGTCGGGGTTTGGATTGTAGGCTTTGAGCTGGTCAACTAGTTCAGTGAAGCGGCTCACATATTCAGAAACAGTGGATGTCATTTTGATATGGAACATTTTGCGAACCAACAACTCATGCTGATCGCGACTGAAGCGCTCATGGATTAAGGAACGTGGTTAGGCCAATCTGTGGATGCAAGGGTGGGTTCAATCGACTGAAGCCAGCGTTGGCCGCCCCCGAGAAGTGCATAGTGGCTACTCGAATCCACATGTGAGGCTCTACAGCATACATGTCAAAATAGTTCCTAGCACAGGTAATCCAAAACTGAGCATCTTCACCATCAAATTTGGGGAAGTCCAATTTGGGCAAACCGACCTAGATGTGGAGTGTGAGTTTGGTGGTTTGTGTATGGAGGATTTGGTGGAAATTGCGGCTGATGTAGGTATTGCTGATAGTATAGTGTGTTGGAATTGGATTGTGGGGATGGAAGGCCTGTGGGATTTGGGGAATTGTTTGGAATTATGGCTTGCTGTGCTGGGTTCATGGGTTGGGGAATTTGGGGACTCGGGATGGGGTTCATGCGAGGAGCAAAGGGAGGGGGTGGAACGCATCGGGTTGTAGGGTGGGGCGGCCGGTCGTGACCGACCCGCACCCTCGAACGCAGCGCGATTGGGCGGTGTGGCGACGCCGGCCGGCGGCGATGTGCTTTCGGCGGGCGGTGCCGCGGATGGTGACGCTACCGCGACCGTTGTGGGAGGAGGTCGCGACATCCATCTCGCCGACGGCAGTAGCTCCCGGCCGCCGACGGTGTGGATGAACGAGGGGCCGAGGACGCCGGTGAGGTTCGGGTCGGTATGGGCCGGTCGCGGCGCGACGCCGTGGATTGTAGCTTCCCACCCGGGCGCCAATCGCCGAAAGCATCCCGGCGACGCCTCGAGCGCATCGATGCGCGGTCATCGCGCCGCCGCGCATCTCGGAGAGGCGGATCAACCCGAGATCGCCGACCTTGCCCTCCATGGTCCGAACGCCGCCGAGCCCCGGGACCAGCGGTGGTGGTCCGCCGGCCGCGGGCGTGGGAGGCGCAAGACGCCCCACCAATCGAAGGCGGCGAGGACCATCCATGGCCGAATCCCCGCCGAGCTGGAGATCCGCAGGAGGGTGGACGGGGAGGGAAGCCGCCACGCCTTCTAGAGCGGTGAGGCGACGCCCCGCTTCCACTCCGGGCTCGAGAGCTCTCCGCAGCCGCGACCGCTCGACGACGCCCACGGCCGCCGCAGATCCCGACTCGCAGACTCGAGGCGGCGATTCCATTCACGCCCGGCGGCGAGGCTCTCGCGTGTCGCCGACTCCACCGCGAGCCAATCCCACTTGACTCGATGTTGTCGAGGCGCCGAATGATCTCGCCGAACATCGCCTTCATGTTGGGCTCCATCACGCCCACGCCGCGCCGACGGGTAAAGTGGGGTGTGGGAGAGGATCCAGCGAGCCGCCGGATCGACGACGGAGCCGATACTAAGTTGTTAGACCCGCCGCCGCGCGGCGGTCCGACGCAATCTCCGGCGAGGAGACGGAGAGGAAGAGAGGGGAAAAGTAGGAGAAGAGGAGGAATACGGCAGTACGACGAATCTTAATTAAAGTATGAGTTTCTGTTTGAATGATTTGTTACAGACTCAAACGCTCTCAGCGCTACTTATCACACTCGACTCCCCTCTGAGCACGCAGGCCGAGCAAGTCCAGTCTGGACCGGATGTCTTCATGTTGGCACGTCTGGGCCTTGAGCTTCTTCTCGGCCCAGCTGAGTCCAGGAGAGCCCCCGGGTGTGGAGTGCTGACACACCACCGCAACCGCAACGACGCCCGCGCGCGCTAGATTTTTGGTCGCGCCTCCCTCGCCGTCGTCCTCGGGGGCATGGACGCGTGAGCCTCCGAGCGCGAGGGTAGGGGCGCCAGACTAGCAATAAGAACACCGTGCCGTGCTCCCCTCTCCCTCTCTCCCACGCGGGAGGACCGGAGGAGGCGCCATCAGGCGAGGGGCCTGCCGCCCGTGGCAAGCCTACACGTGGAGGGGACAGAGCGCCGGCTGTTGGCGGAGGGAACCACATGTCGGCTGCCGCTGTCAGCGGAGAGCACAGCGGCGTGCCGTGCCCCTGTGATTAGTCATTAAGCGGGGCCGGCGGAGTACGTGGCAGCGTCGGGGTGATGCTCCAAACTCCCAAGCGACAGCGGCGCGACAGAGAATTTAAAGTTTGGTTCTCGCGGGCCCGACCTCGTGCGGTGGCCGATTGGCTCCTAAAAATATCGTCGACGGCTCACTGTCGTGTGGGCCCGGATTGTCGGCCCGAGTGATCGTGGAGGAGACAGGAATTTGATGATTGATTTCCACACGTGTAGCGTCGGGACAGTTCTTAATTGGGCTGGGCTGTATGCGAGCTCCATCCACGATCGGGCCTGAGCCTCGTTCAAGTTTCCGGCCTGCTACCTGTACAGCTCACGTTTATTCCAACTTCCAAGTGATGAAAAAACAAGCATAGGTTCTGGTACGAAAAACAAGCAAGCACCAAAGTCGGGACATGGTAGTCACGAATCGCTTCTGGTACATCTCATGAGATGGGTTCCCTGAAAGCTACACCTACACGACCCTGCCGATTCGGGTGTCGACAACGAGTGTCGGCTTTGAAGGTTCTGAAAACTCTAGAGCTTGTGCTAGCGTTAGCCTACGGTTCCTCCAAGCATCTTCTGCCCACTGCTTCATCCGTTCACCTTCCGCCTTCCTGTTAGACTGAATTAATAACAGCTCTGCGTACTCACCTGCAAGTTGAGCTTAGTTTAAGTATGAGCCACAAGTTAACAATTCGTATAAGCAATATTGAATTATTGATATACATAAGAACTGGTAGCAAAGGTAGCTTTTATTTAAATTGTTGCAGTAATCAGATTTGTCAGCACTTGGCAAGTGCAAGGCTTATTAAAGATCCATGGGGGGCAAGAATGGGCATAGAGCAATCCACGGATATACATGGATCTGTTATATTCAAATAACCAAAAAAAAAAAAGTTAATTAAGGGCTAACATCTATAGTAAATAATGGAAGAACTCAGAATAAAAATGACAAGAAATCATTATTCGCCACAGTTAGCTGCGTATGAGGGTTGCGGACTTAAAGCCTGTTGTACTAGGATATCAAGGTTCGGTGAAGTAAGGTTCTTAAAAACAGAATGTATGAAGATGAAGTTCTGGATATATATCTATATGAAAATTGGTTATTTACGATGTACGATGATCCCTGTTAAGCATCCATGGCTGAATGGTTAAAGCGCCCAACTCATAATTGTTAGGATGAATAAAACTAAGGACAACATTCAAATGAACTAATTGTAGTAACACCAGATTATTTATAAACAGTATGCCACCTGTTGCAACCTCAAACAGGTAGTTTGCTTTGTAAGAGTTATTTAGCAACCTGCAACATGTAGTTTGCTTTGGAAGAATTATATAGCAAACTCAAATACTAACTGACCATCATTACAGATGACAAACAACATGGCATCATCATTATAACATGGCATCATCATTATTGTACTAACTACTTGTCCTGTTTGATTCACTATCTAATAATAGTTATCTAGCTAATAACTCATTATCTGATTTGGAGTAGATAGTGGTATAGTTATCTGAGGGTCTAGTTTGATTCAAAAGAGATAATTATTATTATCAAATAGTTACTATCTATATGTAACCAAACAGGATCAACCTTGATGTTAGTTGCATGGACTAATTCCTAATATAAGAGCCTTGGTGTAGAAGATGCTAAAAAATAGATAATAATTGAGTTCAAATTTAAAAATATAATAACCTCTAGCAAGGGAGATGATATCTCTCCAATCGACCTGCTTGCCGGTACCTGCAAAATAAAAATAATATCAATATATAAAGAAGAACCTTTGTCATTGATAGAAGATCATTGTTTTTACTTTTTACCCTCAGAATTAATAGCAGGAGCTTTCAATACTTCTAGGGCCTTCCTGTACAATCCCTGCAACCAAACAGCTGGTTAGATATGTTGTGTTCAAGTATAGGTCAGACTATAGATACAGTAAAATTCCTCCAGAAGTACCAAAGCAGGAAGAAGAGACTAAGGATAAATGTTATTCATAATAATGATGATATCAAGTGAACACAAACTGTTCAAAGAGGGAAGGATTTAACCTCCTGGACCATAATTGAAGTAGAACCTTCCGATTTTGCCTTCAGTTTGTACATTCTAGCTATACAGGTCAATATAACACCGATCTTTGGGTGGTTTGCACCTACATGGATTAAAGGTTATATGATTGCTCAATTGTGGACAAGTACTTGAATGCAACAATTTTCTTATATTCATTTTAACAAACTTATTGTAACAAACCAAATCGTTCTTCAGCCTTCTGAAGAGCTCTTGTGAGATAATCCTCTGCCTCATCAAACTTCCTGGATTAAAACGAAAAGGTGAGCCCCCATAAAATGAAAGATACTAACCCAAAAGGTGAACGATCTCTGCAGGTTCATAAATCAAATATTGGGATTAATCTTTTTACGAGATCGGCCATTCACCCATGATTAATCTGTAAAAAGAATAATGAGATTATTCTGTTTCTTACCCAGAATGAGATAAAAGCTGGCCATATGAGCAAGTGGCCCCAAGAGAAGCCTCCTCAGGAACCATGTTTCCAGCTGCTAAAAGGTTTCCAGACATATCATCCATGCAAAATGACTCAAGAACTTTCTCATACACTTGTGCTGCCATTTGAAAATCCCCAACACAATGCAAATATTCACCATATGAAATGGCAGCATTTTCTGAAGAAAGGACAACAATGAGACTCAAGAATTCACTATGGAGAAGAAAAATGTGAATATTCTGTTTCAAAGATAGTTATACGTGTTTGGTTTTCGCCTCCAGAAACGTCTCTACACCCATCAACGAACAGCTGGGCAGCTGAGAAATAGCAAATGTAAGCCAAATTTTGTAGTCTGATCTAACAGCAACATTCATGACATAGAAAAAAACCTGATTCTGTCTCTCCATTCAGAAGTGCAATAAGTCCTCTGACAGCATTAACCCGAAATTTAAGATGGTCCTGATCAGACCATTTACTATCATCTTTGATTGACAGATCGACTGAATCGTTTGGGGAAATCAAGTAGGACATCTCCTGTATTCAAAGTACTTTAAAACCTCACATAAGGGCAGTAAAGACTAAATGAGCTTCTGGTACCAAACCTGCCCTGCCTCCATGTGTAATCCCATCAGTGCTTCCCACGCTGCAACTGCACAATCAATTAACAATCCCCATCAGAAATGTCAATCAAAGAGTTTTGACTACATTAATAACCCCAACTGTCTCTTGAAGACCTAAAACTTATTTTCACTTCTATTTTCAGGCAACTTCCTGAGAGACATCTCTACTGATGTATTTCCTTTTTTGGCACATGAAAGCCAAAGGATCATCATCCACTAAATATGAACACTTGAGTATCTATAGCATTTGTTTCTTATTTATACCAATACCAAAAAAACATAAGATAATGTAGGACTTGCAATCTATTTGTGTTTAAACAATAAGCATCTACAGTCTGTACAACCCACCCAATATACAGTATTATGCTTATATAGAGTTGTGAAATCACCCCCTGAGAGCTGCAGAAGGAGCAACCTGTTGGGTTGCTTTCAGCTTTTCCATTGCATCTTGGTGTCTTCCACTACACAAAGAAAACATGAGTTTGCTGAAATGACTAACTCTGCTCAAGATGGATGATCTAACTAGAAAATAAATCAAGGATCCAGTTGGGGTTTTTATATAATTAGCAGCTAGCTCAACCTAATTACACCACATGAAAGCAGTAACTATCCACAACAGATATTGATCATATTGGGTAGTTGTAATGTTAATGTAAAACACCTATAAAGGTATATTTTCCATGATTTATCCTCATGAACCAATAAATAAGCAATAGCCCAATTTGCACTCTGGTCTCTGGAAGACACATCCACTCATCCTCTTCTTCTTTACATGATGTGTGCTATGCAGTCCATCCTAAATTCCATGGATATATAAATCTAAACAACTTAAGGTCAGAGGCCAAATTGACCCAAAAGAAAGAGCCCAAACCAACATATTACAGGGTTAGCGAAAGCTGTCAAATTTTGATTGGATTTAAAGCCGGAAAACAAAAGGTATAAGATTCTCCGTTGATGTATCATCTGGACTATCAACATGCACCAATACATTGCCAATATGCAAACAAGTAGACACAATCACACTAGCAGGGGCGAAGCTATGCACCCACAAGGCAAGCAAACCTCCTCCAATTTGTGCTAGCTTCGCCACTACACTCTAGTATCATACTATCATATATTCCCCAATCATCCTAACTGCTGCACCTATACAAAGCTAAAATTGGGCCAAGGCCGGATCCACCACATTGCAGCCTTGCAGAGTCCGCGAAAGTTGGGAGGAAAAAAAAATGTTCGCCGTACCTCCGGTAGAGCAGCGTGGACATAGCGAGCATGAGCAGCCCCACAGCCTCGGCGCTGCCCTCGCCTCCGCCCTGCAGGTTCGAGGCGCCTTGCTCCAGTATCCGCATCGCCTCCTCTGGCACACCAGCGACAACAGCAGTCCAGGGCACATGAGCGAATGAGTCCTCCAAACCCTAATGCAGACTAGCGCAAATAGAGTGGGGGGCGAAAGGGGAACCTGGCGAACTCCGGTGCACGGCGCCGCCGAGGGCGTAGCGGACCATCTCCGCCGCCACCCTCTCGGTCTGCGTCTCGCCGCCGCCGGCGGTGGCAGTAAACTGGCGGGAGCCCCGCGGCTTCGGAGCGACGAGGGCCCTCTTGAGAGCCAATCGGATCCAGCTCATGGCTGCGCGCCTTCGCCTTCGCCTTCGCCTTGTGAAGAGCTAAAAAGCGGCGGATAGCCTGGAGGAGTACCAAGGGTGACGTGTTCTGCTTGGATGATGCATTAAACCCTGAAGAAGTAGCAAGCGGTGAACCCGTGACACGCGGCTCTTCGACGACTTTCGAGAACAGCTGATTTGAAGTGGCGTTTTAGCTCACTCATTTATCACAATCCTAGCTTTAAATAAATATGGACAAATACGATTTTTTGAGACGAAAGGAGCGTCTAATTTATCTTACGGTCGAACTTTATTATAATATAATAATAACTTTCAACAAATATAGGGTTACATTTGGTTGGTGTCAATTCTTGCCAAACCAAAATCATGGCGACGCCAAAATTTTGGTCATCAATTGGTTGATGGTAAAGAATTGGCATCACTAATTTTTATGCCAAAGTTTTGGCAACTCTCTAGAATGTTCTTAAACTACATGTGAAAAAGAAAGTTGGCAAGCCTTTTATTTGGCAATCAACCAAATGCACACCTATATTTTTTACCCTAACTTTGGCAATCCTTATTTGGTAAGCCTAAGTTTTGGCTTACCATGATTTTGGTTGGGCAAAAATTGGTAGCAACCAAGCAGGCTCATACTCCTCTAAATTGTAGGTGCGAGTCTTTCTACTCCAGTACCTTAACTGTGGCGAATTGTGGTGGTGACGGCGGATTTAGGGGTTGTTTGGATGGCGCCACCATCCGCCTCGCCTTAAATGTGGCGGCCACTGTCCGCTACGCCGTTGTTTGGTTCAGCAAAAGTTTTGGCCGGCATGTTTCTTTCGTCTGTCATCTTGCTCCAAAGACGTTGTCATGTAACGTGCGGTGTTTGTCGCATATTGTGGCGTGCAGGCGAGTCGCGTTTTTGGTCGCCACAAATTGGCTATGGTGGCGGGCCAACGCTGGCCGTGATCCAAGCAGGCTCTTAAGCGCCACAATTCTTTTTTAGAGACCACGCCGTTGCGCGTATTTCATTAAGCAGGAGAAAAGGTCAAATACAAAAGAAGCGGCAACACAATGTTACCGATCCAACACCTATTTCTACTGGACATTGGACATGGTACTACATTGATGCAAATTTTGCGACTACGAGCAGCCGAAGAGTTAGAAGCTCTTGAGCAACACCGTTGCGACCGTAAGCTCAGCGAGTAGAGCGGGACTTGGGCCGTGCCATTTGAGGGCGGGTCATGGCACGGACTTTGGCACGACCAAGCACGGCACGCACGGAATAATATTTTGGGCCATGCCGCACGACACCTAACACGAGGGCCGTGTGCCTAAGATCTCGCGACGACGGGCTACATGGCACGAAGCCCGTACTTTGGGCCGTGCTTGGGCCGGGCACGACACCGAATATGGCACGCACACACTTTTATTACTCTACAATGTAATTTTATAGCATTTCTTGTACTATCTCCCATCTAGTACTTAAATAGATTATAAAAATCATTAAAACTTCATTGAAATGGTATACACAACGCATACATAATTTTTTAAATCACAGCACAAAAAAGAGAAGTAGTGGAGATATTTTGAGGGGCGTATTTGGGCGGCGCAAGACGACCCGGCGTCTTGGAGTGCCACGGCGTGTTTGGGTGAAGAAAAATTTGGCGTGCTATATTGGCACGGCCCGATGTGCTTCCGTGCCTCTGGGGCACGATCCGTAGCGAGCACGAGCACGAGGGGGCCGGGCCATCCGGCACGGCGGCCCAAGTCCCAAACTCTATCAACGAG
Source organism: Hyparrhenia diplandra (assembly GCA_015847255.1). Lineage (NCBI taxonomy): Eukaryota > Viridiplantae > Streptophyta > Magnoliopsida > Poales > Poaceae > Hyparrhenia > Hyparrhenia diplandra. The sequence goes on from JADLZK010004076.1 coordinate 79,841, forward strand.
CCTCTTGTTGCCACCGAGGACCAAAGCGTGGCCTCATCTCCGATCCGCCGGCGAGGCCCGCCGGGGTTGTCGCGACGGAGTCAAAAGTCACGGCATTACGCTCCTTCCACAAAGATCCACCCGACAAGGAAAAACATTGAGTCAAAGCCCCGCCCGCAATGGCTTTGGCACAAGTCCTCATGAAGCCACCATCCAATGAAGTCGTCCTCATATACCGTGACCACGCCCCGCAGTGTGTAGCCTAGAAAGGATGATTTCCCGGACCTCCTGGCGAAGACGCAATCCAAAGATGATGTGGTGTATAGTCTCAGGTGCCTGATCACAGAAGATACACAAATTGTTGTCCCGGAGACCATGTCGGTGGCGGTCCGCTGTCCAACACCTCCCGTGCATGGCCAACCAAAAGAAGAAACGGACCCTTGGCGGTGCGGCTACCTTCCATAATTGCTTGGCGCCCAGAATAGGCGAGGAGCCAAAGAACATGGCGCCGTAAGCTGAAGCCGCCGAGTAGGAACGGTCCGGGGTAAGGCTCCAAGAGAAGGTGTCAGGCCGGTCGTGAAGCTCGACGTCCTCCAGCAAGTCACAGAGCGCCTCAAACTCATCAAGCATACGTGTGGAGAGCGGACCTCTGATGTGCCTAATCCAAGTGTCTTCATGCAAGGCTTGTGCAACCGAGATTCCCCATCGCCTCGGAGAGACCGCACTGAAAATCGTCGGAGCAATGGATTTTATCCCATGGCCATCAATCCAGTTGTTCGTCCGGAAGAACACCGACTCTCCATTCCCAAGCGTGATCCGCGACCGCTGCACGAAAGAGAGCTATGGCGTCGCGGTCATGGATCGTGGCGACGACCATCACAACGATCGCGCCTGGACTTAACGGGTGCGCAAAGGCAATGCGGTCTGGCGCCAAGTCGGAGATCCCCAGATCCACCCAAATACTTTGGCGGTGACCACGAGGCCAAGCAACCCGGCACTTTCCGGCCGTGATTGCATCCGAACCGCCCAAATGAATGCGCCGCCGCAGCCTTTCAATCTCACCTACAGCCGGGGACGAGACGAGGGCAATAGCAAAGATGGATGGGGATGGCCGAAAAGAGTTGCTTTGGCCAATGCCGACGTCCATAATATTAAGAAGGCTACCCTTCCGGCCCGAGGGAAGGCGTGCAGCCACCTTATCAATAAGATATTGCTCCTCCGATCGTTTGACTTCTTCCCGACGGAGGGGTGTAGGATCCGATGGAAGCCTAGGGGGGTGAATAGGCCGACCCCCTAAAATCGACTGCTAAAACTTAGGCAAGCTGTCGGCCTGAGAGATGCGCTGCACGCCACAGAAAGGCACGGCCTTTGCCCGTGAACCGACAAACGAGACAGAGAATGACCAAACCGGAGAACCGAAGCTGTCGGAAGTAACCAGCGGCTGCATCGCGGCCCCTCAGGCGGGCTCTTTGCGGGTCACTTCAGAGAAGTGACTCCGATGTGAATCGAGAGCCGAGCCCTTTGCACTTGTGATTCACACTAGTTCCCCGCACACAAATACTTCACGTAAATATACCCGGAGGTGTGTAAACCTTGCAAAGAAAGCGCATCGGGCTAAAAACCCTATCTCACAAGAGAATATATGCAAGAATGTAAAGAACACAAGTGACACAAGGATTTATCCCGTGGTTCACCGTCGCCACACAGCCGGGTTACGTTCACGTTGTTGAGGTTGCCACACAAGGCTTAGCTTGCCCACCGGCTTGCTTTTTTCCCTCGTTCACAAGTCTAGGAGTTAACCCTAGAGATGTGGGGTAATGTATTGTTGTTTGTGTGAGGTTACAAACCTCCCTAGGCTGCCACACGAAGGGGGGCAAGCTCAAGGGCGACGCCTAGCCGCCTAGGAGCAAGCTCCAAGAGTAAAGAACCCTAGTGTTCTACCAAACGTGAACCAAATGCTCTTTTTGAGTGGGGGAAGTGGTAGATCCGGTCTCCATCGAAGTTTGCATTTGTTTCCCTCAAAAATCCCCGGTAGGAAGTGAGAGATTGAGTGGGGAGCTCAAGGTGCTTCAATGGAGGTGAGAGAGAGCAAGAGGTGTGTTCCCTGGTCATGCTCGCTCGAGGAAGAAGAAGGAATGAGCGGTGACCGTTGTGGGAGGGGTAGAATAGGTATTTATACCCCACGAGCCCAACGGCCGAAGTTTAAGTGTGGCTTGCCGCCAAGACCGACACGCGGCATTGCCGCGTAGGGCGCATCTCGCCGCACCAATGCGCACCCGCCGCGCCAACCCGACAAAGAAAAGGTGAGAAACATGTAGAAAAGTCGGTGGGGCTTGGAGTTGTGTTTTGTGTCCGATTTGATTTTTAGAGCACTTGGTCCATTGTGTACCCGAGAAACTTAGGATCCCTCTTGATAGTGCGGCATTTTCTAAACTCAAGATTCAAAATATGAAATACTTTAAACGCCTTGATCCTAAAACATCACCATCTAGCTCATTGGGTGCCTTTGGACTGTACATCAACTCCATATTTTATTCCTCGCATGTCATCTTCAGTAAATCTCATTAGTCCCCTAATTCGGTGGTTATCAACGCCAAAACCCACTTAGAGCTTGATTGCACTTACGACCTTTTTGGTGATTGATGACAACCAAATTAGAGCTTACATAAGATGTAAAGACAAACTTAGATTTCGAAGACCAAGAATGTAGGAACCTCCCCCTAAATATGTGAGTGAGTTTTGAATTCTCATTATTGACATAAAAGGTCAATTTCACATATTTAGGTGTGATGAGGCCTCCCCCTAAATGTGTGAGTGAGATTTGAATTCTCAAAGTGACATCAAAGTCAAGTCACACATTTAGAAAGTGTGCAAGGCCTCCCCTACATCCATGGTTGCTTTGTGGGGTGCTCAACAAGGTGTCACAAATATATCCGTGATGCATATGACAACAGTAATTTGATCAGAGCACAAAGGGGTGTCATGCAGACCGATGTAGCGCGCAGCTGCCGCGCCCGAGCACTAAGACGCCGCGCCTATCCACGCATGCATGCATGTACGAAACACATCCACAACATACAAGACATGATATAGGAACCGAACATGCGGCGAAAGTTAATTAAAACAGAGTTTAAACATCCAACGGACCAAACTAGAGAAATAACAAGTCATAGGTGACATTATTAAAAAAATAGAGTTTCTCTCGAACTCACACCTAACAAATTACTCTCAAAAGATCTAAAACGAAGATTAGCTGCTGCATCATCCTCCTCGAAACATCCGGGCGCCGAAAAGAAAAAGTTTGACCCCTCTCATTTCTTCTAATTTTCTCCCCTTTGGCATCAAGCACCAAAAAATCATAGAAAAGAGAAGAAAAGAAGCGGAGTCACTCCTCACTAGACTCATCCTGACGGCTGGAAGCAGTGTCCTCGTCCTCCTCCTCTGAAATAACTGCACTAGTCTGCGCAGAGCGACGAGTAGAGCGTCGAAATGGGATCTGGCGAGAGAAGGAACCAAGCAGATCGACAAATCGATCCGGAAAGCAACGGTAGCCCGACAACTACGGGAGGTCATACTGAGGTGGTCTAGGGATAGAAGGAGGAACTGGGAGTCCTTGCTTCTCCCTAACACTCTTGAATGTCCGCTCTCACTTCCCTGCGCATCTCATAGGAGGTACATTTGTGAAGCGTATGCGCGAGTGCCCAAAGATGGCATTGATCCATTTCTTCACCTTGGATCGAGAGCCACCGTGTCTCCCCGGGCCTAGAGCTAGAGGGCTACTCCAAGTCCTCTCTACCACCGAGGTGCCTCCCGCAGTGGATCTGCCACTAGTCTTCCCTCCCTCCAAACCATGGGTCTTCTCAATGTTGTGTAGGCGTGTGGAAACTTGTCCTTAGGATATATCTTCCCCGAGACCCCTCTCAATCATGAACATGAGATAGGGAGCATATGGCGGGGTTCCTCCTAGCATCTTCCATGGCATTTGCCACCTCGAGATAAACTTCCCAACATTGAATGTCTCATCATTCCCGAAATGAGCAAGAAGATTTACGGCATACCCATTGATAATCGAGGCTGCCCCATCCTTGGGGTCAATGGTGCATCCAGAGAGGTTGTTCATGACATAAAAGAAATCCTTGAGCCCTTCCTCTTGCCATCAGCATCCCTTGGCTTAGCCCGGCGAAGTCCTTGATCACCTTGATG
>JADLZK010004077.1:0-10631 GCA_015847255.1 Hyparrhenia diplandra
AGTGTCGGGGCCCGGATTCAAAAATCTACTCAGCGAAATTTAGATCGGTTTGTTTCCTTAGCTTCACGGTAGAGTAGAGGTCCGCGGTCAGTGATAGAACAAGTAAATAGTGGACCACAAAGTAGATGCGACCACCACACCTAAAAAGGGTCTCAACAACACAATATGAACAAAGTATATGGACAAGCAAGCACCGCGATGACACGGTATTTGACCGTGGTTCAGCTCGCCACAAAGGCTGCTTCGTCCGCGTTGTTGAGTTCCACCAAAGGAATGAGCTCACCACAAAGGTTTGCTCTTTTGCCTGGATTCACAAGTCTAGGAACGAATCCAGAGATGTGGGGTGATTATATTAGTTGCAAGAGGGTTACAAACCTCCTTAGGGACGCCACACAAGTTTGGCAAGCTCAGAGGCGGCAGCTAGCCGACTAGAACAAAGCTCAAGAGTAAAAGACCACAACCGCCCGGCCAAGCCTTGAACCAAGTGCTTCTTTGGCGATGAAGAGCGAGTGGAGCACCTCTCCAATCGAAGAGTGCTGCCTTTCCCTTCAAGAATCGATGGTGGAATCGAAGGATTAGCTTGGAGGGTGGAGGAGCACCAATGGAGGAGAGAGAGCTAGCACTTGGATGGTTTTACGTCGAAATGGGCCCGAGAGGTGGAAGAAGGAGTGACCGTTGGGGGTAAAAATAGAAAGATATTTATACCCCTTCGGACTACTACGATCCTATATGCACGGCGGCACTTTGCCGCTCATGAAGCGGCTGCTTGCCGCTTCGGCCTAAATCGACCAAAAGGTAAAAGCGAGGTTTGACTGGCGACTTAGTTGGGAGATCTGGAGGTTATGTGGTGAAGATTTGAGCACTTGATTGCGCAGCTTGACAGCGGTGGTTCTAATCCCTCTTGATAGTGCGGCATGTCCTATACTCAATTTCAAAAGTAAAATGAAATATAAACCTCCTTTGCTTGAAATACCATCCATGAAGCGAATCGGGGTACTCCTCCTTTAGGTTTTGCAACATCCTCCTTTTCATATTTCTGTTTTGTCAGCTTTCGATAAATCTCATTAGTCCTCTAGTTAGATTGTCATCAGCGCCAAAAACCCACATTAGAGGTTGATTGCACTTACAATCTCCCCTTTTTTTGGTGATTGGTGACAACCTAATTAGAGCTTACAAAAAGATAGTCAAAAACTTGAGATTTTTCGAACCCATGGATGTAGAAGTCTCCCCTAAATATGTGATAGAGATTTGAATTCTCAACTTGATAAGCTCGACTCCAAGGTTCACATATTTAGGTGATAAGACTACTCCCCTAAATGTATGAGTGAGGTTTTGAATCCTCATTTTTGACATAAAAGTCAATTTTTCATACATTTTAGGTGGTGTAGGGAGCCTCCCCTACATCCATGCCCTACTTTGTGGGGTGCCTAAAAAGCGATTAGTCAGAAGTATAAATCAGTGATGCGATATGACATGTCAAGCACCGGAACACTAGACTTGTGCAGTGCGGCGGCCTTTGCAGCTCGAGACGAAGCAGTCTTGTATCAACGAGGGGAAAAGCACGGCATGCAGCGGTATAAAAAACAAGTCTAAGGCCAACAAATGACAAGCTATATCACCCGGAACCAACATATGACCATAAAACACATAAAAGAAAGTCGAATGAGTAGCTTATTACACATAAGTTTCAACATAGTTTTTAGAATCCTACTCTCAACTCACACTAACTCTCAAGGGTACACCAACGGCGAGATCCACTAGGTCGAAGACTTTTGAAAAAGTTTTGACCCCTAATTTCTCTAATTTTCTCCCCCTTTGGCACAAAGCACCAAAAAGAAAGAAAGAGAAAGAAAAGAGACCAAGTCACTCACGAGCTGTCCTCGGCCTCCCTCCTCATCACGAAGAAACCACCGCTTGCATACGCAGCGTGTGAAGTAGGCGTGAAGCGAGTAGAGCGGCGAGGTGGATCCGTGTGGCTGTGGTGCGTGGTCATGCGGCCATATAAGTGCCAAGTGGAGCATCCCAATCAAACTACGGCTGCATGTCTGCTCTCCTCATGAATCTGCCCGATGAGTGTGTGCGAGACTAGGAAGATCAAAGCGAGGTGGAGAGGGAATAGGTGAAGTAGTGGTGATCCATGCCCTCTCCCTATCCTCTCTCGGCGGCTCAACTCTATGGCGAGCGGTGAATACACGCAAGTCTCCATCATGGCCTTCATCCAAGTGGTCATATTCTTCTTGAATGAAGCGCCACTTTGTTGCTCCTTACGCCTCGGCTTGCAGGATCCCTCTGGAGTCTGCGTGGCGGGAGGGTGGGTATCCTCTCGACCTCCCACTGTGCTTTCCGAGAGGTGGGCTAGCTGCGGAGTAGGGTCTTCTCCATATTGTAGGCGGTGTGGTCATGCTGTCTTGGTGAATCTGAAACCCGGTGACCCTCTCAATCACAAACATGAGGTAGGGAGCATAGGGCAAGCTCCTCCTACCATCCTCCATGTCATCATGCAAGCTCGGTCCAAATGAAATGCACGGAACACTAAAAGGCTCACCTCACGAGTGCCACTCTAGCTAGCGGGTTCTTAAGCCCAACCATGCGAGGTTCGATCTTTGCTCCAAACTTGGGGTAAATGGTGTTCTGGCGGGTTGTTCGGGGATGTAGTAGAAAGGCTGCTCAACCCCTTCACAAACCCATCGGCCTCACTCACGCTTCTGTACATGTACCGATCTCGAGGGTGTGAGCTTTCCCTCTCATCATGCACTCACGGTGTCTGTCATGCGTAGTCCTTTGCCAAAACCAAGAATCCTGCGAGAAGGTAGTGAAGTCCACGCGAGTAGTGTGTGCCCCTCTGTCATCTAGTGCATAGTGTGACCATTCTCGAGATAGTAGGTGGCATGGAGCTGTCCAAAGCACCTGCGCATTCAGTCATACTAGAATCCCATCAAACTCTTGACTCATACTTCTCACAAGCCACGATGGCCTGTTGATGTCGATCCACACCTGCTGCTCTTGAGTTCATCCCGATCCACAAAGTGCATAGGTCTCACATTAGGTTCTCTCTTCTTCGGCACCCGCGAGAGGAGTAAAAGTACGAGGTAAAAACACATTCGGAACACGTAGTCCACTCCCCAAATCACTTAGCGACAACATATGGGTTTGTCTTTTCCTTGCCTCGTGCTCTTCTTGCTTTGCCCGATGGAGTAGTCAACCCTCACTGTGATCCACTGGCATCTGTGGGTCTCTCCTAGCACCAAGCGAGGCTCGATGTAGTCTACCATGTATGAATCATCAAACTCCTCAGGGATTTTTACGGGTGGTTTGGATATGCACCCTCGAGGAATCTGCTTCCCATGGATAAGCTCACGCTTTGTCTTTGTCATCGTCTCTCTCCTGGCTGCTCCTCGGCTGAGGCTGCTTGAGGGCGGGGATTGCCCCTCCCACTGCCTCTCTGCTGCCCCTTTCTCAATTTGGACCTCTCTTCATTTGGCGGCCTCGAGGGGGTTGTAGCCACTTCCTTCTCCGTGTTCCATCTATGCACAAAACAAGCCATAAGTAGCTGGCGGTCGGGTATTTGGGCAATCATATATGTCAAGGAATTACATCACTGCGGTGGACAAGTATTGGATTTGAATCAGCGAGCGATTACATTTGGAATCGGTCCGGCGGCCACTTTGCAGCTTTCGGGAGCTACTGTCGAGAAACCAAAAATTTGTCTCTGCAATACCTAATTCTATGCCATATATGCGTGTCCTCATGACCATAATCCAAAAAAACATGACCAATTGAGAAAATATGATGAGTTTTTGCCATGGATACTTGATAGATATGATCAATCGCTTGGAAAGATGAAACTAGTGATTGATTTAGGTCATCAATATTTCTATCGTGATGAGTGGGGAGAAAGCGAGCAAAGCAAGCTTGCCTTTTGCCATGAAGCGGCTAGCAGCGGCAACTATGCACAACATGGGTAGGGTTTCCTCAAACTAGCAAATTAAAATCAAGCCACTAATTTTCCCATCCTTTAGAGCCATCATACTACTACCCGAATTGCATGTATCCGCAACAAATTTCATCATATTACATAGATCGGGCTTGGAGTTAGGGTTTCCTCCGCAGGTAGTTGGAGAAGAGAGAAGAAGAGCGCGGGTTCCAAAGGCGGTACAGCTTGCCGTGGCGTGGAAGAGCTGACGGTCAGAATGCTTGTAGCGCTGCAGCGGCCCGGCGGTGCGGTCGCTGGCGATCGGCTTGATGGCGGCGAAGTCGCCCACGTCGCGTCGCCTTCACACCTGCGCAGCGAGTGGAGCCGGTGGGTGAGAGAATGGGAGAGAAAAGAGATAAGGTGGGCCCAGGAAATAGGTCCCCGGTCCGGAGTTGGTGATTTCCGCTGGAAATCAACGGCGGCTACTGCCGCTTTCGGTCCAAACTCGAGAGAAATTTCTATCTACCTATCGACTCTCCTTATATGCAATATAGGCATATGTGACTCAAATTCATGACCAGAACAGATCAACAATCACAACTATGGTCAATCCATCATGAGTCTAGTTTTGAAACCGATTTGAAAGACATAATTTAAACTTTTCAAAGCTTTTCCTATTATACTAATTCTTTCAAGCAGAGGCATACATATTTCAAGCTAGGTTGCGAGAATCAAGTATATTTAGTTCACTCACATAAGCGCAAAACCTTGTCTGTTCGAGGCTTTGTGAAGATATGGCTAGTTTTTTCGGTGCTCACATGGCGAATTGCGATATCTCGCTCAGTTCGTGGTCTCTCAAGAAGTGATGACGGATGTCAATGGATATCTCCTTTCGGTTTACGTGGTCTCTCTCAAGAGTGATGGCCAGGATGTCAATGTGCTTGGTTCTTAGTGGGCTATGAAGTTCTTTGCAAGATTCACAGCTCCTTCATTGTCACAAAAAGTGGGATTTTTGGTGTGGAGTTTGCTTCATCCAAAGTAGTTGAGCACAACTTGTCGCCCGGCTGCAACATACTTTCGACCTTAGCCGATTGGATAGGGCTACACAATTTTGCTTCTTAGAGCTCAAGACACCAAGGACCGTCAAGGGAATGTGACATGTCCACTGAGGTGCTTTTTGATCTACTTTGCAGCAGGCATAGTCGGAATCTGAATAGCCAAGTAGATTGAACTTGGAACCCTTAGGATACCACAAGCCAAGGTTTGGAGTGTGAACTAGATATCTCATGATTCTCTTAACACGCCGTAGGGTGACACTCCTTAGGATCGACTTGAAATCTAGCACACATGCACACACTAAGCATAATACTCGGGCCTAGATGCACAAAGATAAAGAGTGAGCCAATCATGGAGCGATATACCTTTTATATGCGTTGGCTGCCCCTCCTTCATCAAGATCAAGATGTCCATTGCTTTCGGCATTGGGGTTTTGATTGGCTTAGCTTTGGCTAAGTCAAACTTCTTGAAGCATGTCATGGGTGTACTTAGTTTGACTCACAAATGTTCCTTCCTTCATTTGCTTGACTTGAAATCCAAGGAAGAACTTGAGCTCACCCATCATGGACATCTCGAGATCTCTTTGTCATAGTCCTCTTTGATTGCTCAACATACACATGATTAGTACTACCAAATATTATGTCATCGACATATATTTGGCATACAAAATAAATCATTTCAACTTTGAGCGTAAAGAGGGTAGGATCGACTTTCCCTATGACAAAGCCTTGTTTGAGCAAAGAAATCCTTAAGGCATTCATACCATGCTCTTGGTGCTTGCTTAAGCCCATAGGCGCCTTAGGAGTTTGTAGACATGGTTTTGGAAACTTGGGATCTTCAAAACCGTGGTTGCTCAACATAGACCTCCTCTTGCAAAGGCCCATTGAGAAATGCACTCTTCACGTTCATTTGGTACAACTTAAAGTCATGGTGGGCAGCAAAGGCTAGAAGAATCTCGAGTGCTATACGGTCTTGCCACTAGGTGCATATGTTTCACAGAAGTCAAGCCCTCTACTTGAGTGAAGCCTTGAGCAACCAATCTTGCCTTGTTTCTTGTCACCAAACCATCTTCATCTTCCTTGTTGCGGAGAGACCCACTTGGTGCTTAGATGACATTAGTCTTGGGTCTTTCCACTAACTCCCAAACTTCATTTTCTTGTGAGAGTTGTTTCGCTCTTCTTGCATGGCTAGCACCCAATCCGGATCCTTGAGGCATCATCTACTTTCTGCGGTTCCAAAGATGAAACAAAGAGAAATGTTGACTGAAGCGGCTAGATGTGATGCGTGTGGGAGTTACTCCCTTTTCGAAGACTCCCAAGAATGTTATCAGCGGGGTGATCCGGGTTGAATGGTTTATGTCGAAGTAGGTGGATGATCAGCGCCATGTTCATCTTACGCTTGATCTTCTTCATAGTTGTCCTCGCGCTTCAAGTATTGGAGCAAGATCAAAGTGGCTCAACATTTTGCGGCCGGATGTCGAGGTGGTTCTCTGTGAGGAGTAGCCGCGGCGACGCTGCGCTCGTAGGGAGCGGCGCTGGCAAAACTCTAGCTGATTCCAGGGGTGTGCAGCATCTTGTCATCGATGCGTCAGCGGAATCTTGTGCAGCGCCGAGGATCCTCATTCTTTGGCTTTCCTGCCGTGGCCCAATGTAAGCGTAGCCAATTAGCGGTAGCTTCACAGGTGTATCCTCCTTTTCCTACAACATCTTTATCAACTTGCTCCTGCCAGAGCCGTAGATTCATCAAATGTCACGTCTATGGCGATTTCAACTCTATCCGGGTTTTGTTGAAAACACGATAGGCATGCTCATTTGATCCATAACCAGAAGAAAACCTTCATGGGATTTTGGTGCAAACAGAGGTCTTGGGGCTTCTTGTTCAAAATGAAACATTTGCACCCAAACACTCTAAAAGTATGACACCTTGGGTTTCTTCCAGGTTAAGTTCATATGAAGTTTTTCTTGAGTTTCTTGTGTAGGTAGAAGACGGTTGATTGCAACAAAGCGGTGTTGATTGCTTCACACCAAAGATGTCCAGGTGTCTTGTATTCATCAAACATTGTTCTTGCCATGTCAATGGGTGTTCTATTCTTCCTCTCTACTACACCATTTTGTTGAGGGTGTATGGAACGAAAACTCATGTTTGATGCCCTCTTCATCAGAAACTCTTACACTTGGGTGTTTGAAATTCACTCCCATTGTCACTTCTCACATTCTTGATGGGAAGTCGAATTCCTTTTGTGCTCTTCTCACAAAAGTCTTCACTTTGTCTTGTGGCGCCTTAAGAAGACAAGAATACCCAAGTGAAGCTGGGAATAATCATCAACAATAACAAGTCCATATTTATTACCCTATGCTCAAGTAGGCAACGGTCCAAAGAGATCCATATGTATCAACTCCAAAGGTTGAGTGGTGGTCATGATGCTCTTTGGTGGGTGAAGGCACACCTATTTGCTTTCGGCTTGGCAAGCGCTACATATCGTCTTTATCAAAATCAATTTGTTAGTCCGATGATGTGGTTGTCCTTTTTGTAGTTTGGCCAAATTCCTCATCCCAACATGGGCAAGTCGGCGATGCCAAAGCCAACCCATGCTAGATTTTTGCCATGAGACAAAGTTTCAAGCTTAGCTTTCCTTTGTTGAAATCAACTAGGTAGAGCTTATTCTTTAGCTTGCGTAAAGACAATAGAGGAATCCTCCCTACTAAAGACTTCCACACCAACATCGAGAAAGAGACAATTGTAGCCTTTTCCACATAATTGTGAAACCGACAACAAATTGTATCCCAGCGAATCAACATGCATAATGTCGGAATATCATGTTCGGTTGTGATAGTGATTTTACCAAGGGCCGACCACATTCCTTATATCATCATTTCCAAACCTTATGTTGTTCCTCTCATCATTGGTTTTGGGAATATGATGAAAACATACTCCTTTCTCCGGTCATATGATTTGTACATCCACTATCAAGCACCCAACTTGATCCACCAGGAGGAAGTATGCACCTGCAAAGCGAGGAATTAGTTCTAAGTTTAGGCCCCAAGCTCCTTGGGACCTTTCATGTTAATCACAGAATTGCTTTGGGAACCCAAATAGATGTATGCAAGTAAATGTTCTGTCTTTGCCAAAGTAAATCCAAGTACTTTGGGGACCTTGCTGTTGTTCTTCAATACAAAACATGAACTCAAGCTTTGTCTTGTTGATTGAGCCTTGGGGTGATATGCATATCTATTTAGAGTGGCCCAAATAGTTTTAAACTTTATTCGAAGTAACTTTTGCTTTACTGGACAACCTTCTTCTTGGGCTGGTTACGGGCGGAAGAGGTCATATGGGTTGCCTTCCCTTTCTTAGGGGCAGCGGCGCTGCGCTCTTCCTAGCGACGCTGCCCTCGGCGATCTTGCTTTCGAATTTGGCGTGGTGCGGTATGCGTGCGGGCATATCTGTACCCATCTTTCCTTTGCTCAGGCCCGAACACCTCATAGCCATTAATGATCTTTCTTCCCATTTGTCTTGGCTCCTTTGTGTGACCTAGCCCATCCCTTATCCTAGGTTCTTCCATCAATGTATTGTGGCTTCTTTGGTTGAGTTTCTTTGCCACTTTGATTTCTTGGAGCGTTGATCTTTTCTTGTCAACTAAGGCATTGAGTCTTGCAACCTCTTTCTTCATTGCTTCCAAGTTTGCTAATGTTGTGGCATGTCCCTTCAAATCAATGTTGTAACATTTACCACATCCATTGCTTGTAGAAGGAATAGAGGTGTCCTTCTGCGGTGAGAGCTTTTGAGTTGCTCTCCCAAAGAGTGCTATATTTACCCTCAAGTTCCTTGTGCTTTTTCTTGTAAGTCACAATACTTTTCATTTGGAGGTTAACTATAGCCTTCTTTGAGTGAGCATGGCTTTCTGCTCCCTTGATAATCTCTTTTTGCAGAGGCGACCACCTCACTTCTCTCATCCGCAAGAGCGTCCTTGTTAGCAACAAAGACCTTTTTCAAGTCTAGATAGTTCATCTTCTCTAGTTGCTAGCTTCGGCGGACACTTTCTAAATCCTCCATCATCTTAGTGATAAAATATCTTGGTCTTAGGATCTAGATTCTTGGTCAAAGTCACATATTCCTCATCACTAGATCCATCATCACTGAGCTATCACTAAGTTCACTAGACTCATCATCACTAGGTGTTGGAGAGGTCTTTGATTTGGATTTTTACCTTCTCATGCTTTGCCATAAGACAAATATGAGGAGTCATCATCATCGGACAAGTTGGAGAAAGAGTCTTGATGTAGAGGTTGATTCTTGCATAGCAAATGTAGCAGCATGTTCCTCCTCTTCACTAGACTCTTTAGTTGAATCCACTCTTGCTAGTCTTGCTTTGCTTTGAGAGCTACATCCTTGATCTTGATGCCATCCAACTTGGCTTGCAACTCACCAGGATTTTCTCCTCTCGTTTGCTTCTTCTATTTGCATATCATGTGTAAGCAATCTACCAAGCACATCATTTGGAGTGAATTGCTCAAACCTCTTCTTGTCTCTAATCAAGGTGACAGCGGTCCCATTTCTAGGTGTGTATGCATCGAAAGCATGACCTTCACCACCTTGTGATCATCAAGCTCCTCATCTCCAAATCCTCTAATCTTTCCAACAATAGTCATCAACAGGTCAAACATTTCTTGGGCACCTTCCCCATTATAGATCCTGAGCAGGTTGAGCTTGGCCTTTAACAAGTCAATCTTTGCTTTCCTCACTTTGTCAACACCTAATGCGTAATGTGCAAAAGTGTCCCAAATCGTTGTTTTGCCACATCAACATTCATCACTCTATTGTACTCATTTTGCCTCCAATGAGCTCTAAGAGAATGCTTGTAAGCAGCGTTGAGATGGACAACTAGTAGCTCTTCACATTTGGTGCCGGGGTTCGCTTGGGAGGTTGAAATCCACTACACACAATCTCCCAAAAGGCAGGGGTGAAGTGCAATAAGGTAAGCTCTCATCAAATGCTTCCACTTGGTGAAGTTAGTCCCATCAAAATGAGGTAACTTGCACGAGCTTGCGTTGATGAGAGATTTCTTATCCGCGGTTAGTCAAATAAGAAGAATAGTTAAAAGGATCACCGGTGTGAATTTCTTGTTGTTGTTCTTTGCTCATCCTTTTCTTCTCATTCTTCTTGGTCTTGAATGTATGATGCATCATCATCACCATCCTCGAGCTACTTGATAGCTAAAGCGATTGTCATCAAGTTCCACCTCCTTCTTAGCTCTAGCAGCTCTTCTCTCTTTAGCCTTTTCTTCTACCGAATTCTTTTTTCTTTTCATCTTTTTCTTTTGGAAGCTTCGATTAGCTTCAAGCTTGCTGCCCTCCTCTTGCTGCTTCCTTTTCCTTTTTAGGCCTTTCGCTGCATCATGGCGGCCTTCTTTTCTTTTTCTTTGTCTCCTCCCTCCGCCTTACAGGATCCGGTAATGCTAGAGGAGGGGAAGGAGGGCGAGGAAAAGGTATTTCTTCTATGCGGATCTGATGGAGTCTAACAGCCCGAGGAGTCACCTCTCGGTTTTAAGTATGACCCAAACCATCTCTAGACCCATACTTCCAGCGGTTAAGCGTTGTATAGAAATAAAACAAGCTCGGAGTACCACTTGTGCAGGATCCATTTTGGGGCGCTAGAGGGGGTGAAT
>JADLZK010004078.1:0-39578 GCA_015847255.1 Hyparrhenia diplandra
AGATGAGTTTTTGATCGCGGTTCGTGATCTTGCGACTGGTCTTGTTCGATCTACTCCCTATCGGTCGGAATTCGCCATCGGAGTTAAGTGATACATGTAAAACCAGTCATAGCGAGTTTGAGATCAATATGATTGATCGAATCAAACCTAGGTCATGATCGGGCGCATGTGATGCGCGGCGGTGGCAGATTTGATCTTCTACCGACTACCGACACCGGGATGCGTAATACAAAACCATGGGGTTTCATCTGCACGGGCTATAACTTTTGATCCGTAACTTCGGATTAAAGGCGATTCTTGAACGAAAATTGTAGAGCAACAAATTTTCTATAAAAAGATGGAGGCCCCTAAAAAATGGCTTGGAAGATAGGTTTTTGCTCCTGCAAGAAAATGTGTCGAATCGCCTAACCCTCGCTTTTCGTGATTTATGTGACTGGTATGGCCTTTATGTGTATGTGATGCATGTATGTAATTAATTCATGACTTGCATGTCGTGAGGATGACAATATGGCTGGAGCCACTCATATATTGTCTCATTAATGTAATGGCCTGTGTGCCAACTTGTGATGAACGTGATAATGTAATTGTTATTCTTTTCAAGGCTAGTATAGACTAGTCTTGGCGCATTCATCAGCGGAGGATGGCATACTTGGATCATGGAGATGGGGATCATCATGATGAACAGTTCATTGGAGATGGAGATCCCCAAAGTGATATAAGTCCATACCAAGTCACAACTGTTTAATGTCGTTCTTATCGTGTTCTACTTTCACGTCTTGCCGACTATGTTTTTGTCTACATACGATAGTGAAGTAGAACGATCCCTCAACAATGTTTAAGTTTCAATGCTCCCCAAACCTTGCACCTTTGTCACAAGCCTTGTACAATCGGTGGTGGGTCTATAAAATTAGGGTGCCACCGGTTTTCCTTGACTAGACAAAGGTTCGTGACGGATACTTACCGCGCGGAAGGTTTGGTTACTTGAACAAGATCATCCTAACGGTTAGGGATCTTGGAGCATGGCAGGTTGGTGTTAGCATAGAGATGCTATCCAACAACAAGAGTCATATGTGATATGATTAGCAAAGAGTTGCTTACCGATCTACCATGTCTTCTAGCGGTGATGCTAAAGCTCACTAGTTGACTTGTTAGTTGTGGGTCTTGAATCACTAAGTTTTAATTGAGGGATATTGATTTTAGTGGGAGTACATTCAATTAAATGTTAATATGTTTTTACTCTATCTTGGATACATTGTCATAGTATTTTGCATTATTTCTGTTGTAGATAAATGGCGCCTAGCAATCAACCATTTACTTTGGCGTTCAGTTCTTGAGAAAGATAAATTGAATGGAACAAATTATGCGGATTGGATCCAAGAACCCGAGAATTGTTCTCGTGGCTGGAGAAAAAGGAAGATGTTCTAGACAACCCCTTACCGAAGAGCGCTGATAATGCACCTACTCGCTGAGAAAAACGCTTACAAGAAAGCATGTGATGCCGATCTTGAAGTGAGTTGCCTTATGCTTGCTAGCATGGAACCCGATCTGCAGATGCGATTCGATAACAATCATGCAAACAAGACGATATGATCGCGGGCGCTTTGAGGATATGTTCCAAACTCAAGCTAAAATCGAAAGGTTCAATGTCTCAAAGGCTCTTGTTGAGAGCAAGCTAGCGTAAGGCGCAGCTAGCTTGGACCACACGTAATCAAGATGGTTGGTTACACTCGGAGATTGGAGAAGCTAGGCTTCCCAATTGGCCCAGAGTTGGCTATCGATTTCATTCTTGCATCTCGTCGCCTAGCTATGGGAACTTCATCTCGAACTACCATATGCATGGGGCGGAGAAGGGCTTGACTCGAATTGTGTGGCATGCTTAAGACAGCAGAGGTCGACATCAAGAAAGGTACCGGGCAAATGACCATGTGATGGCGGTCCAAAACAAGCCTAATTTTAAGAAAAGGGGCAATCCTCATTGGAGGAAAAAGAAGGAAAAGGCTAAAGGTGAGACCTCTAAGCCAAAGCCATCTGAGCCCAAGGCTGGACCAACTGCTGATTTTGAAAGTGCTTTCAATGTCATAAAAAGGGTCACTAGAAAAGAAACCGCAAGGAGTACTTAGCATCCTTGAAGGATAGCGGTGGTAAAGGTACTCCCGCCGCTTGTACAATTGTTGTTTATGTTCTGAGACATATTCCTCGCTGATTCTTATATTAATTCTTGGGTATTTGATACCGGATCGGTTGTTCATATTTGCAATACGATGCAGGGAATGATAAGAAGTAGAAGCGTTGGAAAGGGTGAAGTTGACTTCCGCGTGGGCAATAATGCAAGAGTTGCTTGCTCGAGCGTCGGGGACGATGCAACTCCACCTCCGTCGGGATTTATT
The DNA here is from genome assembly GCA_015847255.1 of Hyparrhenia diplandra. Classification (NCBI taxonomy): domain Eukaryota; kingdom Viridiplantae; phylum Streptophyta; class Magnoliopsida; order Poales; family Poaceae; genus Hyparrhenia; species Hyparrhenia diplandra. Next base: position 2,388 of record JADLZK010004078.1, read on the forward strand.
TTGGAATTGAATAATTGTTATTTTGTTCCTAGTTTAAGTCGAAACATTGTGTCACCTTCATGTTTGATGAAGGATGGTTATTCTTTTAAGAGAGTGAAAACAATGGTTGTGTGATCTCTAAATATGGCATGTTTGTGGCTTTTTGCATCCATTGTGAATGGGTTATTTATTTTAAATCTTGATGATGCACCCGCTTGTAATATAACCGCTAAAAGGCCTCGGCTTAATGAGTTAAGTCCTACCTATATGTGGCATTGTCGTTTGGGTCATATAAGTGAGAATCACATGAAGAGGCTCCATACTGATGGGCCTCTAACTTCGTTTGATTTTGAATCATACGAGACATGTGAGGCTTGCCTTCTAGGCAAAATGACCAAGGCGCCTTTCACAGGTTTTCCTGAGAGGGCAGCAGACTTGTTGGAACTTGTACATACTGATGTATGCGGACCAATGAGTACGACAGCTAGAGGCGGATTCCAATACTTCATTACTTTCACTGATGATTTTAGTAGATATGGCTATGTCTACTTAATGAAGCATAAGTCTGAGACTTTTGAAAAGTTCAAAGAGTTTCAGAATGAAGTAGAGAATCAACGTGGCAAGAAAATCAAGGCCTTGTGATCTGATCGTGGAGGCGAATATTTGAGTCACGAATTTAGCAATCATCTAAAGAGTTGCGGAATTGTTCCACAACTTACGCCGCCTGGAACACCTCAGAGAAACGGTGTGTCTGAGCAACGTAATCGGACTTTGTTGGACATGGTTCGGTCAATGATGAGCCAGTCGGACCTACCTTTATCATTTTGGGGATACGCTCTAGAAACAGCCGCTTTCACATTGAATAGGGTGCCATCTAAGTCCGTAGTTAAGACACCATATGAGATGTGGACTAGTAAGAGTCCCAGTTTGTCTTTTCTAAAGATTTGGGGTTGTGAAGTTTATGTCAAACGACTTCAATCAGATAAACTAACACCCAAGTCGGACAAGTGTTTTTTCGTGGGATACCCGAAGGAAACTTTGGGGTATTACTTTTACAACCGATCAGAGGGCAAAGTGTTTGTTGCTCGAAACGGTGTTTTCTTAGAGAAAGAGTTTCTCAAAAGAGACAAGAGTGGACAAAAGGTGTATCTTGAAGAAGTTCAAGATGAGCCAACAGGTCAAGACTCTACAAGTGATGCTAGTGTAGCAGAACAAGTTGACATACCTGTGGCAAAGGTAACACCGCCACTACCACGAAGATCAGCTAGACTCCGTGAGTTGCATGGGGATGTGTTATTGTTAGACGATGACGAACCTATGACATATGCGGAAGCAATGATGGACCCAGATTCCGAGAAATGGCAAAGTGCCATGAGATCCGAGATAGATTCCATGGGAAACAATCAAGTTTGGAACTTGGTTGACCCGCCTGATGGGGTTAGACCTATTGAGTGCAAATGGATCTATAAAAAGAAAAGGGATATGGACGGAAATGTTCACGTCTATAAAGCTCGACTTGTCGCAAAGGGTTTTCGGCAAGTTCAAGGAGTTGACTACGACGAGACATTCTCGCCAGTAGCGATGCTTAAATCTATCCGGATCATTCTAGCAATCGCTGCTCATTTTGATTATGAGATATGGCAGATGGATGTTAAGACAGCCTTCCTAAATGGAAATTTGGAAGAGGACGTGTATATGATATGCCCGAAGGTTTTGTTGATCCTAAGAATCTTTGGAAAAATATGCAAGCTTAAGAAATCCATTTATGGGTTAAAGCAAGCATCTCGGAGTTGGAACATTCGTTTTGATGAAGAGGTCAAAGCTCTTGGCTTTCGTCGGAATGAAGAAGAACCTTGTGTATACAAGAAGGAAAGTGGGAGCTATTTGTTGTGTTTCTAATCTTGTATGTGGATGACATATTGTTGATTGGGAATGACATTCCAATGTTGCAATCCGTGAAGACTTCACCGAATAATATATTTTCTATGAAGGATTTGGGAGAAGCAACTTACATTTTGGGCATAAAGATCTATAGAGATAGATCAAAGAGGCTTATAGGATTAAGCCAAGATACGTACATTGACAAGGTGTTGAAACGGTTCAACATGGAACAGATCTAAGAAAGGGTTCCCGCCTATGTCACATGGTATGCGTTTTAGCAAGAAGCGTCCTTCGACCGCCGATGAGCGAGAGCGCATGAGTAAGGTTCCATACGCCTTGGCAGTTGGTTCCATCATGTACGCCATGATATGTACACGCCCAGATGTCTCATATGCTCTAAGTGGTGCGAGCAGGTACCAAGCTGATCCAGGTGAGAGTCACTGGACACTTGTTAAAAATATTCTAAAGTACTTGAGAAGGACTAAAGATATGTTCCTAATCTATGGAGGTGAGGAGGAGCTCGTTGTAAATTGTTACACCGATGCTAGCTTCCAAACCCGACACGAGATGATTCACAATCTCAATCGGGATATTTGTTCACAATAAATGGTGGTGTCTTTGTCGGTTGGAAGAGTTCCAAGCAGAAACGGTGACCGATTCTACAGCCAGGCCGAGTACATAGCGACCAAGCCGCGAAGTAAGGTGTTTGGATGAGGAAGTTCCTCATTGAGCTTGGTGTGTTTCCGAATGCAAGCGGCCCATTGAACCTTCATTGTGACAATAGTGGCGCAATTGCACAGGCTAAGGAGCCGAGGGATCACCATAAGAACAAACATGTACTGCGGAAATTTCACCTTATTCGAGAGTTCATTAAAAGGGGTGAGATCAAGATATGCAAGATACATACGGATTTGAATGTTGCAGATCCTTTGACAAAGGCTCTTCCACAGCCTAAGCATGAGGCGCACATGAGAGATATGGGTATTAGATATCTTCAAGATTAACTCTAGTGCAAGTGGGAGATTGTTGGGAATATGCCCTAGAGATAATCATAGAGATGATTGTATCACCTTGTATCCATGATATATTATGTGTTCATGAATATCCATTAAAGACAACTAGTATCGATTGGCAATTATGTGAATTGTTTGTGAGACTCTTTACTTGTATGGTTATTACGTAATTGTCCTCGGGTCGGAGTTCATGTGAGGACACACATGAATATTAGATCAGCACACATATTAGTTGATGACTATGTTTCACAAGTCATAGACATGGAGATGTCAAACTAATAGTGTGGGCACATGTATGACATGGGGCTGGATAGACCCGACATGAGATGTTATTATTTTCTCTTTACACATCATGTACGTTATGTCCTTAGACCTGAGATTGTCGTATGTACTCAAAATGTGAAACGACCTACTTAGGGACTATCAAACGTTACTCCGTAATTGGGTAGCTATAAAGGTGGTCTTCGGGTTTGTCAGGAAGCATGCTATGAGGCATAGTCAATCAAGATGGAATTGCCCCTCTCCATGTGGGAGAGATATCACTGGACCACTCGATTGATTGGATCAAGAAATGCATGGCCGTGCTTGGGTTAAGTGTTAACCCACGAGGTGGACCAAATATCGTGTGGCAAGGGAATAACATGTATGTGAATTTGTGGTGGTTCCGATATGATCATTGCGCACACATGGGAGTTGACACGTCTTGCTAGAGGCCGCTATCGGCTATTGGTCGAGTAGGAGTACTCGGGCCATGTCTATGTGTGCGTGAGCCCATAGGGTCGCACGCTTAAGGGGGAAGAAGGCCTAATTCGGATATGATCCAATTAGACGAGGTTTAGGGTTACTAATGGGCCTCCGGCTCGGGAGCTTTGTTAGGGACGCCTATATATATGAGGTGGCGCGGGGGCTAGGTTAATCTACGCCACTTTGGCACCCGCCGCCACCCACGCCCTCGCCTCTTGCTCCTCGCGGACCTAGCAGTCCGGAGACGCATTGCTTCCTCCCTATACGTGTGGGATACCTCGGAGGTGTCGTGATCCGGAGCACAAGGACGAACCGCACGTGGAGGACGGACGTGAGCAACTGCGGCACCGCCGCTACGCCGCACATCTTCATCGAGGGTCGACACTTCCGCCGCACCGCGGCGTCTAGTGGTAATGCCGTGATCTATAACTAGCAGTAGATCCTTGGTTTATGGGTAAAAAATTTTTTGTTTTCTCGGCTAGCGTAGCGATCCCATATTCCTTCAATATGTGTGGACTTCCTGGGCACACATATGGCGACTCTGGTCTTCCTTTGGAAATCAGGGTGTGACAGAGTGGTATCAGAGCAATGTCGACTGTAGGACGTATGCCTTGGTAGCACTGACCGTTTTCTAGACCTATTTTGGTCATAAAACTACCTTATCATCCCTTGGCTATTGAACTTTGAGTTATTTCCTCATCCTTGTCATGTTATATCTCCTCTTTGACAGCTTCCTTTGAGCTGTTACTATTTACTCCCTTGACTTTTGAATTTGGACTATTCCTTTCTCTTGTCTCGTTTTGTCCCTTCCTTGATAGCTTCCTTTGAGCTATGAATTTGTTAACTCCTTGAGTTTTTGTTTTTGTTGTTTTACAAAAAAAAGTTTTCTTATCCTATCTCATTCCAAAAGTACGATGCCTATCATCATCATCACCCATCTCCCCTTTAGGATAACCACCATTATTGAAGAAGAAGCACGTGTAGATTCGATGATGTATTGCTAGTTAGTCATGTTTGTTGTGATGCTTGTGCGTCGTGTCTTTAGTGTCTAAGAGGCCTAGAAGGAGTCATCTTAAGGTGTAGTTTCATCTTTGTTAAGTGGGGTAGAGTTGTCTCTCCCCCTATCAATCTTTATCAACCAGATATTTGCCAACTGGTTTAGGGTTTAGGGTTTAGGGTTTAGGGTTTAGGGGCAATCCTTATCACAATTTACCCTTTTTTCTTATCCTACAACTTTGTTCGTTCATCATCTTTTGCTAATAGTGGTTCATTTAGCACCAAAATTACGTTTTCATGAGCCCGTAGGATCCGTACTAAATTTTACGGTTCTTACATGGATGGATCACTTCCTAAGACCGATTGATTGAGCATGAGGAATCGGTGTCCCTCGTCATAGGACCAAATTTCGGAGCTGATCCATCCGTTTCGAGGTCGCTTTCGCTACCGTCCGGACGTCCTTTCGCGTGAAATTGCGTTCCTTAAACGTGTAGGATCCGCAAAGAAATATTACGGTTCTAAAATGTATGGATCACCTCTTGAGCCCGATTGGTAGAGCATGAGGACTCGGTGTCCCTTGACATAGGACCATCTTTAGGAGGTGATCCATCCCTCTTGAGGCCGTTCGCCGCCATCGGGCGTCATTTAGCACCGAAATTACGTTTCATGAGCCTATAGGATCCGTACTAAATTTTACGGTTCTTACATGGATGGATCACTTCCTAAGACCGATTGATTGAGCATGAGGAATCGGTGTCCCTCGTCATAGGACCAAATTTCGGAGCTGATCCATCCGTTTCGAGGTCGTTTCGCTACCGTCAGGGACGTCCTTCGCGGCCGAAATTGCGTTCCTTAAACGTGTAGGATCCGCAAAGAAATATTACGGTTCTAAAATGTATGGATCACCTCCCGAGCCCGATTGGTAGAGCATGAGGACTCGGTGTCCCTTGACATAGGACCATCTTTAGGAGGTGATCCATCCCTCTTGAGGCCGTTCCGGCGCCATCTAGACGTCATTTAGCACCGAAATTACGTTTCATGAGCCTGTAGGATCCGTACGAAATTTTACGGTTCTTACATGGATGGATCACTTCCTAAGACCGATTGATTGAGCATGAGGAATCGTGTCCCTCGTCATAGGACCAAATTTGAGCTGATCCATCCGTTCGAGGTCATTTCGCTACCGTCAGGACGTCCTTCTCTGGCCGAAATTGCGTTCCTTAAACGTGTAGGATCCGCAGATAAAAATTACGGTTCTAAAATGTATGGATCACCTCCTGAGCTCGATTGGTAGAGCATGAGGACTCGGTGTCCCTTGACATAGGACCATCTGTTGACACCTGTTAAAGCATAAAATTACTAGTTAAAAAACATGAATTAAGGGCTAAAGTCGAAGACCAAACATAAGTTTAGGGGTCCGACTAATATAATTCCACGAGTTTTGGTATTCTGTGACTTTACAGGGACCTAATAGATAATTGCAGAGAATAATGGAGAAAGTTCCGTAATATACAAGGCCTATGAAGACCAGACTTGTCCGTGAATCAACTCAACCCGAAAAGTGAACTAAAACATTCTAGAAGATACCAGAGGACACGAGAAAAGACGGGAAGCTGAGGTGGCATGCCACCCTGGCGACCGCCATACTCCACCCTGGCGGCCGCCAGGTGGGCCACCCCTGTCAGCCTCTCCTTCCTAGGTCGGTTTACTACCGACATTGAGGTTGTTTCTACACCGTTGCTGAAGGTCGGTTTGATCCAAGGGTTGACGTTCATCGCCAAGTACTATATAAGAAGACCAGTTGACCCTGAGGCTAATAACAATTTCATTATCATACTCATACCTATCTAGTCCAGCCAAGTCTAGACCAAAGCCCTAGTTCATACTAGAAGTAATTAGCTACATAACTAGTTCTAGTTGAAGATCAAGTTCATCTTGAGTTCCTGATTAGTGAAGAAGTAGCAAGGATCATTGTTCTTGAGACTTCTCTCTTGTATTCAATCTGTAAGTACTCTTATAATTAGAATACAATTGTTATGGCTTTGATCTTTATAATTATTATATTCTTATTGATATGTGTTTATGCTTGCTATGATTATATGTTTAGTTTAGTAAGATTGCTTTATATTTTATGCATGGAATTGTATAGCATCCATATAGATGATCACTATGTGGGTGATAAGCAATGTGTAAACGTGGTGTTCATACAACGTTTATCTGCAATTGTACCCTACATTCTGGGCCGTGTGGTAGATCGCTGGAGTGACAGCCCTGTTGAGTCCTTTGGAATCCACCCTCCGAATGTAGGACACGTCGAGCCTATAATTATGGTAATGACTAAGTTTCGTCCCTTGGTTGTTATTGATAATGCTTGCCATGTGTAGAAGTAATCCAACCTTGCCATGATAGCTAGATGTATTGCGCTAATTGTAGTATTCATTAACATATAAGATTAGGAATAACTTAGGAATATTCATTCTATTCTAATTTATTATATGCTAATAGCTTGTATGATTCTAGTGGCTTATGATGATCTTAGACTTGAGTATTTATCAATTATATTATTATCTTTATCCTGTGACTTATCCTGTTGAGTAATGTTAGATACTTAGGGTTACTCTGCATTATATTACTGTAAAGAGGATGATCTCATAGCTAAACCATAAACTAAATCATTAGATATCCTTTTCTCTCTACCTTTCCATAGACTCCCTTCCCTGTGATAAAATATAAATACGATACCTGGATTACTCCCGGTGAAGTGCTACAATTGGTATTTCTATCTGTGCGCTTGCAGATATCATGTTCATTCTTTTATCAAGGCCAATCAAAAATACCATATCCCGCATTTCTTAGAGCGTTATTGCTAGGGTGACAGACTAGTGTATAGGTAATGCCTAGAAATGAGTGGTATACCTTGAGTACATATCCTGGTGAGATTAACTCCACTATGGATAATGATGCTAAGATACATTCCACTACTAACACCGCCTAACTCCGCTTTATTGGATCATGAGGTTAATCCCATATCCAAGCTAACATGATTAGATAGATATCCCATATATATTTCTTTCGCCTTCCTAATTGGGATCGTGTAAGAAATATCAACAAGTATTTCTGGCGCCGTTGCCGGGGAAGGCGTAGTCTATTTAGAGAAAAATAAATTTTCTTGGCTTTGTTTTTCAAAACTTTCCTAGTTTAGGAGAGCATAGTCAATCTTTCTATTTCGAAAATGTGTTTTGAAAACTTCAAAAGTTTTTCTAGTGCTTCTTTCCAGCTATCTCTAGTTTGGGAGGGTATTAGCCAAAGCTTAGACAATGTTATTTCTATTAAGTTGGTATTGTTTCTGACTTTACTAGTTAGAAAGGGTGCTAGCCAAAAATCCTATAAACACATCATATAAGGAAACCAGAGAGATCCCTTTACATCACCTAATGCATTGAGAACCCATTATCACATACTCAAACAGGTTCAACCCTGTTCTCTATTTTGTTTTGATCTTATGCGAGGGGAAAATTATATGTATGAATAAGAACCTTCCAGAGAATTTTGTTGAAGATCCCGAAAAATTAATCAGGCGGGGCTAGAGCAAAACTCGAGACAAACTCCAGCACCTACATCATCATCATCATCATCATCATCGTCATCATTGTCCGATAATCCAAGACCTACTAAATCGGAAGTTAATCAAGTTACTAGAGACTTGACATCTCAATTTGAAGCTATGGCAACCAAGACACTTCGTGAATTTTCAGCTCCTACCACGGACAACATTCTCGTTGGGCCAAAGGTAGAGGTTGGAGACAAAGGCTTTGAGCTTAAGCCAGGGCTCATCAATATGGTGCAAGCAAGTCAATTTTGTGGAAAGGCACATGAAGATGCTAGTGCTCATCTCCAACACTTTCTGGAGATTTACAGTACATTTACTATGAAGGACGTACCCGCAGATACAATATTGCTCCGCCTCTTTCCATTCTCACTTTTGGGAAGGGCCAAGCAATGGTTTTATGCTACCAAAGATAAGAATACTACATGGGATATATGTTCCACAGCCTTTCTTGCTAAGTTCTTTCCTGTGGGTAAGACAAATGCCTTAAGGGGGAAGATATCAAATTTTCAACAACAGCATGATGAATCAGTCCCTGAAGCATGGGAGCGTTTTCAAGATTATATTTCAGAATGTCCACATCATGGGATGGAGAAGTGGCTGTTAATGCAAACTTTCTATCATGGGCTTATTCCAAAGGTTTCGTGAAACTATGGATGCCGCGGTGGTGGTGCTTTCTTATCACTTACATTAACTCGTGCCACGTAACTTGTGGAGAAGATGGCTTCCAACCAAGGTTGGAGTGAAGAGCGTCAAACTCACAAGAGGGGAATGCATCAGCTAAAAGAAGTAGATATGCTATCTGCTAAAATGGACCTTATCATGAAGAAGCTAGAGGATAGAAATCCTCAACCCAAGGCAGTTATGCAAATTCAAGACTCACATATGACGTGTGAAGAATGTGGAAACTTAGGCCACATTGGAAGGAATTGCCCGAGAGATCCCGGAGGACATTAATTTCATCAATAATAACAACAATAATTTCCGTCCTCAACAGAATCAAGGTTGGAACCAACAGAGGCCCAACTATCAAAGCAACTATCAAAGTAATTAGCAAGGTAACAATCCAGGTAACAATTTCAATACTTATCAACCTTCTTTAAGAGATCTTGTTGTTAACCAAGGTAAGACCATGGAGAATCTGTCAAGAAAGATAGCAACTAATGATAAAGCTCTTGAACTTATCAGTACTCGTTTAGAAAGCTTTTCTTCAGCTATAAAAAATCAGCACAACTTTAATAAGATGATAGAATCTCAGATTTCTCAGTTATCTGTTCCACTAACCACACCAGGAAAGATTCTGGGGCAACCGGAAGATTTAGAAACTGCAAACCTTGTCGATATTTATAATGCAGGTCGTTACTATAGAGAGACCTCAGGAAGCTGTTGGTTGGATGACTCAATGCCACCTAAAAAGAAAGATCCAGGAAGGCCAGTCATCACAATCAAGATTGGACAACACACATTCGATAATGCTCTCTGTGATTTTGGCTCAAGCGTCAACATACTACCAAAGGTAATTTATGAAAAGATTTATAGTGAACCACTTTGGAAAACGAATATGTGCTTGCAGCTTGCAGATCAATCATTTTGTTATCCCGAGGGGATCCTTGAAGACGTGTGTGTGGGAATCAGAGGCTCTTACGTGCCAGCAGACTTTGCAGTAGTAGACACTGGAAGAAATGAAAGATCAACAATTATACTGGGTAGACCATTCTTATGCTCAGCTAAAGCTGTCATCTACGCAGACAGTGCGAAGATTGTTTTCAATATTAAAGGGAAGAAGGAGAAATTCGCTTTCAAAGACAAGGTGCAAAACTCTCTTACTTATTCCAATAATACTAATCAGTATATTGTAGAATCAAAGATGGAGAGCTACACTCAAAATAGAAGGAGGAATCAGAATCAGAATAAGAACAAGACGGCACAGTCTACAAAGGTAATGGTAGTAAATAAAACAACATCTTATAATGACCATTTACTTGAATATCCAATGCTTCGTCAGCAAGATGATCCAGGTACTCCTACCATCGCATGCTCTATTCAATGCTTAACTTTTTATAATACATATTGCGATACTGGATCTGGTGTTAATATAATGGCAAAGGTTATATATGAATTATTATTTGGAAAATTGCCGTTGCAACCAACATTTGTGCAGCTACAGATGGCAGACCAATCCTATAGAGTTCCTGAAGGAATTGCCAAGAACGTACCAGTAAAGATCATGGACCAATATGTTCTCACTGACTTTATAGTCGTGGACATGGGAAAAGAAGTAGATCCTCCACTAGTGCTTGGGAGACCATTCCTCAACACTACTCGTGCAATCATCTACATCCATACAGGAGAGATTCATTTCCAATTTCCTAAAGGGAAGGTATGTGTTTACTTTAATAGCTATAATGAATATACAAATCCGGGAAAAAAGTCGTCACTCATCGCCCGTCATAATAAAAGATGGATGAAGAATCTACTAAGAGGAACGGTAAGTGAAGAAGCTAAAGCTCTTACACCTACTACATCTACGGAGAAAGAAGAATCAATGACTCCAAAGAAGAGTACATCATCCAAAAGATGGAGGAAGAAGAAGACATCTCCCAGAACATCATCAGAAGAGACAATAGAATCATCAGTGCCACCGGTTTGTGACAACCGATATACCATGGGAGTAAAGAGCAGAACTTGGTGTCTTGTTAGGAGGACTCTAAACACCGAATCATCGCCGAAAGGTAGGTCGGTAAGTTATCCATATTTAGATTCTAGCATTGCATATTTTCTTTCCATATCATGTTTATCTTTTTAGTATCATTTTTATGCATTTGAAAATAACAAAAATATTTTATCTTTTGTTTTGTGAAAACCTTTAAGCCCCATGCTAATATCTCTAAGGTTAAACACCTCTAGGCTATTTGTTGTAGTGGCATAAAAATAAATAAAGATACATCAGTATTTTATCTTATCTTGCATATAAAAATAAATAAAAATTTGAATAATGAAAATCTAAAAATATTATCAGGCAACATAAAGCAATATGGCTAACCTCTAATGCTTAACCAAAGTTCCACTAGCTTTGTTGTCTATTTTGAGATCAACAAATTTCAAGAGAAGAAGAGACATGTCAAACGTCACATTTGATGCTAACTACCTCAACTTCTACATCATTGAAGACTACACTCCAATCTAGCTTGGGGGAGTGCAACCCCCAGTTATCCAGATAAGTATTCTATTATCTATCTATACTATTATTAGTTAAATATTTTGTTTGTTAAGAGTCTAGTTTTATAGAGTCTAATAGTTTAATAAGTGTTTTGTTAGAGTGAGAATAAAAGGATCAAGAGAGTGCACACTAAAGTTTACTTTACTCAACTAAAAGGAACCTTAAAATTTGTCAACAAGGAGATGATGAATAGTTGCTCCGTTGTTATACTTTTCTATTACCTAGCTTTCAAGCTTAATTTCTCTCGAGCTCCATTTGCAAAATTAATGCTCAAAAACCTAAAACCTATGGGTTGCAAATGCTTGCTCTAAAAAGTCTAGGTAATTGATGGATATGATATATGATAGTCTGAGCTGCTATTTGATCTTACTCCTAGTGACACTAGATTTCTAGAGATTTATATTTTGAAAATTGAAAATGCACATGATAAGTTCCTGTGTTACAAGAGTGTGAACCTCCTACCCAGCCATATATACATGCTAATTAGATTAGGAAAACCTTTAAAAAATATATATATATATATATAGGCTGCTTGCTTTGCATTGAGTTTGTTCAATCTTTGTCGACCCTTAGAAACTTGTCATGCTGATCATGTACACTCCACTTATTCCACTTACTTCATTCCACTATCATCCACTCACTCTAGCCAACAAAAATGTTCTACTCCTATCTCAGGAAAGAGCAACCAAAAATATTTACTATACCCATCCATCCATTCATTGCTAGCCAATATCTTACAAAAGCTCCATTACATTTATACCTCTCAAAAGTTATTGCAAAAAAGAGATCTTGGGTTGTGTATCTTTAAAAAAAGAGAAAGGGAGATGAAAAATGGACAAAAGTCCTACGGCCGAGTAGAGCCTACCTCCCTAAATAAAAAAGAGATGAAAAATGAACAAGTGTTCGAGGGCGAGTAGAGCCCACATCTCTAAAAAAAAAAGATGAAAAATGGACAAGTGTCCGAGGGTCGATAGAACCCACATCTTTATAAGAGAGGAAATAATGGACACAAGTCCGAGGGCCAAAGAGAGTCCACCTCTCTTGAAAAAAAAAGAGAAAAGAAAAAAAAAAGAGATACAACCCGGGTTCTCTACAAAATTATAAAAAAGAGAGAAGATTCCAAAAAAGGAGCAAAAGTAAGATTTCCCTTATCTATTCTATTCACTTCATTATATACTCCATTCCATACCATTTATATTCTATCCACCATATACATGCACCACTTGATCAGTGTGACTTGTATCTTTGGATCCATTGCTTGAATTTACAATATATGCTTAGTAAGAAAATAAATTATTTTCTCCTACCTATGAGCTCCATATATATAAGCCTTAGATATTAGGTGAGAGAAGAAGGCATAGTATGTTATTGCCTTAGCTAAAAAATGTTATATATTATGAGAGTAAGGCAAACACTATATTATTGCCTAAGAAAGGATCCATAAATACCACAAATGAGAGATTAGAGAGAGTCATACTGAGGAACTTTGAGTTTTATTTTGAAAATCAGCAAAAACTCCAGAAGGACAGTTGATCAAAAGAGTTTAAGATTTAGTGCTTGACTTGACTGTTCTATCTTTCAATTACCCAAGATTGCGAGAAAAAAGATATAAAACCCCAAAAGATAAGAGGTAATTGAATAATTAAAGTTTGAAAAAAGTTTATCTTTATCTGGAGAGAAATTTTGTTTGAAGGCATGTGTACTTTAAGGATGTGATAGCGTTGCGGCAACTCTTGATCCAAGTAAGTAGTTTTGTGTCTTGCTAAGAGACTAGCAAGAGGTAAGCTTGGGGAGCTTGTTGACACCTGTTAAAGCATAAAATTACTAGTTAAAAAACATGAATTAAGGGCTAAAGTCAAAGACCAAACATAAGTTTAGGGGTCTAACTAATATAATTCCACAAGTTTTGTTATGGCTTTGATCTTTATAATTATTATATTCTTATTGATATGTGTTTATGCTTGCTATGATTATATGTTTAGTTTAGTAAGATTGCTTTATATTTTATGCATGGAATTGTATAGCATCCATATAGATGATCACTATGTGGGTGATAAGCAATGTGTAAGCGTGGTGTTTATACAACGTTTATACGCAATTGCACCCTACATTCTGGGCGTGTGGTAGATCGCGGGGAGTGGCGATACTGTTGAGTCCTTTGGAATCCACCCTCCGAATGTAGGACACGTCGAGCCTATAATTATGGTAATGACTAAGTTTCGTCCTTGGTTGTTATTGATAATGCTTGCCATGTGTAGAAGTAATCCAACCTTGCCATGATAGCTAGATGTGTTGAACTAATTGTAGTATTCATGATTAACATATAGGATTAGGAATAAATTAGGAATATTCATTCAAGGATGGATAATTCCTAATATGATTAATTAGCTTGTATGATTCTAGTGGCTTATCATAGGACCAAATTTGAGTGATCCATCAATTATATTATTATCTTTATCCCGTGACTTACGTCCTTTGAGTAATGTTAGTTCCTTAAGCGTGTAGGATCGCGCATAAATATTACGGTTCTAAAATGTATGGATCACCTAGCGAAACCATTGGTAGAGCATGAGGACTTTTCGGTGTCCCTTGACATAGGACCATCTTTGGGAGGTGATCCATCCCGTCTTGAGGCCGTTCGAAGCGCCATTGGGGCGTCATTTACACGAAATTACGTTTCATGATGTTCATTGTAGGATCAAGGCCTAAATTTTACCGGTTATTACATGGATGGATCACCTCCTAAGACCGATTGATAGAGCATGAGGAATCGGTTTCCAGCGTCATAGGGCCATATTGAGTACATGATCCATCCGATTAAGGTCGTATGGATAATGATCCGGACGATACATTCCACTACTATTGCGTTCCTTAAACATGTAGGATCATGAGGTAAATATTATCGGTTCTAAAATGTATGGATCACCTCGAGCCCGATTGGTAGAGCATGAGGACTCGGTGAACCTTGACATAGGACCATCTTTGGGAGGTGATCCATCCCTCTTGAGGCCGTTTCGGCGCCATCGGGCGTCATTTAGCACCGAAATTACGTTTCATGAGCTTTGTAGGATCCGTACTAAATTTTACGGTTCTTACATGGATGGATCACTTCCTAAGACCGATTGATTGAGCATGAGGAATCGGTTTCCAGCGTCATAGGACCATATTTCGCGGCTGATCCATCCATTTAAGGTCGTTTCGCGCTACCGTCATGGGACGTCCTTCTGCTAAATGGCGAAATTGCGTTCCTTAAGCGTGTAGGATCGCGGTAAATATTACGGTTCTAAAATGTATGGATCACCTCTCGAGCCCGATTGGTAGAGCATGAGGACTCGGTGTCCCTTGACATAGGACCATCTTTGGGAGGTGATCCATCCGTCTTGAGGCCGTTCGGCGCCATCACGGGCGTCATTTAGCACCGAAATTACGTTTCATGAGCACTGTAGGATCCGTACTAAATTTTACGGTTATTACATGGATGGATCACCTCCTAAGACCGATTGATTGAGCATGAGGAATCGGTTTCCGCGTCATAGGACCATATTTCGCGTGGCTGATCCATCCGTTTACGAGGTTGTTTTGCTACCATCCCGGACGTCCTTCTGCGGCGAAATTGCGTTCCTTAAACGTGTAGGATCCATGAAGTAAATATTACGGTTCTAAAATGTATGGATCACCTCGAGCCCGATTGGTAGAGCATGAGGACTCGGTGTCCCTTGACATAGGACCATCTTTAGGGGAGGTGATCCATCCCTCTTGAGGCCGTTCGGCGCCATCGGGCGTCATTTAGCACCGAAATTACGTTTCATGAGCTGTAGGATCCGTACTAAATTTTACGGTTCTTACATGGATGGATCACTTCCTAAGACCGATTGATTGAGCATGAGGAATCGGTTTCCAGCGTCATAGGACCATATTTCGGAGCTGATCCATCCGTTCGAGGTCGTCTCGCTACCATCAGGACGTCCTTACTGCGGAAATTGCGTTCCTTAAACGCGTGTAGGATCGCGGTAAATATTACGGTTCTAAAATGTATGGATCACCTCGAGCCCGATTGGTAGAGCATGAGGACTCGGTGTCCCTTGACATAGGACCATCTTTGGGAGGTGATCCATCCCTCTTGAGGCCGTTCGGCGCCACGGGCGTCATTTAGCACCGAAATTACGTTTCATGAGCACTGTAGGATCCGTACTAAATTTTTACGGTTCTTACATGGATGGATCACTTCCTAAGACCGATTGATTGAGCATGAGGAATCGGTTTCCCTCGTCATAGGACCAAATTTCGGAGCTGATCCATCCGTTCGAGGTCGTTTCGCTACCGTCGGGACGTCCTTCTGCGGCGAAATTGCGTTCCTTAAGCGTGTAGGATCGTGGTAAATATTACGGTTCTAAAATGTATGGATCACCTCGAGCCCGATTGGTAGAGCATGAGGACTCGGTGTCCCTTGACATAGGACCATCTTTGGGAGGTGATCCATCCGTCTTGAGGCCGTTCGGCGCCATCACGGGCGTCATTTAGCACGAAATTACGTTTCATGAGCTGTAGGATCCGTACTAAATTTTACGGTTATTACATGGATGGATCACCTCCTAAGACCGATTGATTGAGCATGAGGAATCGGTTCCAGCGTCATAGGACCATATTTCGTGGCTGATCCATCCGTTACGAGGTCGTCTCGCTACCATCGGGCGTCCTTACTGCGGCGAAATTGCGTTCCTTAAACATGTAGGATCCATGTAAATATTACGGTTCTAAAATGTATGGATCACCTCGAGAGCCGATTGGTAGAGCATGAGGACTCGGTGTCCCTTGACATAGGACCATCTTTAGGAGGTGATCCATCCCTCTTGAGGCCGTTCGGCGCCATCACGGGCGTCATTTAGCACCGAAATTACGTTTCATGAGCACTGTAGGATCCGTACTAAATTTTACGGTTCTTACATGGATGGATCACTTCCTAAGACCGATTGATTGAGCATGAGGAATCGGGTTTCAGCGTCATAGGACCATATTTCGCAGCTGATCCATCCGTTACGAGGTCGTCTCGCTACCATCGGGCGTCCTTCTGCGTGAAATTGCGTTCCTTAAAGCGTGTAGGATCCGTAGTAAATATTACGGTTCTAAAATGTATGGATCACCTCCTCGAGCCCGATTGGTAGAGCATGAGGACTCGGTGTCCCTTGACATAGGACCATCTTTAGGAGGTGATCCATCCCTCTTGAGGCCGTTCGGCGCCATCACGGGCGTCATTTAGCACGAAATTACGTTTCATGAGCTTTGTAGGATCCGTACTAAATTTTACGGTTCTTACATGGATGGATCACTTCCTAAGACCGATTGATTGAGCATGAGGAATCGGTGTCCCTCGTCATAGGACCAAATTTGGAGCTGATCCATCCGTTACGAGGTCGTTCTCGCTACCGTCAGGACGTCCTTCTGCGGCGAAATTGCGTTCCTTAAGCGTGTAGGATCCGCGATAAATATTACGGTTCTAAAATGTATGGATCACCTCGAGCCCGATTGGTAGAGCATGAGGACTCGGTGTCCCTTGACATAGGACCATCTTTGGGAGGTGATCCATCCGTCTTGAGGCCGTTCGGCGCCATCACGGGCGTCATTTAGCACGAAATTACGTTTCATGAGCTGTAGGATCCGTACTAAATTTTACGGTTATTACATGGATGGATCACCTCCTAAGACCGATTGATAGAGCATGAGGAATCGGTTTTCAGCGTCATAGGACCATATTTTGCAGCTGATCCATCCATTTACGAGGTCGTCTCGCTACCATCGGGCGTCCTTCGTAGCGAAAGTGCGTTCCTTAAACGTGTAGGATCATGATAAATATTACGGTTCTAAAATGTATGGATCACCTCGAGCCCGATTGGTAGAGCATGAGGACTCGGTGTCCCTTGACATAGGACCATCTTTGGGAGGTGATCCATCCGTCTTGAGGCCGTTCGCGCCATCGGGCGTCATTTAGCACCGAAATTACGTTTCATGAGCTGTAGGATCCGTACTAAATTTTACGGTTCTTACATGGATGGATCACCTCCTAAGACCGATTGATTGAGCATGAGGAATCGGTTTCCAGCGTCATAGGACCATATTTCGTGGCTGATCCATCCGTTCGAGGTCGTTTCGCTACCATCGGGGCGTCCTTCTGCGGCGAAATTGCGTTCCTTAAACGTGTAGGATCCGCGATAAATATTACGGTTCTAAAATGTATGGATCACCTCGAGCCCGATTGGTAGAGCATGAGGACTCGGTGTCCCTTGACATAGGACCATCTTTGGGAGGTGATCCATCCCGTCTTGAGGCCGTTCGGCGCCATACGGGCGTCATTTAGCACCGAAATTACGTTTCATGAGCTGTAGGATCCGTACTAAATTTTACGGTTCTTACATGGATGGATCACCTCCTAAGACCGATTGATTGAGCATGAGGAATCGGTTTCCAGCGTCATAGGACCATATTTCGCGGCTGATCCATCCGTTACGAGGTCGTCTCGCTACCATCGGACGTCCTTCTGCGTGCGAAATTGCGTTCCTTAAAGCGTGTAGGATCGCGATAAATATTACGGTTCTAAAATGTATGGATCACCTCGAGCCCGATTGGTAGAGCATGAGGACTCGGTGTCCCTTGACATAGGACCATCTTTGGGAGGTGATCCATCCCTCTTGAGGCCGTTCGGCGCCATCACGGGCGTCATTTGCACCGAAATTACGTTTCATGAGCTTTGTAGGATCCGTACTAAATTTTTACGGTTCTTACATGGATGGATCACTTCCTAAGACCGATTGATTGAGCATGAGGAATCGGTGTCCCTCGTCATAGGACCAAATTTCGGGCTGATCCATCCGTTCGAGGTCGTTTCGCTACCATCGGGCGTCCTTACGCGGCGAAATTGCGTTCCTTAAACGTGTAGGATCCGCGATAAATATTACGGTTCTAAAATGTATGGATCACCTCGAGCCCGATTGGTAGAGCATGAGGACTCGGTGTCCCTTGACATAGGACCATCTTTGGGAGGTGATCCATCCGTCTTGAGGCCGTTCGGCGCCATCACGGGCGTCATTTAGCACACGAAATTACGTTTCATGAGCTTTGTAGGATCCGTACTAAATTTTTACGGTTATTACATGGATGGATCACCTCCTAAGACCGATTGATTGAGCATGAGGAATCGGTTTCCAGCGTCATAGGACCATATTTCGTGGCTGATCCATCCGTTACGAGGTCGTCTCGCTACCATCGGACGTCCTTCTGCGGCGAAATTGCGTTCCTTAAACATGTAGGATCGCGGTAAATATTACGGTTCTAAAATGTATGGATCACCTCGAGCCCGATTGGTAGAGCATGAGGACTCGGTGTCCCTTGACATAGGACCATCTTTGGGAGGTGATCCATCCCTCTTGAGGCCGTTCGGCGCCATCACGGGCGTCATTTAGCACGAAATTACGTTTCATGAGCACGTAGGATCCGTACTAAATTTTACGGTTCTTACATGGATGGATCACTTCCTAAGACCGATTGATTGAGCATGAGGAATCGGTTTGTTTGGCGTCATAGGACCATATTTCGGGCTGATCCATCCGTTACGAGGTCGTTTCGCTACCGTCGGACGTCGTCCTTGCGGCGAAAGTGCGTTCCTTAAGCGTGTAGGATCGCGATAAATATTACGGTTCTAAAATGTATGGATCACCTCACGAGCCCGATTGGTAGAGCATGAGGACTCGGTGTCCCTTGACATAGGACCATCTTTGGGAGGTGATCCATCCCTCTTGAGGCCGTTCGGCGCCATACGGGCGTCATTTAGCACGAAATTACGTTTCATGAGCTGTAGGATCCGTACTAAATTTTACGGTTCTTACATGGATGGATCACTTCCTAAGACCGATTGATTGAGCATGAGGAATCGGTGTCCCTCGTCATAGGACCAAATTTGGGCTGATCCATCCGTTACGAGGTCGTTTCGCTACCGTCGGACGTCCTTACTGCGGCGAAATTGCGTTCCTTAAGCGTGTAGGATCGCGATAAATATTACGGTTCTAAAATGTATGGATCACCTCGAGCCCGATTGGTAGAGCATGAGGACTCGGTGTCCCTTGACATAGGACCATCTTTGGGAGGTGATCCATCCGTCTTGAGGCCGTTCGGCGCCATCGGGCGTCATTTGCACCGAAATTACGTTTCATGAGCTTTGTAGGATCCGTACTAAATTTTACGGTTATTACATGGATGGATCACCTCCTAAGACCGATTGATAGAGCATGAGGAATCGGTTTCCCGCGTCATAGGACCATATTTCGCGGCTGATCCATCCGTTACGAGGTCGTCTCGCTACCATCGGACGTCCTTCTGCTTGGCGAAATTGCGTTCCTTAAACATGTAGGATCGCGGTAAATATTACGGTTCTAAAATGTATGGATCACCTCGAGCCCGATTGGTAGAGCATGAGGACTCGGTGTCCCTTGACATAGGACCATCTTTAGGAGGTGATCCATCCCTCTTGAGGCCGTTCGGCGCCATCGGGCGTCATTTAGCACCGAAATTACGTTTCATGAGCTGTAGGATCCGTACTAAATTTTACGGTTCTTACATGGATGGATCACTTCCTAAGACCGATTGATTGAGCATGAGGAATCGGTTTCCGCGTCATAGGACCATATTTTGCAGCTGATCCATCCGTTACGAGGTCGTTTCGCTACCATCGGGACGTCCTTTGCGGTGAAATTGCGTTCCTTAAACGTGTAGGATCATGATAAATATTACGGTTCTAAAATGTATGGATCACCTCGAGCCCGATTGGTAGAGCATGAGGACTCGGTGTCCCTTGACATAGGACCATCTTTGGGAGGTGATCCATCCCTCTTGAGGCCGTTCGGCGCCATCGGGCGTCATTTAGCACGAAATTACGTTTCATGAGCTGTAGGATCCGTACTAAATTTTACGGTTCTTACATGGATGGATCACTTCCTAAGACCGATTGATTGAGCATGAGGAATCGGTTTCCCGCGTCATAGGACCAAATTTCGCAGCTGATCCATCCGTTCTGAGGTCGTTTCGCTACCGTCGGGGCGTCCTTCTGCGGCGAAATTGCGTTCCTTAAGCGTGTAGGATCGCGGTAAATATTACGGTTCTAAAATGTATGGATCACCTCTCGAGCCCGATTGGTAGAGCATGAGGACTCGGTGTCCCTTGACATAGGACCATCTTTGGGAGGTGATCCATCCGTCTTGAGGCCGTTCGGCGCCATCGGGCGTCATTTAGCACGAAATTACGTTTCATGAGCCTGTAGGATCCGTACTAAATTTTACGGTTATTACATGGATGGATCACCTCCTAAGACCGATTGATAGAGCATGAGGAATCGGTTTCCCGCGTCATAGGACCATATTTCGCAGCTGATCCATCCGTTCTGAGGTCGTCTCGCTACCATCCGGACGTCCTTCTGCAGCGAAATTGCGTTCCTTAAACATGTAGGATCCGTAGTAAATATTACGGTTCTAAAATGTATGGATCACCTCCTGAGCCCGATTGGTAGAGCATGAGGACTCGGTGTCCCTTGACATAGGACCATCTTTGGGAGGTGATCCATCCCTCTTGAGGCCGTTCGGCGCCATCGGGCGTCATTTAGCACCGAAATTACGTTTCATGAGCTGTAGGATCCGTACTAAATTTTACGGTTCTTACATGGATGGATCACTTCCTAAGACCGATTGATTGAGCATGAGGAATCGGTTTCCCTCGTCATAGGACCAAATTTCGGGCTGATCCATCCGTTTACGAGGTCGTTTCGCTACCGTCCGGGACGTCCTTCTGCGGCGAAATTGCGTTCCTTAAAGCGTGTAGGATCCGCGATAAATATTACGGTTCTAAAATGTATGGATCACCTCGAGCCCGATTGGTAGAGCATGAGGACTCGGTGTCCCTTGACATAGGACCATCTTTGGGAGGTGATCCATCCCTCTTGAGGCCGTTCGGCGCCATCACGGGCGTCATTTAGCACGAAATTACGTTTCATGAGCTTTGTAGGATCCGTACTAAATTTTACGGTTCTTACATGGATGGATCACCTCCTAAGACCGATTGATTGAGCATGAGGAATCGGTTTCCAGCGTCATAGGACCATATTTTGTGGCTGATCCATCCGTTCGAGGTCGTCTCGCTACCATCGGGCGTCCTTCGCGGCGAAATTGCGTTCCTTAAACATGTAGGATCGCGGTAAATATTACGGTTCTAAAATGTATGGATCACCTCACGAGCCCGATTGGTAGAGCATGAGGACTCGGTGTCCCTTGACATAGGACCATCTTTGGGAGGTGATCCATCCCTCTTGAGGCCGTTCGGCGCCATCACGGGCGTCATTTAGCACGAAATTACGTTTCATGAGCCTGTAGGATCCGTACTAAATTTTACGGTTCTTACATGGATGGATCACCTCCTAAGACCGATTGATTGAGCATGAGGAATCGGTTTCCCAGCGTCATAGGACCATATTTCGCAGCTGATCCATCCGTTCGAGGTCGTCTCGCTACCATCCGGACGTCCTTTGCGGTGAAATTGCGTTCCTTAAACATGTAGGATCGCGATAAATATTACGGTTCTAAAATGTATGGATCACCTCGAGCCCGATTGGTAGAGCATGAGGACTCGGTGTCCCTTGACATAGGACCATCTTTGGGAGGTGATCCATCCCTCTTGAGGCCGTTCGGCGCCATCACGGGCGTCATTTAGCACCGAAATTACGTTTCATGAGCTTTGTAGGATCCGTACTAAATTTTTACGGTTCTTACATGGATGGATCACTTCCTAAGACCGATTGATTGAGCATGAGGAATCGGTTCCTCGTCATAGGACCAAATTTCGAGCTGATCCATCCGTTCGAGGTCGTTTTCGCTACCGTCGGACGTCCTTACGCGGCGAAATTGCGTTCCTTAAGCGTGTAGGATCGCGATAAATATTACGGTTCTAAAATGTATGGATCACCTCTGAGCCCGATTGGTAGAGCATGAGGACTCGGTGTCCCTTGACATAGGACCATCTTTGGGAGGTGATCCATCCCGTCTTGAGGCCGTTCGGCGCCATCGGGCGTCATTTAGCACCGAAATTACGTTTCATGAGCTTGTAGGATCCGTACTAAATTTTACGGTTCTTACATGGATGGATCACCTCCTAAGACCGATTGATTGAGCATGAGGAATCGGTTTCCAGCGTCATAGGACCATATTTCGCGGCTGATCCATCCGTTACGAGGTCGTTTCGCTACCATCGGACGTCCTTACTGCGGTGAAATTGCGTTCCTTAAACATGTAGGATCCATGAGTAAATATTACGGTTCTAAAATGTATGGATCACCTCGAGCCCGATTGGTAGAGCATGAGGACTCGGTGTCCCTTGACATAGGACCATCTTTGGGAGGTGATCCATCCCTCTTGAGGCCGTTCGGCGCCATCACGGGCGTCATTTAGCACCCGAAATTACGTTTCATGAGCTTTGTAGGATCCGTACTAAATTTTACGGTTCTTACATGGATGGATCACTTCCTAAGACCGATTGATTGAGCATGAGGAATCGGTGTCCCTCGTCATAGGACCAAATTTCGGGGCTGATCCATCCGTTCGAGGTCGTTTCGCTACCATCGGACGTCCTTCTGCGGCGAAATTGCGTTCCTTAAACGTGTAGGATCCTTGATAAATATTACGGTTCTAAAATGTATGGATCACCTCACGAGCCCGATTGGTAGAGCATGAGGACTCGGTGTCCCTTGACATAGGACCATCTTTGGGAGGTGATCCATCCGTCTTGAGGCCGTTCGGCGCCATCACGGGCGTCATTTAGCACCGAAATTACGTTTCATGAGCTTTGTAGGATCCGTACTAAATTTTACGGTTCTTACATGGATGGATCACCTCCTAAGACCGATTGATTGAGCATGAGGAATCGGTTTCCCGCGTCATAGGACCATATTTCGTGGCTGATCCATCCGTTCTGAGGTCGTCTCGCTACCATCCGGACGTCCTTCTGCAGCGAAATTGCGTTCCTTAAACGTGTAGGATCCGCAGTAAATATTACGGTTCTAAAATGTATGGATCACCTCGAGCCCGATTGGTAGAGCATGAGGACTCGGTGTCCCTTGACATAGGACCATCTTTGGGAGGTGATCCATCCCTCTTGAGGCCGTTCGGCGCCATCACGGGCGTCATTTAGCACGAAATTACGTTTCATGAGCTGTAGGATCCGTACTAAATTTTACGGTTCTTACATGGATGGATCACCTCCTAAGACCGATTGATTGAGCATGAGGAATCGGTTTCCAGCGTCATAGGACCATATTTCGCGGCTGATCCATCCGTTACGAGGTCGTCTCGCTACCATCGGGACGTCCTTCGCGGCGAAAGTGCGTTCCTTAAACATGTAGGATCCGGTAAATATTACGGTTCTAAAATGTATGGATCACCTCGAGCCCGATTGGTAGAGCATGAGGACTCGGTGTCCCTTGACATAGGACCATCTTTGGGAGGTGATCCATCCCTCTTGAGGCCGTTCGGCGCCATCGGGCGTCATTTAGCACCGAAATTACGTTTCATGAGCTGTAGGATCCGTACTAAATTTTACGGTTCTTACATGGATGGATCACTTCCTAAGACCGATTGATTGAGCATGAGGAATCGGTTTCCAGCGTCATAGGACCAAATTTCGCAGCTGATCCATCCGTTACGAGGTCGTTTCGCTACCGTCGGGACGTCCTTGCGGCGAAAGTGCGTTCCTTAAACGTGTAGGATCCTTGATAAATATTACGGTTCTAAAATGTATGGATCACCTCGAGCCCGATTGGTAGAGCATGAGGACTCGGTGTCCCTTGACATAGGACCATCTTTGGGAGGTGATCCATCCCTCTTGAGGCCGTTCGGCGCCATCACGGGCGTCATTTAGCACCGAAATTACGTTTCATGAGCTTTGTAGGATCCGTACTAAATTTTACGGTTCTTACATGGATGGATCACTTCCTAAGACCGATTGATTGAGCATGAGGAATCGGTTTCCCTCGTCATAGGACCAAATTTGGGCTGATCCATCCGTTACGAGGGTCGTTTCGCTACCATCAGGACGTCCTTCTGCGGCGAAAGTGCGTTCCTTAAGCGTGTAGGATCGCGATAAATATTACGGTTCTAAAATGTATGGATCACCTCGAGCCCGATTGGTAGAGCATGAGGACTCGGTGTCCCTTGACATAGGACCATCTTTGGGAGGTGATCCATCCCGTCTTGAGGCCGTTCGGCGCCATCACGGGCGTCATTTAGCACCGAAATTACGTTTCATGAGCTGTAGGATCCGTACTAAATTTTTACGGTTATTACATGGATGGATCACCTCCTAAGACCGATTGATTGAGCATGAGGAATCGGTTTCCCGCGTCATAGGACCATATTTCGCAGCTGATCCATCCGTTTACGAGGTCGTCTCGCTACCATCGGGGCGTCCTTCGCGGTGAAAGTGCGTTCCTTAAACATGTAGGATCATGATAAATATTACGGTTCTAAAATGTATGGATCACCTCGAGCCCGATTGGTAGAGCATGAGGACTCGGTGTCCCTTGACATAGGACCATCTTTGGGAGGTGATCCATCCCTCTTGAGGCCGTTCGGCGCCATCACGGGCGTCATTTAGCACCGAAATTACGTTTCATGAGCTGTAGGATCCGTACTAAATTTTACGGTTCTTACATGGATGGATCACTTCCTAAGACCGATTGATTGAGCATGAGGAATCGGTTTCCGCGTCATAGGACCATATTTCGGGCTGATCCATCCGTTACGAGGTCGTTTCGCTACCATCGGGCGTCCTTCTGCGCGAAAGTGCGTTCCTTAAGCGTGTAGGATCCGGTAAAATATTACGGTTCTAAAATGTATGGATCACCTCGAGCCCGATTGGTAGAGCATGAGGACTCGGTGTCCCTTGACATAGGACCATCTTTGGGAGGTGATCCATCCCTCTTGAGGCCGTTCGGCGCCATCGGGCGTCATTTAGCACCGAAATTACGTTTCATGAGCTGTAGGATCCGTACTAAATTTTACGGTTCTTACATGGATGGATCACTTCCTAAGACCGATTGATTGAGCATGAGGAATCGGTTTCCCGCGTCATAGGACCATATTTTTGGCTGATCCATCCGTTTACGAGGTCGTCTCGCTACCATCGGACGTCCTTTGCGGCGAAATTGCGTTCCTTAAACGTGTAGGATCGCGGTAAATATTACGGTTCTAAAATGTATGGATCACCTCTGAGCCCGATTGGTAGAGCATGAGGACTCGGTGTCCCTTGACATAGGACCATCTTTGGGAGGTGATCCATCCCTCTTGAGGCCGTTCGGCGGGCGCCACGGGCGTCATTTAGCACGAAATTACGTTTCATGAGCTGTAGGATCCATTACTAAATTTTACGGTTCTTACATGGATGGATCACTTCCTAAGACCGATTGATTGAGCATGAGGAATCGGTTTCCCGCGTCATAGGACCATATTTCGGAGCTGATCCATCCGTTCGAGGTCGTTTCGCTACCATCGGGCGTCATACTGCGGAAATTGCGTTCCTTAAACGTGTAGGATCGCGATAAATATTACGGTTCTAAAATGTATGGATCACCTCGAGCCCGATTGGTAGAGCATGAGGACTCGGTGTCCCTTGACATAGGACCATCTTTGGGAGGTGATCCATCCCTCTTGAGGCCGTTCGGCGCCATCACGGGCGTCATTTTAGCACGAAATTACGTTTCATGAGCTGTAGGATCCGTACTAAATTTTACGGTTCTTACATGGATGGATCACTTCCTAAGACCGATTGATTGAGCATGAGGAATCGGTGTCCCTCGTCATAGGACCATATTTCGGAGCTGATCCATCCGTTACGAGGTCGTTTTCGCTACCATCGGACGTCCTTCTGCGGCGAAATTGCGTTCCTTAAAGCGTGTAGGATCGCGGTAAATATTACGGTTCTAAAATGTATGGATCACCTCGAGCCCGATTGGTAGAGCATGAGGACTCGGTGTCCCTTGACATAGGACCATCTTTGGGAGGTGATCCATCCGTCTTGAGGCCGTTCGGCGCCATCACGGGCGTCATTTAGCACCCGAAATTACGTTTCATGAGCTGTAGGATCCGTACTAAATTTTACGGTTATTACATGGATGGATCACCTCCTAAGACCGATTGATAGAGCATGAGGAATCGGTTTCCCGCGTCATAGGACCATATTTCATGGCTGATCCATCCGTTACGAGGTCGTCTCGCTACCATCGGGGACGTCCTTCTGCGGCGAAAGTGCGTTCCTTAAACATGTAGGATCCGCGGTAAATATTACGGTTCTAAAATGTATGGATCACCTCGAGCCCGATTGGTAGAGCATGAGGACTCGGTGTCCCTTGACATAGGACCATCTTTGGGAGGTGATCCATCCCTCTTGGGCCGTTCGGCGCCATCACGGGCGTCATTTAGCACCGAAATTACGTTTCATGAGCACTGTAGGATCCGTACTAAATTTTTACGGTTCTTACATGGATGGATCACTTCCTAAGACCGATTGATTGAGCATGAGGAATCGGGTTTCAGCGTCATAGGACCATATTTGGCTGATCCATCCGTTACGAAGGTCGTTTCGCTACCATCCGGACGTCCTTACGACAGTGAAAGTGCGTTCCTTAAGCGTGTAGGATCATGATAAATATTACGGTTCTAAAATGTATGGATCACCTCGAGCCCGATTGGTAGAGCATGAGGACTCGGTGTCCCTTGACATAGGACCATCTTTGGGAGGTGATCCATCCCTCTTGAGGCCGTTCGGCGCCATCACGGGCGTCATTTAGCACCGAAATTACGTTTCATGAGCTTTGTAGGATCCGTACTAAATTTTTACGGTTCTTACATGGATGGATCACTTCCTAAGACCGATTGATTGAGCATGAGGAATCGGTTTCAGCGTCATAGGACCAAATTTGGAGCTGATCCATCCGTTACGAGGTCGTTTTCGCTACCGTCGGACGTCCTTCTGCGGCGAAGTGCGTTCCTTAAGCGTGTAGGATCGCGATAAATATTACGGTTCTAAAATGTATGGATCACCTCGAGCCCGATTGGTAGAGCATGAGGACTCGGTGTCCCTTGACATAGGACCATCTTTGGGAGGTGATCCATCCGTCTTGAGGCCGTTCGGCGCCATCACGGGCGTCATTTAGCACCGAAATTACGTTTCATGAGCCTGTAGGATCCGTACTAAATTTTACGGTTCTTACATGGATGGATCACTTCCTAAGACCGATTGATTGAGCATGAGGAATCGGTTTCCCGCGTCATAGGACCATATTTTGGAGCTGATCCATCCGTTCTGAGGTCGTCTCGCTACCATCGGGGCGTCCTTACGCGCGCGAAATTGCGTTCCTTAAACATGTAGGATCGCGGTAAATATTACGGTTCTAAAATGTATGGATCACCTCGAGCCCGATTGGTAGAGCATGAGGACTCGGTGTCCCTTGACATAGGACCATCTTTGGGAGGTGATCCATCCCTCTTGAGGCCGTTCGGCGCCATCACGGGCGTCATTTAGCACCGAAATTACGTTTCATGAGCTGTAGGATCCGTACTAAATTTTTACGGTTCTTACATGGATGGATCACCTCCTAAGACCGATTGATTGAGCATGAGGAATCGGTTTCCAGCGTCATAGGACCATATTTCATGGCTGATCCATCCGTTACGAGGTCGTCTCGCTACCATCCGGGCGTCCTTCTGCGGCGAAATTGCGTTCCTTAAACGTGTAGGATCATGATAAATATTACGGTTCTAAAATGTATGGATCACCTCGAGCCCGATTGGTAGAGCATGAGGACTCGGTGTCCCTTGACATAGGACCATCTTTGGGAGGTGATCCATCCCTCTTGAGGGCGTTCGGCGCCATACGGGCGTCATTTAGCACAGAAATTACGTTTCATGAGCTGTAGGATCCGTACTAAATTTTACGGTTCTTACATGGATGGATCACTTCCTAAGACCGATTGATTGAGCATGAGGAATCGGTTTCCATCGTCATAGGACCATATTTCGCGGCTGATCCATCCGTTCGAGGTCGTTTCGCTACCGTCGGGACGTCCTTCTGCGGCGAAATTGCGTTCCTTAAGCGTGTAGGATCCATGGTAAATATTACGGTTCTAAAATGTATGGATCACCTCGAGCCCGATTGGTAGAGCATGAGGACTCGGTGTCCCTTGACATAGGACCATCTTTGGGAGGTGATCCATCCGTCTTGAGGGCGTTCGGCGCCATCACGGGCGTCATTTAGCACGAAATTACGTTTCATGAGCTGTAGGATCCGTACTAAATTTTTACGGTTATTACATGGATGGATCACCTCCTAAGACCGATTGATAGAGCATGAGGAATCGGTTTCAGCGTCATAGGACCATATTTCGCAGCTGATCCATCCGTTACGAGGTCGTCTCGCTACCATCGGGGCGTCCTTACTGCGTGCGAAATTGCGTTCCTTAAACATGTAGGATCGCGGTAAATATTACGGTTCTAAAATGTATGGATCACCTCGAGCCCGATTGGTAGAGCATGAGGACTCGGTGTCCCTTGACATAGGACCATCTTTAGGAGGTGATCCATCCCTCTTGAGGCCGTTCGGCGCCATCGGGCGTCATTTAGCACAAAATTACGTTTCATGAGCTTTGTAGGATCCGTACTAAATTTTCACGGTTCTTACATGGATGGATCACTTCCTAAGACCGATTGATTGAGCATGAGGAATCGGTTTTCAGCGTCATAGGACCATATTTTTGTAGCTGATCCATCCGTTAGAATTAGGTCGCCTCGCTACCGTCAGGGACGTCCTTCTGCGGCGAAAGTGCGTTCCTTAAACGTGTAGGATCCGCAAGTAAATATTATGGTTCTAAAATGTATGGATCACCTCTAGAGCCCGATTGGTAGAGCATGAGGACTATGACACCCCAAAATTTTCAATTTTTGGGATGTCATTAGAAAACACTAAATAAAATCAAGCATTTGAAATTTTCCTAAAATCAACCAAGATTTATTTGATTATTGTCGAGATTAAAAGAAGATTTGTGGCTTATAAATTTTTTTGCAAAGTTAATAAAGAAGTGTCCTTGCCTATTATTTGCTTGTGTGCTTTGCTTAGTGGAGTTTGACTCGTTGAGTTTGAGTGATAAGAAGAATTTATAAAAAGCCCTATTTAACCCTCGAGTAGGCCCTTTTTACGCTTTTCAAATTAAAGCCATCAAAAGTTTCTTTTCAAATGAATGTCAAAGTTTTGTTTTTGAAAAGGTAATTCAAATTCTTATTTAGGTTTTGAAAGCCCTAGCATCAAAAGTCCTTCAAGTTTTGGTTTGAAATTTGTTTGCAAATCTCTTTCAAAAGCTTATTTAGAATTGGAAAAGATTTTCCTTTAGCTTTGGGCGCCCCGGTAGCTCTTTTTCGGCGCGGCATGCAGCCGCGGATGGCGGCGCAGCCAACCTCTCGGCTGGGGGCTAGGCCCGGGGCCCATTTCTTCGTAAATATTGCGCGCTGGCGCGCCCATTGGTAGGCATGAGGACTATGACGGCCGACACCTCGGCGGGTCCCGCCGCGTGGGGCCACAAGCTGACGATGTCGTCTCCCTCACAAGAGAGCCGGGACCGAGTCCGGCGAGCCGCCGCGTGCCGCCTCGCCGTGCCCGCGCTAACCCGAGGATCCCTTGAAAGCGCGTGCCGCCGACGCCCGGCGCTGCCCTTGGGGAACCCTAGCCGTTTCTTTTGCGCCGCCACCGTCTTGCACCACCCGAAACCTAACCTAAATCGAGGGCGCCGCCGCCGCCGTCAATTTTAGCCGTTCTGCTTTGTGTCGCCGTGGTAAGACCCCCTACGAGTTTTGGCCGCGTCGTAATGAACCCGCCCGGTGCCCTCGGCGTGGCCCTCGGACGTCGTCTCCGTGCGTCCCACCTCGCGGGCCATGGCGCCGCCTCGCCCCGGCGACCTAGCGCCGCCACGCCGCGCCCCGCCTTCCCGGCCCTCGCGGCATTCCGCCAGGCAGCAGCACACCGCGCCCGTCGCACGCGTGTCACGCACACGTCCTCGACAGCGCATCGCGCGCCGCGACCCCATCCTCGCCACGGCCGGGCGAGTCCGCCGCCCGCCGCGCTCTCGGCAATCCGCCGTCCTCGGCCGTGCACGCCCGGCCTCCGCCCTAGCGAACCGGAAGGTCGATCTCTTCCTTCCCATGCTCGTTGCGCGGCAAACGACCACCGGAGCGCCTTGTTGGCCAACTTCCGTGAGCCGCCGCCGCTCCGGCGACGACCCGTAATGCCGGCGCCTCGGCGACCTTAACACCGCCCGGCCATCCCTAGCCGTCAAATCCGAGAAACGGACGGCGGTGCGTCGGGCGTCGTCCGGCCAATCGAGTCAACCCGGCCCGCCCTTGTCCGGCGTGGCCGCCACATCACCGCCACGCAGCGTGCGCCACGTCGCCACCGCGCAAGCGCCACGCCCGGCCCGGCGGCGTCAACGCGGTGAAGCCGTGGTCGACCCCGGCTGCCACTTATGCGAGAAAGGTCCTTGCGTTTGTCCTATTTTACATACTAGTCCAACGCTGATTGCAAAAAGTAATTAGACATAAGCCCTTGCGGCGTGCGTTGTTTTGTGAGTTAGCCCTCGATGGCTATGGTTAATCATGATCTAGCTCTGGATCCTCGCGAGATATACCCCTAGGACCTTGTTTTGGCCATAACTTTTGCGTTATAGCTCGATTTGACCCGTTCAACTTACGTTAGTTTCGTATCGGCGTAAGCTATGCTTTAGCAGTGTGTTTAGCATGTTTTATGAAACTTAAATTATAACTCTTTCTGTAGCTTTAGTTAAAGCTTTCTAGAGCTCTTTTGTTTCAAAAGAAAACCCGGAGTTTCGGCGTAGGCTTTTCATAAATAAATGTAACTTGATTAGTGGCTATGTAAATGCCATTTCTTTAATAACTTGTTTCTAGATCAACTTGAGCTTTAGAATAGTTGCTTCAATGTTCTCTCTTATGTCAAATGTTTTCTAAACTAATAAATGTTTCGCTTAACTATTAAGTCAGCGTATAGTTCTACATTATGTTGCTTCGTCATTTGTTAGCGTGTTCTCTTTATCGTTAGCTCTGTTCTTGGTGTTCCTGCGTTATCGTGTCCATAGAACCAAGCCCTATCGTTAGTGTGATTTCTCTAGTTCCTCTTTACTTATGCTTGATGTTCTGTTCTTAGTCTTGTCCGTTTGTCTGTTTGTTTGTGTTACTTGGTTTGCTTCGAGTAGGCGAAGAGCCGTTCGTTGGTGCTAAAGACCGGGAGCGAAGGGGCCGACAAGTGTGCGTAGCGACTAGAGACTTGAGATAGAAGATAAAGACTTCGGCGACTAGACCTTGGATCTAAGGCAAGTGAGGAGCACCGTTTGACCATTTTGCTCCTATACATTAAATGCAATATTTACTATTCATGCATGTGTCTTAATTTTGTGAACCCTAAGGATCTACTAGCCACCATCATCTAGATGTACCTAGTGGGGGTTTATGGGTAGATAAGGCTGCTACGTGGTATGCCGCTCATCTACTCACTTTCTTTAATGATATTAAAGATGTTGCTATAAATATATATATGCTCATGGAGATGTTTCATGGTTGCGACCATGGTTGGAGATGATGGATGCGGGATGCATCGTGGTTGTGGGTGCAAAGGGTTGTGCGGATTCTTTGTAGTGCGTGCGGTTTTGCGGAGGCATCCGTCTTCTCCATAAGGTCGGTTAGGTGGAGGCGGCCACAGGGGACAACGGTACAACTCCGAGACCTAATGGGCTCGGCTTGACTAATTATCAGGTCCCTCGATGTGGGGTGGATCTTTCCCGGGATGGCGTCCGGGGCTCACGGGTTCTAGTATGGCGGGCGGAATGATCCGTGTACATTGTGAGTGAAGGCTCAGGTGGCCGCCATGCGCGAGTGTCTCTGGCGAGTGAACCCTCATTTTTGAAACCTATGAAAGGCCTCATAGTGAAACCTACTGCTGCTCACCTTGGAAGTGTTTGGGGGTCGGACGGGCCTCGGGCAAATGGGAATCACGACTTGGGTGAAAGTGTACACCTCAAAGCGAGTTTGATCAAAGCGATATATCGGTCGTGCTCACGGTTCTGAGCGGCCCGAGCTCTCACATGATTAGAAGCTACTTTCTTTTGGAAATAGTGATGGTGTTGAAGAGGTTGGAGCCTCGTGTTGGTTGGGGAGACGGAGTTCAGGTGTTGCTTGGGGTGATCTCAAGCGTTATTAATAAGGTTAACTACTTTTTGAAAACAACTTAATGATTACTTACACCTTAATTAAGGGTTTGGGTTTTCTCAACCAATGATTAGTAACAGGTTGTTCTTTAAAATGAACCAAGATTAAAAAGAGCTACTGCTGAGTATAACCGTGTCGGCCTACCTTTGTTTAAGCCTTGCATATCATATACTTTCCGTCTGTACTTGCTGAGTTCGACATGGACTCACCCTTGCTATTCCCCCCACCCGATTATTAATGCGTAGTAAGGTCTTTGCTTTCGGAAAAAGGATAAGAGATGTTATGAAGATACAAGGAGTTTGTCGGTGCTTGGCGTCGGAGGCCCCCGGTTATTTGTCCTGGCGAGATGGAGCACGAAGTGAAGTCTTAGCTACCGTTCAGCGTTACTCTTATGTTTTTGTAAGTGTTGTTATATATATGTTTCGCTATAATACATTCAATTCGATATTTTGACATGCATTGTTGTATGTGTTGGGAATATGCCCTAGAGATAATCATAGAGATGATTGTATCACCTTGTATCCATGATATATTATGTGTTCATGAATATCCATTAAAGACAACTTGTATCGATTGGCAATTATGTGAATTGTTTGTGAGACTCTTTACTTGTATGGTTATTACGTAATTGTCCACTGGTCGGAGTTCATGTGAGGACACACATGAATATTAGATCGACACACATATTAGTTGATGACTATGTTTCACAAGTCATAGACATGGAGATGTCAAACTAATAGTGTGGGCACATGTATGACATGGGGCTGGATAGACCGACATGAGATGTTATTATTTTCTCTTTACACATCATATGCGTTATGTCCTTAGACACGAGATTGTCCTATGTACTCAAAATGTGAAGCGACCTACTTAGGGACTATCAAGCGTTACTCCGTAATTGGGTAGCTATAAAGGTGGTCTTAGGGGTTTGTCGGGAAGCATGCTATGAGGCATAGTCAATCAAGATGGAATTGCCCCTCTCCATGTGAGAGAGATATCCTTTGGACCACTCGATTGATTGGATCAAGAAATGCATGGCCGTGCTTGGGTTAAGTGTTAACCACGAGGTGGACCAAATATGGGTGTGGCAAGGGAATAACATGTATGTGAATTTGTGGTGGTTCGTCGATATGATCATTGCGTACACATGGGAGTTGACACGTCTTGCTAGAGGCCGCTATCGGCTATTGGTCGAGTAGGAGTACTCGGGCCATGTCTATGTGCGTGAGCCCATAGGGTCGCTTGCGCTTAGGGAAGAAGGCCTAATTCGGATATGATCCAATTAGGCGAGGTTTAGGGTTACTAATGGGCCTCGGCTCGGGGGAACTGTTAGGGACGCCTATATATATGAGGTGGGCGCGGGGCTAGGTTAATCAACGCCACTTTGGCGGCCGCCGCCACCCACGCCCTCGCCTCTTGCTCCTCGCGGACCTAGCAGTCGGGCGCGTGCTTCCTCCCTGCGTGTGGGATACCTCGGAGGTGCCGTGACCGGAACTCATACTTTAATGCCGACGTGGAGGACGGACGTGAGCAACTGCACGCACTTCAAGCTTTCTGGCCAAGACATTCGTCAGGTGCGACACTTCCCATGCGCCGCCTAGTGGTAATCCCAAGATTGTAACACCCAAATTTTGTCTCTTTTTGAATAAAAAATTTATGTATTTTTGTGCTCATGAAAATATAAAGAGAAAAATAAATGTTTTTGTCACATTAAAATTTATCATAGGCTAGACACATGTATGTGCATTCATGCGGTGCATTTGATTTAATGTAATGTGTGGTTTTGACCAAAACTCAAAGGATTTCAAAATCTCTTGAAAGCTGTTGAGATGTCTTGAAAATAAAAAAGAAAATGCATTCTATTTTTCTTTATTCTATTCTCTGAGTCAGCCGAGGCCTCTTGTCTTCATTTCCTTGCTCTGGACCGGGGCAAATCCTTCCTTGGCCTGTTCGACTTGGGACACAGCACCGGTCCAGTTTGCCATCACGAGTTCCTTTCATCTACGGTCGCCAGGGGCCAGCAGGTCTTTTACGTCGTGTTCGACACGGACTCAGTACGACGTTTTCTCGGCACCGCCTCAATCCCGCGGCTCCTTTCCGTGGATAACGCGAGCCCGTGTCCTATAAGCTGAGGTGCTCACGTACGCACTCTTTTCTAACCCTAGCAGCCGCCAAGCTCGAGTTCGACTTCGCCGGCTGTTCCGTCGGCCAACCTTCATCATCGAAGCCGCCACTATTCCAAGCTTTTCATCCGCCGTCCCTCACGTCAAGGAACCCGCTCGCTGCCGCCTCTCCGTCCTCGGCAACCGCTGTTACCAATCCATGGCCAGGAGAGCAGATGAGTCCTGACGTGAAGCACCATCTTTGATTTGCTCGTCCAGGTCGTGAGTTCATCTACCACAACACACTATCTTGCTCCGTGCCTTGTTGTTAGATCGATGTTCATCTCCTTGTTTCTTTTTCTTCATATGCGCAACAGAAGTGCCGCTCGATCTGCCTTGAGATAGCATGGTTGCTGCCGCCGTTGATCTGCTGCTGTAGTACGTGATATCTGTCCACGTGAAGCTTCATCTTCTTGTCACGTACGTGGTACGTCCAGCTCTTTGCATCTATGGTTATACACATATATCTACACCCATCTAATTAAAGCCGACCGTGCATGCCAGCTTTGCTTCATAGATGACGCTATCGTCACGTCACACTATATGTGGCCGTTTGCCTTTACAAAAATTAAATCCAGGAATACGATACAAATACATATAGTGCATCCATCGTCATGAGCCATCATTGTTGAATCTTTTTGCCCACTGTTCAATCAGATTTAAAGCCTGAATTTTGATCATTTTATTTCGAAATCAGTTTCGGGTTTATTTACTCGAACTGCTATCTCGATTTAAATCTTAATAACTTGTTAGCTTTTAAATCCAAATCGATCCGTTCAAGTTGCGTTAGATTCGTAATTCCGTAATCTACATGTTAATCTACTGTTAGTCAGTTTTTAATCTTTTTAAATTTCGATTTGTATAATAAGCTTAATATTTTATTAATATTAATCTTGTAAAAATTCATATCTACGCCGCTTTTAGCTCTCGATTTCGGTGATCTTTACGTCGATGTGATCATAGTGACGAGTAGAATAGTTTTATATACTTTTCAAACTGTTTTTTCCACTATTGGTGTACTGTTCTAATTGTAGCCTTGTTTTGTTATGTATGATTGGCCCTATTTGGTTGTGTGTTGTTGATTGGAATCCAACTAGGCGGTGAGCTTTACGTGGTGTTCCGAAGTTGTCAATTGATAAGGATTCTATGGAAGCTTTGGACAGGAAGAAGGATCTGTATTTAAAGGCAAGTATAGCTTGGGATCATCCTTGATGTCCTATTCACATTAAATAATGAATCATGATGCATGTGTCCTCCTTGTTTTGCCATTAAGGATTTTACCTAGTCTTGAATACTTGATCCTTGTCTCCTATGGGTTATGCATTGAATTGTTAGTAATTTGCTGGCGGCTCAACCAACAAATGTTTATTATTACTTCATGGATTAAATCATGATGAGTAGTTGTTGATGCCATGGTACATAGAGTGAGAAAAGAGCTTGGGGTTGTTTATTTGTAAGGCTCTTGACTCTCCATAAGGACTTATTCATTCGTGATCATCAGGGATATACGATTTGGCTATAGGTCACATGGCTTTGGCTTTAATTAGTTCAGGGATGTAGTGTTTACTTGTGTCGGTGGATTTAAACCCGGAAGAGCGGGTTGGCCCTATCGATTGTCCAGGCATATTTAGATAACCCCTTTGAAGGCTTTGTAGGGTTTCGGTGTTGTGGAGAGTTCTAGAGCCCATCACGGTGGAAATTCATGACTGAAGTAGTGAAAGTGTGTACACCTGCCTTGAGTTAATTAAAGCTGACATGTCGGTAGTGTTGTGATCATGAGCGGCCTTGGAGACATTAATGAATAGAATTGCATGCTTATTATGATGTTGCTATTAAATTGATGTTGATATCTGTTCCTGCCTTGTGATTAATGGGTTAATGGGATTCCTTTATGCTTGCTTAAAAACTTGACCAACACTAAAAGCAACCGCGAATTAAGGCAAATTAATGTCGACCTCAGGCCTCATAAACCCTCGCTATGCTTTATGAGTTCGACATGGACTACCCCTTTGCTATTTCACCCCACCTCGTGAGGAAGATAGGCTCAGGATCAAGCAGGTCCGATGTCCTATGGGCCACTACACCCTAAGATTGAAGAGTCTTTTCCACTTTGTTGCTACCGAGGTTTATATTTTATTCTATGCTCGTTATATTTTAAGCATTGTGAATTGATTACCATTCATTTGTAAACTATATGTGAGATTTGACTTCTAGGGCTCACATATGGCTTCATCTCGGTTTTGTTCTT
>JADLZK010004079.1:0-52439 GCA_015847255.1 Hyparrhenia diplandra
GTGGAATAAAATGCCTCAGCCCTAGAGAACCTAAACTTGGAAGAAGTGGACCATTAGAGAGTTTTTCTAAGATTCGCTTGTCATAGGCCTCAAAGTAGCACGTGTTTAGAATGAAATCTTGGAATTCCATCAAAATCTTCGGTCGACCTACGATGACGAAACAAGAAGGGGAACGACATGAAAGGTACATAGGAGTTAGGGTGGATAGGTTAGATGATGGTAGGATCAATTACATTACGTTCCCCAACCGTTAATATATGTTTTCGACATGACATTGGGATTGCTAGTGCCGATTTTAGCGTGAACTCAAAACAAAGAGAAGTTTCCAATCTGGCTATAATTGAGCAAGACTTTTTTCGCGGTTGTGGAATCAAATGCCTCAGCCTAGAGAACCTAAACTTGAAGAAGTGGACCATTAGAGAGTTTTTCTAAGATTCACTTGTCATAGGCCTCAAAGTAGCACGTGTTTAGAGTGAAATCTTGGAATTCCATCGAAAATCTCTGCGTCGACCTACGTACCGAAACAAGAAGGGGAACGACATGAAAGGTACATAGGAGTTAGGGTGGATAGGTTAGATGATGGTAGGATCAATTACATTACGTTCCCCCAACTGTTAATATATGTTTCTGGACATGACATTTGGGATTGCTAGTGCCGATTTTAGCGTGAACTCAAAACAAAGAGAAGTTTCCAATCCGGCTATAATGGAGCATGACTTTTCGCGGTTGTGGAATCAAATGCCTCAGCCTAGAGAACCTAAACTTGAAGAAGTGGACCATTAGAGAGTTTTTCTAAGATTCGCTTGTCATAGGCCTCAAAGTAGCACGTGTTTAGAGTGAAATCTTGGAATTCCATCGAAAATCTCTGTGTCGACCTACGTATCGAAACAAGAAGGGGAACGACATGAAAGGTACATAGGAGTTAGGGTGGATAGGTTAGATGATGGTAGGATCAATTACATTACATCCCCAACTGTTAATATATGTTTCGACATGACATTTGGGACTGCTAGCGCCGATTTTAGCATGAACTCAAAACAAAGAGAAGTTTCCAATCCCGCTATAATCGAGCAAGACTTTTTCAAGGGTTGTGGAATCAAATGCCTTAGCCTAAAGAACCTAAACTTGAAGAAGTGGAACATTACAGAGTTTTTCTAAGATTCACTTGTCATAGGCCTCAAAGTAGCACGTGTTTAGAGTGAAATCTTGGAATTCCATCGAAAATCTCTGTGTCGACCTACGTATCGAAACAAGAAGGGGAACGACATGAAAGGTACATAGGAGTTAGGGTGGATAGGTTAGATGATGGTAGGATCAATTACATTACGTTCCCCAACTGTTAATATATGTTTCTAGATGTGACATTTGGGATTGCTAGTGCCGATTTTAGCGTGAACTCAAAACAAAGAGAAGTTTCCAATCTGGCTATAATGGAGCATGACTTTTTCGCGGTTGTGGAATCAAATGCCTCAGCCTAGAGATCCTAAACTTGAAGAAGTGGACCATTAGAGAGTTTTGCTAAGATTCGCTTGTCATAGGCCTCAAAGTAGCACGTGTTTAGAGTGAAATCTTGGAATTCCATCGAAAATCTTCGTGGTCGACCCACGCATCGAAACAAGAAGGGGAACGACATGAAAGGTACATAGGAGTTAGGGTGGATAGGTTAGATGATGGTAGGATCAATTACATTACGTTCCCCAACTGTTAATATATGTTTCTCGGATGTGACATTTGGGATTGCTAGTGCCGATTTTAGCGTGAACTCAAAACAAAGAGAAGTTTCCAATCCGGCTATAATGGAGCATGACTTTTTCGCGGTTGTGGAATCAAATGCCTCAGCCTAGAGAACCTAAACTTGAAGAAGTGGACCATTAGAGAGTTTTTCTAAGATTCACTTGTCATAGGCCTCAAAGTAGCACGTGTTTAGAGTGAAATCTTGGAATTCCATCGAAAATCTCTCGTGTCGACCTACGCATGCATCGAAACAAGAAGGGGAACGACATGAAAGGTACATAGGAGTTAGGGTGGATAGGTTAGATGATGGTAGGATCAATTACATTACGCTCCCCAACTGTAAATATACGTTTCTGGACATGACATTGGGGACTGCTAGCGCCGATTTTAGCGTGAACTCAAAACAAAGAGAAGTTTCCAATCCGGCTATAATGGAGCAAGACTTTTTTCGCGGGTTGTGGAATCAAATGCCTCAGCCTAGAGAACCTAAACTTGAAGAAGTGGACCATTAGAGAGTTTTTCTAAGATTCACTTGTCATAGGCCTCAAAGTAGCACGTGTTTAGAGTGAAATCTTGGAATTCCATCGAAAATCTCGTGTCGACCTACGCATCAAAACAAGAAGGGGAACGACATGAAAGGTACATAGGAGTTAGGGGTGGATAGGTTAGATGATGGTAGGATCAATTACATTACGTTCCCAACCTGTTAATATATGTTTCTCGATGTGACATTTGGGATTGCTAGTGCCGATTTTAGCGTGAACTCAAAACAAAGAGAAGTTTCCAATCCGGCTATAATGGAGCATGACTTTTTCGCGGTTGTGGAATCAAATGCCTCAGCCTAGAGAACCTAAACTTGAAGAAGTGGACCATTAGAGAGTTTTTCTAAGATTCACTTGTCATAGGCCTCAAAGTAGCACGTGTTTAGAGTGAAATCTTGGAATTCCATCGAAAATCTTCTCGTGTCGACCTACGCATCGAAACAAGAAGGGGAACGACATGAAAGGTACATAGGAGTTAGGTGGATAGGTTAGATGATGGTAGGATCAATTACATTACGCTCCCCAATTGTTAATATATATGTTTCGGATGTGACATTTGGGACCGCTAGTGCCGATTTTAGCGTGAACTCAAAAACAAAGAGAAGTTTCCAATCCGGCTATAATCGAGCATGACTTTTTCGGGGGTTGTGGAATCAAATGCCTCAGCCTAGAGAACCTAAACTTGAAGAAGTGGACCATTAGAGTTTTTTTCTAAGATTCACTTGTCATAGGCCTCAAAGTAGCACGTGTTTAGAGTGAAATCTTGGAATTCCATCGAAAATCTCTCGTGTCGACCTACGTATTTAAAACAAGAAGGGGAACGACATGAAAGGTACATAGGAGTTAGGGTGGATAGGTTAGATGATGGTAGGATCAATTACATTACGTTCCCCAACCGTTAATATATGTTTTCTCGGACATGACATTTGGGATCGCTAGCGCCGATTTTAGCATGAACTCAAAACAAAGAGAAGTTTCCAATCCGGCTATAATGGAGCAAGACTTTTTTCGCGGTTGTGGAATCAAATGCCT
Source organism: Hyparrhenia diplandra (assembly GCA_015847255.1). Lineage (NCBI taxonomy): Eukaryota > Viridiplantae > Streptophyta > Magnoliopsida > Poales > Poaceae > Hyparrhenia > Hyparrhenia diplandra. The sequence goes on from JADLZK010004079.1 coordinate 3,309, forward strand.
TAGCCTAAAGAACCTAAACTTGAAGAAGTGGAACATTAGAGAGTTTTTCTAAGATTCACTTGTCATAGGCCTCAAAGTAGCACGTGTTTAGAGTGAAATCTTGGAATTCCATCGAAAATCTTCGTGTCGACCTACGCATCGAAAAACAAGAAGGGGAACAACATGAAAGGTACATAGGAGTTAGGGTGGATAGGTTAGATGATGGTAGGATCAATTACATTACGTTCCCCAACCGTTAATATATGTTTCTAGATGTGACATTTGGGATTGCTAGTGCCGATTTTAGCGTGAACTCAAAAAACAAAGAGAAGTTTCCAATCCGGCTATAATGGAGCATGACTTTTTTCGCGGTTGTGGAATCAAATGCCTCAGCCTAGAGAACCTAAACTTGAAGAAGTGGACCATTAGAGAGTTTTTCTAAGATTCACTTGTCATAGGCCTCAAAGTAGCACGTGTTTAGAGTGAAATCTTGGAATTCCATCGAAAATCTCGTGTCGACCCACGCACGTAAAAAAAAAACAAGAAGGGGAACGACATGAAAGGTACATAGGAGTTAGGGTGGATAGGTTAGATGATGGTAGGATCAATTACATTACGTTCCCCAACCTGTTAATATATGTTTCTCGGATGTGACATTTGGGATTGCTAGTGCCGATTTTAGCGTGAACTCAAAACAAAGAGAAGTTTCCAATCCGGCTATAATGGAGCATGACTTTTTCGCGGTTGTGGAATCAAATGCCTCAGCCTAGAGAACCTAAACTTGAAGAAGTGGACCATTAGAGAGTTTTTCTAAGATTCACTTGTCATAGGCCTCAAAGTAGCACGTGTTTAGAGTGAAATCTTGGAATTCCATCGAAAATCTTCGGTCGACCCACGCATCGAAACAAGAAGGGGAACGACATGAAAGGTACATAGGAGTTAGGGGTGGATAGGTTAGATGATGGTAGGATCAATTACATTACGCTCCCCAACCGTTAATATATGTTTCTCGACATGACATTTGGGATCGCTAGTGCCGATTTTAGCGTGAACTCAAAACAAAGAGAAGTTTCCAATCCGGCTATAATGGAGCATGACTTTTTTCGCGGTTGTGGAATCAAATGCCTTAGCCTAGAGAACCTAAACTTGAAGAAGTGGAACCATTAGAGAGTTTTTCTAAGATTCACTTGTCATAGGCCTCAAAGTAGCACGTGTTTAGAGTGAAATCTTGGAATTCCATCGAAAATCTCTCGGTCGACCTACGCATCAAAAACAAGAAGGGGAACGACATGAAAGGTACATAGGAGTTAGGGTGGATAGGTTAGATGATGGTAGGATCAATTACATTACGTTCCCCCAACTGTTAATATATGTTTCGATGTGACATTTGGGATTGCTAGTGCCGATTTTAGCGTGAACTCAAAACAAAGAGAAGTTTCCAATCCGGCTATAATGGAGCATGACTTTTTCATGGTTGTGGAATCAAATGCCTCAGCCTAGAGAACCTAAACTTGAAGAAGTGGACCATTAGAGAGTTTTTCTAAGATTCACTTGTCATAGGCCTCAAAGTAGCACGTGTTTAGAGTGAAATCTTGGAATTCCATCGAAAATCTCGTGGTCGACCTACGCATCGAAACAAGAAGGGGAACGACATGAAAGGTACATAGGAGTTAGGGTGGATAGGTTAGATGATGGTAGGATCAATTACATTACGTTCCCCCAACTGTTAATATATGTTTCTCGATGTGACATTTGGGATCGCTAGTGCCGATTTTAGCGTGAACTCAAAACAAAGAGAAGTTTCCAATCCCGCTATAATGGAGCATGACTTTTTCGCGGTTGTGGAATCAAATGCCTCAGCCTAGAGAACCTAAACTTGAAGAAGTGGACCATTAGAGAGTTTTTCTAAGATTCACTTGTCATAGGCCTCAAAGTAGCACGTGTTTAGAGTGAAATCTTGGAATTCCATCGAAAATCTCTCGTGGTCGACCTCACGCATCGAAACAAGAAGGGGAACGACATGAAAGGTACATAGGAGTTAGGGTGGATAGGTTAGATGATGGTAGGATCAATTACATTACGTTCCCCCAACTGTTAATATATGTTTTCGGACATGACATTTGGGATCGCTAGTGCCGATTTTAGCGTGAACTCAAAACAAAGAGAAGTTTCCAATCCGGCTATAATGGAGCATGACTTTTTCGCGGTTGTGGAATCAAATGCCTCAGCCTAGAGAACCTAAACTTGAAGAAGTGGACCATTAGAGAGTTTTTCTAAGATTCACTTGTCATAGGCCTCAAAGTAGCACGTGTTTAGAGTGAAATCTTGGAATTCCATCGAAAATCTCTCGTGGTCGACCTACGCATCGAAACAAGAAGGGGAACGACATGAAAGGTACATAGGAGTTAGGGTGGATAGGTTAGATGATGGTAGGATCAATTACATTACGTTCCCCAACTGTTAATATATGTTTCTGGATGTGACATTTGGGATTGCTAGTGCCGATTTTAGCGTGAACTCAAAAAACAAAGAGAAGTTTCCAATCCGGCTATAATGGAGCATGACTTTTTCAAGGGTTGTGGAATAAAATGCCTCAGCCTAGAGAACCTAAACTTGAAGAAGTGGACCATTAGAGAGTTTTTCTAAGATTCACTTGTCATAGGCCTCAAAGTAGCACGTGTTTAGAGTGAAATCTTGGAATTCCATCGAAAATCTCTCAGGTCGACCTAACGCATCGAAACAAGAAGGGGAACGACATGAAAGGTACATAGGAGTTAGGGTGGATAGGTTAGATGATGGTAGGATCAATTACATTACGTTCCCCAACCGTTAATATATGTTTCTCGACATGACATTTGGGATCGTTAGTGCCGATTTTAGCGTGAACTCAAAACAAAGAGAAGTTTCCAATCCCGCTATAATCGAGCATGACTTTTTCGCGGTTGTGGAATCAAATGCCTCAGCCTAGAGAACCTAAACTTGAAGAAGTGGACCATTAGAGAGTTTTTCTAAGATTCACTTGTCATAGGGCCTCAAAGTAGCACGTGTTTAGAGTGAAATCTTGGAATTCCATCGAAAAATCTCGTGTCGACCTACGCATCGAAACAAGAAGGGGAACGACATGAAAGGTACATAGGAGTTAGGTGGATAGGTTAGATGATGGTAGGATCAATTACATTACGCTCCCCAACTGTTAATATATGTTTTCGACATGACATTTGGGATCGTTAGTGCCGATTTTAGCGTGAACTCAAAACAAAGAGAAGTTTCCAATCCGGCTATAATCGAGCATGACTTTTCGCGGTTGTGGAATCAAATGCCTCAGCCTAGAGAACCTAAACTTGAAGAAGTGGACCATTAGAGAGTTTTTCTAAGATTCACTTGTCATAGGCCTCAAAGTAGCACGTGTTTAGAGTGAAATCTTGGAATTCCATCGAAAATCTCTCGGTCGACCTACGCATCGAAAAACAAGAAGGGGAACGACATGAAAGGTACATAGGAGTTAGGGTGGATAGGTTAGATGATGGTAGGATCAATTACATTACGCTCCCCAATTGTTAATATATGTTTTCGATGTGACATTTGGGATTGCTAGTGCCGATTTTAGCGTGAACTCAAAACAAAGAGAAGTTTCCAATCCAGCTATAATGGAGCATGACTTTTTCGCGGTTGTGGAATCAAATGCCTCAGCCTAGAGATCCTAAACTTGAAGAAGTGGACCATTAGAGAGTTTTGCTAAGATTCGCTTGTCATAGGCCTCAAAGTAGCACGTGTTTAGAGTGAAATCTTGGAATTCCATCGAAAAATCTTTGTGGTCGACCACGATCGAAACAAGAAGGGGAACGACATGAAAGGTACATAGGAGTTAGGGTGGATAGGTTAGATGATGGTAGGATCAATTACATTACGTTCCCCAACTGTTAATATATGTTTCTGGACATGACATTGTGGACTGCTAGCGCCGATTTTAGCACGAACTCAAAACAAAGAGAAGTTTCCAATCCGGCTATAAGTGAGCAAGACTTTTTCGCGGTTGTGGAATCAAATGCCTTAGCCTAAAGAACCTAAACTTGAAGAAGTGGAACATTACAGAGTTTTTCTAAGATTCACTTGTCATAGGCCTCAAAGTAGCACGTGTTTAGAGTGAAATCTTGGAATTCCATCGAAAATCTCTGTGTCGACCTACGTACCGAAACAAGAAGGGGAACAACATGAAAGGTACATAGGAGTTAGGGTGGATAGGTTAGATGATGGTAGGATCAATTACATTACGTTCCCCAACTGTTAATATATGTTTCTAGATGTGACATTTGGGACTGCTAGTGCCGATTTTAGCGTGAACTCAAAACAAAGAGAAGTTTCCAATCCGGCTATAATGGAGCATGACTTTTTCGCGGTTGTGGAATCAAATGCCTCAGCCTAGAGAACCTAAACTTGAAGAAGTGGACCATTAGAGAGTTTTTCTAAGATTCGCTTGTCATAGGCCTCAAAGTAGCACGTGTTTAGAGTGAAATCTTGGAATTCCATCGAAAATCTCTGTGTCGACCTACGTATCGAAACAAGAAGGGGAACGACATGAAAGGTACATAGGAGTTAGGGTGGATAGGTTAGATGATGGTAGGATCAATTACATTACGTTCCCCAACTGTTAATATATGTTTCTGGATGTGACATTTGGGATTGCTAGTGCCGATTTTAGCGTGAATTCAAAACAAAGAGAAGTTTCCAATCTGGCTATAATGGAGCATGACTTTTTCGCGGTTGTGGAATCAAATGCCTCAGCCTAGAGAACCTAAACTTGAAGAAGTGGACCATTAGAGAGTTTTTCTAAGATTCACTTGTCATAGGCCTCAAAGTAGCACGTGTTTAGAGTGAAATCTTGGAATTCCATCGATAATCTCTCGCGGTCGACCTACGATCGAAACAAGAAGGGGAACGACATGAAAGGTACATAGGAGTTAGGGTGGATAGGTTAGATGATGGTAGGATCAATTACATTACGCTCCCCAATTGTTAATATATGTTTCTCGACATGACATTTGGGATCGCTAGTGCCGATTTTAGCGTGAACTCAAAACAAAGAGAAGTTTCCAATCCGGCTATAATCGAGCAAGACTTTTTTCGCGGTTGTGGAATCAAATGCCTTAGCCTAGAGAACCTAAACTTGAAGAAGTGGACCATTAGAGAGTTTTTTTCTAAGATTCACTTGTCATAGGCCTCAAAGTAGCACGTGTTTAGAGTGAAATCTTGGAATTCCATCGAAAAATCTCGCGGTCGACCTACGCATCAAAACAAGAAGGGGAACGACATGAAAGGTACATAGGAGTTAGGGGTGGATAGGTTAGATGATGGTAGGATCAATTACATTACGTTCCCCAACCGTTAATATATGTTTCTCGATGTGACATTTGGGATCGCTAGTGCCGATTTTAGCGTGAACTCAAAACAAAGAGAAGTTTCCAATCCGGCTATAATGGAGCATGACTTTTTCGTTGTTGTGGAATCAAATGCCTCAGCCTAGAGAACCTAAACTTGAAGAAGTGGACCATTAGAGAGTTTTTCTAAGATTCACTTGTCATAGGCCTCAAAGTAGCACGTGTTTAGAGTGAAATCTTGGAATTCCATCGAAAATCTCTCGTGGTGTCGACCTACGTGATCGAAACAAGAAGGGGAACGACATGAAAGGTACATAGGAGTTAGGGTGGATAGGTTAGATGATGGTAGGATCAATTACATTACGCTCCCCAATTGTTAATATATGTTTCTCGATGTGACATTTGGGATTGCTAGTGCCGATTTTAGCGTGAACTCAAAACAAAGAGAAGTTTCCAATCCGGCTATAATGGAGCATGACTTTTTTTCGCGGTTGTGGAATCAAATGCCTCAGCCTAGAGAACCTAAACTTGAAGAAGTGGACCATTAGAGAGTTTTTCTAAGATTCACTTGTCATAGGCCTCAAAGTAGCACGTGTTTAGAGTGAAATCTTGGAATTCCATCGAAAATCTCCGGTGTCGACCTACGATCGAAACAAGAAGGGGAACGACATGAAAGGTACATAGGAGTTAGGGTGGATAGGTTAGATGATGGTAGGATCAATTACATTACGTTCCCCAACCTGTTAATATATGTTTCTCGACATGACATTTGGGATCGCTAGCGCCGATTTTAGCGTGAACTCAAAACAAAGAGAAGTTTCCAATCCGGCTATAAATGAGCAAGACTTTTTCGCGGTTGTGGAATCAAATGCCTTAGCCTAAAGAACCTAAACTTGAAGAAGTGGAACATTACAGAGTTTTTCTAAGATTCACTTGTCATAGGCCTCAAAGTAGCACGTGTTTAGAGTGAAATCTTGGAATTCCATCGAAAATCTCGTGTCGACCTACGATCGAAACAAGAAGGGGAACGACATGAAAGGTACATAGGAGTTAGGGTGGATAGGTTAGATGATGGTAGGATCAATTACATTACGTTCCCCAACTGTTAATATATGTTTCTAGATGTGACATTTGGGATTGCTAGTGCCGATTTTAGCGTGAACTCAAAACAAAGAGAAGTTTCCAATCCGGCTATAATGGAGCATGACTTTTTCAAGGGTTGTGGAATCAAATGCCTCAGCCTAGAGAACCTAAACTTGAAGAAGTGGACCATTAGAGAGTTTTTCTAAGATTCGCTTGTCATAGGCCTCAAAGTAGCACGTGTTTAGAGTGAAATCTTGGAATTCCATCGAAAATCTCTCGTGGTCGACCCACGATCGAAACAAGAAGGGGAACGACATGAAAGGTACATAGGAGTTAGGGTGGATAGGTTAGATGATGGTAGGATCAATTACATTACGTTCCCCAACTGTTAATATATGTTTCTAGACATGACATTTGGGACTGCTAGCGCCGATTTTAGCGTGAACTCAAAACAAAGAGAAGTTTCCAATCCGGCTATAATGGAGCATGACTTTTTCGCGGTTGTGGAATCAAATGCCTTAGCCTAAAGAACCTAAACTTGAAGAAGTGGAACATTACAGAGTTTTTCTAAGATTCACTTGTCATAGGCCTCAAAGTAGCACGTGTTTAGAGTGAAATCTTGGAATTCCATCGAAAAATCTCTCGTGTCGACCACGCATCGAAACAAGAAGGGGAACGACATGAAAGGTACATAGGAGTTAGGGTGGATAGGTTAGATGATGGTAGGATCAATTACATTACGTTTCCCCAACTGTTAATATATGTTTCTCGATGTGACATTTGGGATTGCTAGTGCCGATTTTAGCGTGAACTCAAAAAACAAAGAGAAGTTTCCAATCCGGCTATAATGGAGCATGACTTTTTTTCGCGGTTGTGGAATCAAATGCCTCAGCCTAGAGATCCTAAACTTGAAGAAGTGGACCATTAGAGAGTTTTTCTAAGATTCACTTGTCATAGGCCTCAAAGTAGCACGTGTTTAGAGTGAAATCTTGGAATTCCATCGAAAATCTCTCGTGGTCGACCTACGTATCGAAACAAGAAGGGGAACGACATGAAAGGTACATAGGAGTTAGGGTGGATAGGTTAGATGATGGTAGGATCAATTACATTACGTTCCCCAAACTGTTAATATATGTTTTCGGATGTGACATTTGGGATTGCTAGTGCCGATTTTAGCGTGAACTCAAAAAACAAAGAGAAGTTTCCAATCCGGCTATAATGGAGCATGACTTTTTTCGGGTTGTGGAATCAAATGCCTCAGCCTAGAGAACCTAAACTTGAAGAAGTGGACCATTAGAGAGTTTTTCTAAGATTCACTTGTCATAGGCCTCAAAGTAGCACGTGTTTAGAGTGAAATCTTGGAATTCCATCGAAAATCTCTCGTGTCGACCTACGCATCGAAAAACAAGAAGGGGAACGACATGAAAGGTACATAGGAGTTAGGGTGGATAGGTTAGATGATGGTAGGATCAATTACATTACGTTCCCCAACCTGTTAATATATGTTTCGACATGACATTTGGGATCGCTAGTGCCGATTTTAGCGTGAACTCAAAACAAAGAGAAGTTTCCAATCCGCTATAATGGAGCATGACTTTTTCGCGGTTGTGGAATCAAATGCCTCAGCCTAGAGAACCTAAACTTGAAGAAGTGGACCATTAGAGAGTTTTTCTAAGATTCACTTGTCATAGGCCTCAAAGTAGCACGTGTTTAGAGTGAAATCTTGGAATTCCATCGAAAATCTCTCGTGTCGACCTACGCATCAAAAAAACAAGAAGGGGAACAACATGAAAGGTACATAGGAGTTAGGGTGGATAGGTTAGATGATGGTAGGATCAATTACATTACGTTCCCCAACTGTTAATATATGTTTCTAGATGTGACATTTGGGATTGCTAGTGCCGATTTTAGCGTGAAGTCAAAACAAAGAGAAGTTTCCAATCTGGCTATAATGGAGCATGACTTTTTTTCGCGGTTGTGGAATCAAATGCCTCAGCCTAGAGAACCTAAACTTGAAGAAGTGGACCATTAGAGAGTTTTTCTAAGATTCGCTTGTCATAGGCCTCAAAGTAGCACGTGTTTAGAGTGAAATCTTGGAATTCCATCGAAAATCTCTCAGGTCGACCACGATCGAAACAAGAAGGGGAACGACATGAAAGGTACATAGGAGTTAGGGTGGATAGGTTAGATGATGGTAGGATCAATTACATTACGTTCCCCAACTGTTAATATATGTTTTCGGATGTGACATTTGGGATCGCTAGTGCCGATTTTAGCGTGAACTCAAAACAAAGAGAAGTTTCCAATCCGGCTATAATGGAGCATGACTTTTTTTCGCGGTTGTGGAATCAAATGCCTCAGCCTAGAGAACCTAAACTTGAAGAAGTGGACCATTAGAGAGTTTTTCTAAGATTCACTTGTCATAGGCCTCAAAGTAGCACGTGTTTAGAGTGAAATCTTGGAATTCCATCGAAAATCTCTCGCGGTCGACCCACGATCAAAAAAACAAGAAGGGGAACGACATGAAAGGTACATAGGAGTTAGGGTGGATAGGTTAGATGATGGTAGGATCAATTACATTACGTTCCCCAACTGTTAATATATGTTTCGGATGTGACATTTGGGATTGCTAGTGCCGATTTTAGCGTGAACTCAAAAACAAAGAGAAGTTTCCAATCCGGCTATAATGGAGCATGACTTTTTTTCGCGGTTGTGGAATCAAATGCCTCAGCCTAGAGAACCTAAACTTGAAGAAGTGGACCATTAGAGAGTTTTTCTAAGATTCACTTGTCATAGGCCTCAAAGTAGCACGTGTTTAGAGTGAAATCTTGGAATTCCATCGAAAATCTCGTGGTCGACCTACGCATCGAAACAAGAAGGGGAACGACATGAAAGGTACATAGGAGTTAGGGTGGATAGGTTAGATGATGGTAGGATCAATTACATTACGTTCCCCAACTGTTAATATATGTTTCTCGGATGTGACATTTGGGATTGCTAGTGCCGATTTTAGCGTGAACTCAAAACAAAGAGAAGTTTCCAATCCGCTATAATGGAGCATGACTTTTTCGCGGTTGTGGAATCAAATGCCTCAGCCTAGAGAACCTAAACTTGAAGAAGTGGACCATTAGAGAGTTTTTCTAAGATTCGCTTGTCATAGGCCTCAAAGTAGCACGTGTTTAGAGTGAAATCTTGAATTCCATCGAAAATCTCGTGTCGACCTACGATCGAAACAAGAAGGGGAACGACATGAAAGGTACATAGGAGTTAGGGGTGGATAGGTTAGATGATGGTAGGATCAATTACATTACGTTCCCCAACTGTTAATATATGTTTTTCGACATGACATTTGGGATTGCTAGTGCCGATTTTAGCGTGAACTCAAAACAAAGAGAAGTTTCCAATCCGGCTATAATGGAGCATGACTTTTTCAAGGGTTGTGGAATCAAATGCCTCAGCCTAGAGAACCTAAACTTGAAGAAGTGGACCATTAGAGAGTTTTTCTAAGATTCACTTGTCATAGGCCTCAAAGTAGCACGTGTTTAGAGTGAAATCTTGGAATTCCATCGAAAATCTTCGTGGTCGACCCACGCATCGAAACAAGAAGGGGAACGACATGAAAGGTACATAGGAGTTAGGGTGGATAGGTTAGATGATGGTAGGATCAATTACATTACGTTCCCCAACCTGTTAATATATGTTTCTCGATGTGACATTTGGGATTGCTAGTGCCGATTTTAGCGTGAACTCAAAAAAAAAGAGAAGTTTCCAATCCGCTATAATGGAGCATGACTTTTTCGCGGTTGTGGAATCAAATGCCTCAGCCTAGAGAACCTAAACTTGAAGAAGTGGACCATTAGAGAGTTTTTCTAAGATTCACTTGTCATAGGCCTCAAAGTAGCACGTGTTTAGAGTGAAATCTTGGAATTCCATCGAAAAATCTCGTGGTCGACTCCACGATCGAAACAAGAAGGGGAACGACATGAAAGGTACATAGGAGTTAGGGTGGATAGGTTAGATGATGGTAGGATCAATTACATTACGCTCCCCCAACTGTTAATATATGTTTCGGATGTGACATTTGGGATTGCTAGTGCCGATTTTAGCGTGAACTCAAAACAAAGAGAAGTTTCCAATCCGGCTATAATGGAGCATGACTTTTTTCGCGGTTGTGGAATCAAATGCCTCAGCCTAGAGAACCTAAACTTGAAGAAGTGGACCATTAGAGAGTTTTTCTAAGATTCACTTGTCATAGGCCTCAAAGTAGCACGTGTTTAGAGTGAAATCTTGGAATTCCATCGAAAAATCTCTCGTGTCGACCTACGCATCGAAACAAGAAGGGGAACGACATGAAAGGTACATAGGAGTTAGGGTGGATAGGTTAGATGATGGTAGGATCAATTACATTACGTTCCCCAACTGTTAATATATGTTTTCGGATGTGACATTTGGGATTGCTAGTGCCGATTTTAGCGTGAACTCAAAACAAAGAGAAGTTTCCAATCCGGCTATAATGGAGCATGACTTTTTCGCGGTTTGGAATCAAATGCCTCAGCCTAGAGAACCTAAACTTGAAGAAGTGGACCATTAGAGAGTTTTTCTAAGATTCGCTTGTCATAGGCCTCAAAGTAGCACGTGTTTAGAGTGAAATCTTGGAATTCCATCGAAAATCTCTCGCGGTCGACCTACGACGTAAAACAAGAAGGGGAACGACATGAAAGGTACATAGGAGTTAGGGTGGATAGGTTAGATGATGGTAGGATCAATTACATTACGTTCCCCAACCGTTAATATATGTTTCTCGACATGACATTTGGGATCGCTAGCGCCGATTTTAGCATGAACTCAAAACAAAGAGAAGTTTCCAATCCCGCTATAAGTGAGCAAGACTTTTTCGCGGTTGTGGAATCAAATGCCTTAGCCTAAAGAACCTAAACTTGAAGAAGTGGAACATTAGAGAGTTTTTCTAAGATTCACTTGTCATAGGCCTCAAAGTAGCACGTGTTTAGAGTGAAATCTTGGAATTCCATCGAAAATCTCGTGGTCGACCTACGCATCGAAACAAGAAGGGGAACAACATGAAAGGTACATAGGAGTTAGGGTGGATAGGTTAGATGATGGTAGGATCAATTACATTACGTTCCCCAACTGTTAATATATGTTTCTAGATGTGACATTTGGGATTGCTAGTGCCGATTTTAGCGTGAACTCAAAACAAAGAGAAGTTTCCAATCCGGCTATAATGGAGCATGACTTTTTTCGGTTGTGGAATCAAATGCCTCAGCCTAGAGAACCTAAACTTGAAGAAGTGGACCATTAGAGAGTTTTTCTAAGATTCACTTGTCATAGGCCTCAAAGTAGCACGTGTTTAGAGTGAAATCTTGGAATTCCATCGAAAAACTCGTGTCGACCTACGCATCAAAAACAAGAAGGGGAACGACATGAAAGGTACATAGGAGTTAGGGTGGATAGGTTAGATGATGGTAGGATCAATTACATTACATTCCCCAACTGTTAATATATGTTTTCGGATGTGACATTTGGGATTGCTAGTGCCGATTTTAGCGTGAACTCAAAACAAAGAGAAGTTTCCAATCCGGCTATAATGGAGCATGACTTTTTTTCGCGGTTGTGGAATCAAATGCCTCAGCCTAGAGAACCTAAACTTGAAGAAGTGGACCATTAGAGAGTTTTTCTAAGATTCGCTTGTCATAGGCCTCAAAGTAGCACGTGTTTAGAGTGAAATCTTGGAATTCCATCGAAAATCTCTCGCGGTCGACCTACGATCGAAACAAGAAGGGGAACGACATGAAAGGTACATAGGAGTTAGGGTGGATAGGTTAGATGATGGTAGGATCAATTACATTACGTTCCCCAACTGTTAATATATGTTTCTGGATGTGACATTTGGGACTGCTAGTGCCGATTTTAGCGTGAACTCAAAACAAAGAGAAGTTTCCAATCTGGCTATAATGGAGCATGACTTTTTCGCGGTTGTGGAATCAAATGCCTCAGCCTAGAGAACCTAAACTTGAAGAAGTGGACCATTAGAGAGTTTTTCTAAGATTCGCTTGTCATAGGCCTCAAAGTAGCACGTGTTTAGAGTGAAATCTTGGAATTCCATCGAAAATCTCTCGTGGTCGACCTACGCATCGAAACAAGAAGGGGGAACGACATGAAAGGTACATAGGAGTTAGGGTGGATAGGTTAGATGATGGTAGGATCAATTACATTACGTTCCCCAACCTGTTAATATATGTTTCGATGTGACATTTGGGATTGCTAGTGCCGATTTTAGCGTGAACTCAAAAAACAAAGAGAAGTTTCCAATCCGGCTATAATGGAGCATGACTTTTTCGCGGTTGTGGAATCAAATGCCTCAGCCTAGAGAACCTAAACTTGAAGAAGTGGACCATTAGAGAGTTTTTCTAAGATTCACTTGTCATAGGCCTCAAAGTAGCACGTGTTTAGAGTGAAATCTTGGAATTCCATCGAAAATCTCTCAGGTCGACCTACGATCGAAACAAGAAGGGGAACGACATGAAAGGTACATAGGAGTTAGGGTGGATAGGTTAGATGATGGTAGGATCAATTACATTACGTTCCCCAACTGTTAATATATGTTTCTCGACATGACATTTGGGATCGCTAGTGCCGATTTTAGCGTGAACTCAAAACAAAGAGAAGTTTCCAATCCGGCTATAATGGAGCAAGACTTTTTCGCGGTTGTGGAATCAAATGCCTTAGCCTAAAGAACCTAAACTTGAAGAAGTGGAACATTACAGAGTTTTTCTAAGATTCACTTGTCATAGGCCTCAAAGTAGCACGTGTTTAGAGTGAAATCTTGGAATTCCATCGAAAATCTCTGTGTCGACCTACGTATCGAAACAAGAAGGGGAACAAATGAAAGGTACATAGGAGTTAGGGTGGATAGGTTAGATGATGGTAGGATCAATTACATTACGTTCCCCAACTGTTAATATATGTTTCTAGATGTGACATTTGGGATTGCTAGTGCCGATTTTAGCGTGAATTCAAAACAAAGAGAAGTTTCCAATCTGGCTATAATGGAGCATGACTTTTTCGCGGTTGTGGAATCAAATGCCTCAGCCTAGAGAACCTAAACTTGAAGAAGTGGACCATTAGAGAGTTTTTCTAAGATTCGCTTGTCATAGGCCTCAAAGTAGCACGTGTTTATAGTGAAATCTTGGAATTCCATCGAAAAATCTCGTGTCGACCTACGCATCGAAACAAGAAGGGGAACGACATGAAAGGTACATAGGAGTTAGGGTGGATAGGTTAGATGATGGTAGGATCAATTACATTACGTTCCCCAACTGTTAATATATGTTTCGATGTGACATTTGGGATTGCTAGTGCCGATTTTAGCGTGAACTCAAAACAAAGAGAAGTTTCCAATCCGCTATAATGGAGCATGACTTTTTCGCGGTTGTGGAATCAAATGCCTCAGCCTAGAGAACCTAAACTTGAAGAAGTGGACCATTAGAGAGTTTTTCTAAGATTCACTTGTCATAGGCCTCAAAGTAGCACGTGTTTAGAGTGAAATCTTGGAATTCCATCGAAAATCTCTCGCGGTCGACCTACGTATCGAAACAAGAAGGGGGAACGACATGAAAGGTACATAGGAGTTAGGGTGGATAGGTTAGATGATGGTAGGATCAATTACATTACGTTCCCCAACTGTTAATATATGTTTTCGGATGTGACATTTGGGATTGCTAGTGCTAGTGCCGATTTTAGCGTGAACTCAAAACAAAGAGAAGTTTCCAATCCGGCTATAATGGAGCATGACTTTTTTCGCGGTTGTGGAATCAAATGCCTCAGCCTAGAGAACCTAAACTTGAAGAAGTGGACCATTAGAGAGTTTTTCTAAGATTCGCTTGTCATAGGCCTCAAAGTAGCACGTGTTTAGAGTGAAATCTTGGAATTCCATCGAAAATCTCTGTGTCGACCTACGTATCGAAACAAGAAGGGGAACGACATGAAAGGTACATAGGAGTTAGGGTGGATAGGTTAGATGATGGTAGGATCAATTACATTACGTTCCCCAACTGTTAATATATGTTTCTGGATGTGACATTTGGGATTGCTAGTGCCGATTTTAGCGTGAATTCAAAACAAAGAGAAGTTTCCAATCTGGCTATAATGGAGCATGACTTTTTCGCGGTTGTGGAATCAAATGCCTCAGCCTAGAGAACCTAAACTTGAAGAAGTGGACCATTAGAGAGTTTTTCTAAGATTCGCTTGTCATAGGCCTCAAAGTAGCACGTGTTTAGAGTGAAATCTTGGAATTCCATCGAAAATCTCTGTGTCGACCTACGTATCGAAACAAGAAGGGGAACGACATGAAAGGTACATAGGAGTTAGGGTGGATAGGTTAGATGATGGTAGGATCAATTACATTACGTTCCCCAACTGTTAATATATGTTTCTCGACATGACATTTGGGATTGCTAGTGCCGATTTTAGCGTGAACTCAAAACAAAGAGAAGTTTCCAATCCGCTATAATGGAGCAAGACTTTTTTTCGCGGTTGTGGAATCAAATGCCTTAGCCTAAGAGAACCTAAACTTGAAGAAGTGGACCATTAGAGAGTTTTTCTAAGATTCACTTGTCATAGGCCTCAAAGTAGCACGTGTTTAGAGTGAAATCTTGGAATTCCATCGAAAATCTCTCGGTGTCGACCTACGCATCGAAACAAGAAGGGGAACGACATGAAAGGTACATAGGAGTTAGGGTGGATAGGTTAGATGATGGTAGGATCAATTACATTACGTTCCCCAACTGTTAATATATGTTTCGGATGTGACATTTGGGATTGCTAGTGCCGATTTTAGCGTGAACTCAAAACAAAGAGAAGTTTCCAATCCGGCTATAATGGAGCATGACTTTTTCGCGGTTGTGGAATCAAATGCCTCAGCCTAGAGAACCTAAACTTGAAGTAGTGGACCATTAGAGAGCTTTTCTAAGATTCACTTGTCACAGGCCTCAAAGTTGCACGTGTTTAGAGTGAAATCTTGGAATTCCATCGAAAATCTCTCGCGGTCGACCTACGCATCGAAAAAACAAGAAGGGGAACGACATGAAAGGTACATAGGAGTTAGGGTGGATAGGTTAGATGATGGTAGGATCAATTACATTACGTTCCCCAACCTGTTAATATATGTTTCTCGATGTGACATTTGGGATTGCTAGTGCCGATTTTAGCGTGAACTCAAAACAAAGAGAAGTTTCCAATCTGGCTATAATGGAGCATGACTTTTTCGCGGTTGTGGAATCAAATGCCTCAGCCTAGAGAACCTAAACTTGAAGAAGTGGACCATTAGAGAGTTTTTCTAAGATTCGCTTGTCATAGGCCTCAAAGTAGCACGTGTTTAGAGTGAAATCTTGGAATTCCATCGAAAAACTCTGTGTCGACCTACGATCGAAACAAGAAGGGGAACGACATGAAAGGTACATAGGAGTTAGGGTGGATAGGTTAGATGATGGTAGGATCAATTACATTACGTTCCCCAACCTGTTAATATATGTTTCGACATGACATTTGGGATTGCTAGTGCCGATTTTAGCGTGAACTCAAAACAAAGAGAAGTTTCCAATCCGGCTATAATGGAGCATGACTTTTTTCGCGGTTGTGGAATCAAATGCCTCAGCCTAGAGAACCTAAACTTGAAGAAGTGGACCATTAGAGAGTTTTTCTAAGATTCACTTGTCATAGGCCTCAAAGTAGCACGTGTTTAGAGTGAAATCTTGGAATTCCATCGAAAATCTCTCGTGGTCGACCCACGCATCGAAACAAGAAGGGGAACGACATGAAAGGTACATAGGAGTTAGGGTGGATAGGTTAGATGATGGTAGGATCAATTACATTACGTTCCCCAACCTGTTAATATATGTTTTCGATGTGACATTTGGGATTGCTAGTGCCGATTTTAGCGTGAACTCAAAACAAAGAGAAGTTTCCAATCCGCTATAATGGAGCATGACTTTTTCGCGGTTGTGGAATCAAATGCCTCACCCTAGAGAACCTAAACTTGAAGAAGTGGACCATTAGAGAGTTTTTCTAAGATTCACTTGTCATAGGCCTCAAAGTAGCACGTGTTTAGAGTGAAATCTTGGAATTCCATCGAAAATCTCTCGTGTCGACCTCCACGCATCGAAACAAGAAGGGGAACGACATGAAAGGTACATAGGAGTTAGGGTGGATAGGTTAGATGATGGTAGGATCAATTACATTACGTTTCCCCAACTGTTAATATATGTTTTCGGATGTGACATTTGGGATTGCTAGTGCCGATTTTAGCGTGAACTCAAAACAAAGAGAAGTTTCCAATCCGCTATAATGGAGCATGACTTTTTCGCGGTTGTGGAATCAAATGCCTCAGCCTAGAGAACCTAAACTTGAAGAAGTGGACCATTAGAGAGTTTTTCTAAGATTCACTTGTCATAGGCCTCAAAGTAGCACGTGTTTAGAGTGAAATCTTGAATTCCATCGAAAATCTCGTGGTCGACCTACGCATCAAAACAAGAAGGGGAACGACATGAAAGGTACATAGGAGTTAGGGTGGATAGGTTAGATGATGGTAGGATCAATTACATTACGTTCCCCAACTGTTAATATATGTTTTCGGATGTGACATTTGGGACCGCTAGTGCCGATTTTAGCGTGAACTCAAAACAAAGAGAAGTTTCCAATCCGGCTATAATGGAGCATGACTTTTTTCGCTGGGTTGTGGAATCAAATGCCTCAGCCTAGAGATCCTAAACTTGAAGAAGTGGACCATTAGAGAGTTTTGCTAAGATTCGCTTGTCATAGGCCTCAAAGTAGCACGTGTTTAGAGTGAAATCTTGGAATTCCATCGAAAAACTCGTGGTCGACCTACGATCGAAACAAGAAGGGGAACGACATGAAAGGTACATAGGAGTTAGGGTGGATAGGTTAGATGATGGTAGGATCAATTACATTACGTTCCCCAACTGTTAATATATATTTTTCGACATGACATTTGGGATCGCTAGTGCCGATTTTAGCGTGAACTCAAAACAAAGAGAAGTTTCCAATCCGCTATAAGTGAGCAAGACTTTTTCGCGGTTGTGGAATCAAATGCCTTAGCCTAAAGAACCTAAACTTGAAGAAGTGGACCATTAGAGAGTTTTTCTAAGATTCACTTGTCATAGGCCTCAAAGTAGCACGTGTTTAGAGTGAAATCTTGGAATTCCATCGAAAAATCTCTCAGGTCGACCTACGCATCGAAACAAGAAGGGGAACAACATGAAAGGTACATAGGAGTTAGGGTGGATAGGTTAGATGATGGTAGGATCAATTACATTACGTTCCCCCAACTGTTAATATATGTTTCTAGATGTGACATTTGGGATTGCTAGTGCCGATTTTAGCGTGAACTCAAAACAAAGAGAAGTTTCCAATCCGGCTATAATGGAGCATGACTTTTTCGCGGTTGTGGAATCAAATGCCTCAGCCTAGAGAACCTAAACTTGAAGAAGTGGACCATTAGAGAGTTTTTCTAAGATTCACTTGTCATAGGCCTCAAAGTAGCACGTGTTTAGAGTGAAATCTTGGAATTCCATCGAAAATCTCTGTGGTCGACCTACGCATCAAAACAAGAAGGGGAACGACATGAAAGGTACATAGGAGTTAGGGTGGATAGGTTAGATGATGGTAGGATCAATTACATTACATTCCCCAACTGTTAATATATGTTTCTCGATGTGACATTTGGGATGCTAGTGCCGATTTTAGCGTGAACTCAAAACAAAGAGAAGTTTCCAATCCGGCTATAATGGAGCATGACTTTTTCGCGGTTGTGGAATCAAATGCCTCAGCCTAGAGAACCTAAACTTGAAGAAGTGGACCATTAGAGAGTTTTTCTAAGATTCACTTGTCATAGGCCTCAAAGTAGCACGTGTTTAGAGTGAAATCTTGGAATTCCATCGAAAATCTCTCGTGTCGACCTACGCATCGAAACAAGAAGGGGAACGACATGAAAGGTACATAGGAGTTAGGGTGGATAGGTTAGATGATGGTAGGATCAATTACATTACATTCCCCAACCTGTTAATATATGTTTTCGGATGTGACATTTGGGATTGCTAGTGCCGATTTTAGCGTGAACTCAAAACAAAGAGAAGTTTCCAATCCGGCTATAATGGAGCATGACTTTTTCGCGGTTGTGGAATCAAATGCCTCAGCCTAGAGAACCTAAACTTGAAGAAGTGGACCATTAGAGAGTTTTTCTAAGATTCGCTTGTCATAGGCCTCAAAGTAGCACGTGTTTAGAGTGAAATCTTGGAATTCCATCGAAAATCTCTCGTGGTCGACCTAATATCGAAACAAGAAGGGGAACGACATGAAAGGTACATAGGAGTTAGGGTGGATAGGTTAGATGATGGTAGGATCAATTACATTACGTTCCCCAACTGTTAATATATGTTTTCGATGTGACATTTGGGATTGCTAGTGCCGATTTTAGCGTGAACTCAAAACAAAGAGAAGTTTCCAATCCGCTATAATGGAGCATGACTTTTTCGCGGTTGTGGAATCAAATGCCTCAGCCTAGAGAACCTAAACTTGAAGAAGTGGACCATTAGAGAGTTTTTCTAAGATTCACTTGTCATAGGCCTCAAAGTAGCACGTGTTTAGAGTGAAATCTTGGAATTCCATCGAAAATCTCGGTGTCGACCTACGCATCGAAACAAGAAGGGGAACGACATGAAAGGTACATAGGAGTTAGGGTGGATAGGTTAGATGATGGTAGGATCAATTACATTACGTTCCCCAACTGTTAATATATGTTTCTCGGACATGACATTTGGGATTGCTAGTGCCGATTTTAGCGTGAACTCAAAACAAAGAGAAGTTTCCAATCCGCTATAATCGAGCATGACTTTTTTCGGTTGTGGAATCAAATGCCTCAGCCTAGAGAACCTAAACTTGAAGAAGTGGACCATTAGAGAGTTTTTCTAAGATTCACTTGTCATAGGCCTCAAAGTAGCACGTGTTTAGAGTGAAATCTTGGAATTCCATCGAAAAATCTTCGTGTCGACCTACGCATCGAAACAAGAAGGGGAACGACATGAAAGGTACATAGGAGTTAGGGTGGATAGGTTAGATGATGGTAGGATCAATTACATTACGTTCCCCAACTGTTAATATATGTTTTCGGACATGACATTTGGGATCGCTAGTGCCGATTTTAGCGTGAACTCAAAACAAAGAGAAGTTTCCAATCCGGCTATAAATGAGCAAGACTTTTTTCGCGGTTGTGGAATCAAATGCCTTAGCCTAAAGAACCTAAACTTGAAGAAGTGGACCATTAGAGAGTTTTTCTAAGATTCACTTGTCATAGGCCTCAAAGTAGCACGTGTTTAGAGTGAAATCTTGGAATTCCATCGAAAATCTCTCGTGTCGACCTACGCATCGAAACAAGAAGGGAACGACATGAAAGGTACATAGGAGTTAGGGTGGATAGGTTAGATGATGGTAGGATCAATTACATTACGTTCGCCAATTGTTAATATATGTTTCTGGATGTGACATTTGGGACTGCTAGTGCCGATTTTAGCGTGAACTCAAAACAAAGAGAAGTTTCCAAACCAGCTATAATCAAGCATGACTTTTTCGCGGTTGTGGAATCAAATGCCTCAGCCTAGAGATCCTAAACTTGAAGAAGTGGACCATTAGAGAGTTTTTGCTAAGATTCGCTTGTCATAGGCCTCAAAGTAGCACGTGTTTAGAGTGAAATCTTGGAATTCCATCGAAAAACTCTGTGTCGACCTACGTATCGAAACAAGAAGGGGAACGACATGAAAGGTACATAGGAGTTAGGGTGGATAGGTTAGATGATGGTAGGATCAATTACATTACGTTCCCCAACTGTTAATATATGTTTCTAGACATGACATTTGGGATCGCTAGTGCCGATTTTAGCGTGAACTCAAAACAAAGAGAAGTTTCCAATCCGGCTATAAATGAGCAAGACTTTTTCGCGGTTGTGGAATCAAATGCCTCAGCCTAAGAGAACCTAAACTTGAAGAAGTGGACCATTAGAGAGTTTTTCTAAGATTCACTTGTCATAGGCCTCAAAGTAGCACGTGTTTAGAGTGAAATCTTGGAATTCCATAGAAAAATCTCTCAGGTCGACCTACGATCGAAACAAGAAGGGGAACGACATGAAAGGTACATAGGAGTTAGGGTGGATAGGTTAGATGATGGTAGGATCAATTACATTACGTTCGCCAATTGTTAATATATGTTTCTGGATGTGACATTTGGGACTGCTAGTGCCGATTTTAGCGTGAACTCAAAACAAAGAGAAGTTTCCAAACCAGCTATAATCAAGCATGACTTTTTCGCGGTTGTGGAATCAAATGCCTCAGCCTAGAGATCCTAAACTTGAAGAAGTGGACCATTAGAGAGTTTTGCTAAGATTCGCTTGTCATAGGCCTCAAAGTAGCACGTGTTTAGAGTGAAATCTTGGAATTCCATCGAAAAACTCTGTGTCGACCTACGTATCGAAACAAGAAGGGGAACGACATGAAAGGTACATAGGAGTTAGGGTGGATAGGTTAGATGATGGTAGGATCAATTACATTACGTTCCCCAACTGTTAATATATGTTTCTGGACATGACATTGTGGACTGCTAGCGCCGATTTTAGCACGAACTCAAAACAAAGAGAAGTTTCCAATCCGGCTATAAATGAGCAAGACTTTTTCGCGGTTGTGGAATCAAATGCCTCAGCCTAAAGAACCTAAACTTGAAGAAGTGGACCATTACAGAGTTTTTCTAAGATTCACTTGTCATAGGCCTCAAAGTAGCACGTGTTTAGAGTGAAATCTTGGAATTCCATCGAAAAATCTACGGTCGACCTATGTATCAAAACAAGAAGGGGGAACGACATGAAAGGTACATAGGAGTTAGGGTGGATAGGTTAGATGATGGTAGGATCAATTACATTACGTTCCCCAACTGTTAATATATGTTTCTAGATGTGACATTTGGGATTGCTAGTGCCGATTTTAGCGTGAATTCAAAACAAAGAGAAGTTTCCAATCTGGCTATAATGGAGCATGACTTTTTCGCGGTTGTGGAATAAAATGCCTCAGCCTAGAGAACCTAAACTTGAAGAAGTGGACCATTAGAGAGTTTTTCTAAGATTCGCTTGTCATAGGCCTCAAAGTAGCACGTGTTTAGAGTGAAATCTTGGAATTCCATCGAAAATCTACGTGGTAACCTACGCATCAAAAAAGAAGGGGAACGACATGAAAGGTACATAGGAGTTAGGGTGGATAGGTTAGATGATGGTAGGATCAATTACATTATGTTCCCCAACTGTTAATATATGTTTCTGGACATGACATTGGGGACTGCTAGCGCCGATTTTAGCATGAACTCAAAACAAAGAGAAGTTTCCAATCCGGCTATAAGCGAGCAAGACTTTTTTGCGGTTGTGGAATCAAATGCCTTAGCCTAAATAACCTAAACTTGAAGAAGTGGAACATTACAGAGTTTTTCTAAGATTCACTTGTCATAGGCCTCAAAATAGCACGTGTTTAGAGTGAAATCTTGGAATTCCATCGAAAATCTCTGTGTCGACCTATGTACCGAAACAAGAAGGGGAACGACATGAAAGGTACATAGGAGTTAGGGTGGATAGGTTAGATGATGGTAGGATCAATTACATTACGTTCCCCAACTGTTAATTGTAACACCCCAAATTTTGCAACTTTCCAAAATAGATTAAATTGATTTATTTATGCATTTTGTGGTCATGCAAATATAGGAAAATAAATATTTTGTCAAATTAAAATAGAACATAAGGCCTAGCTACATGTTTGTGCACTCATCTTCTTTGCATTTGATTTTATGTGATGAGTGGTTTTGGCCAAATTTGAAAATGTATTCAAATTCATTTGAAAAGTGCCTTTGAAAATTTCTCAAAATAAAAAGAAAAGGTATTTTTCCTTCTCCTTGTTTCCTTCCTGCCATTTTGGCCGTCGGCTTGCCTCCTTGCATTGGGCATTTTCCTTCCTTGGCGTGTTTCTCTTGGGAAACTTCTACCGCCCGATCCGGCGGGGATTTTCTTCTCATCGCTATCGACCCACGGACCGCACGCCCGGCCGCGTATATAAGCCAGGCCGTAGCGTTCCGTTCCCTTTTCCCAACCCTAGCGCCGCATCACCGCCACCATCGCGATCTCGCCGAGTTCGTGATCGTCTCCGCCGATTCGGCGTCTCGCCGCCGTATCCACCGGCGCCTCGATCCGGCAAGGCGGCCGCCGAACCTTCCTCCCGCCCACGAGCTTGGTTTCATCGTACGCCGCTTCACGTCGTAAGATCGAAGCCGAGCCTTGTTTGGGTCTCGCCATGCCTCACGAGTCCGTTTCATCTCTGTTTGCCCCTTATTTCGCTCACGCCGTCGCGCGAACCATGCAGGAAGCCATCGACATCCCTCCGGGTTCCACGCTCTCACGCCGCCATTCACGGGAGCTCCATTGCCGCCAGCGCGCCGTTCGGCCTCGTGCCTTCACCAAGCCATTCTTTTTGATGAGATCAACCTAGGTGAGGCTCCCGTCCCCTCCTCTACATCCCTCAGTTTTCCTGGACGAATCAATGACCGTAGGGCCTTGTCAGAAAGTACGCCGTAGAGTTCGCATCGCCGGCCATGGGCACTACTCGGTCTGGCATCTTGCTCAACCCATGGTTGAGATGGGCGTGCAGGTGCAGTTCCTTGCACTCATGTGCACAAGCAAAGCTTGAGGACATCGGCCATTTATATACCCTGCACCAAATTCCTACATGCTGATCCAATTTATTCTTAGCTTGGTGACATCGATTGCTAGCTCCATATGACGTCATGATGACATCGATACGATTTCCTGGCCGTTTTCCTTTACAAGAACAATTCTGAAAATAATTGAGTAATGTACATATACGTACATCACGAGCAAGCAAAGCAGCAGACCCTAGCAGCCGGCGGTCTAGGCCTTGTTGCTCTTGACGAGTAGCCAACGCTGCTTGTTGGAGACATATATGTGTATATATAGTTGTCGTCTTCCTTGGAATAGTCCTGTTAGCACTCTTTTATGCAAGCTGATTTAGACACCGTCATGCTTCACGCTTGCAAGTCATGCATGGCCACCCAGCTTGTCCAATAGCAGGATCTTCATCGTCATCCAAACAATGCTCTACGCATAGTTGTTCCAATTCCTAGCTGATCTCAATCATCCGATTGCTAGATTGCTTGATGGCATCAGCATGCTGTCAGCATGACATGGCTATGATTTATGGCCGATTTCCTTTATAAAGATAATTCTAGAGAATACTACTCCAAATACATCTCCAATGTTTAATCTCATTTGGTGTCATATACGTATGTATCTTTTATTCCATTGATGAATCAATTTCACTATATCCTTCATGTTTATCTCGGTAATGATCTCCAGTTGATGTTGCCACGTGTCTTTTCCTTTCCATTGAAATCAGTTTATATTTATCATTTTATTCATGCAAACTTGTAAAATGCGTATCTTCGTTGTTTTAGCTCCGATTTCGGTGAAATTCGCGTCTATGTGATCGTAGTGACTTGTACTTTTGTTTTATAAACCTTTTATCTTGTTTTCTTGATGTTGGTATACTGTTCTATTATAATTCTATTGTTTGCTTCGTGCATGATTGTCTTTGGATGCGTGTTGTTGCTATATCGATCAATTAGACGGTGAGCTTGACGTGGTGATCTGGAACACGTTGAGGATCCAGAAGGATTTTCTTGGAGCTTTGGACTTGAAGAAGGATCGATATTAAGGCAAGTATAGTTTTGGGATATGTTAGCTTTTAAACCATGATCATATGACTTGATTAATGTTAATGCATTGAACGTTAAATGTGAATTGTTTAGCAACATGTGGACTTGTCTGTACTAGAGTCTCCGGGAAAACAGTACAACTGTGAGGGCTAATGGGCTCTGGTTTTAGTTCAGTATGAGGATCTTGTTTAACCTGTTAGTGGTTACCGAAAGGCGTTAGGGTAAAACAGACTGTGGATCCCCGTGGAGGGTTGTATCACACGGGATCGCCGCACACCCGTGGACCGGACTGCGATGTGTCGCACGGATTGACGGAAGATACCTAGCGGCCCTAGCATGTTAGATGAACCTTTGAAAGACTTCATAGTGAACCCTGCCGACCGTCCTAGGAAGAGGGTTAAGGGGCCGATCACCCCGGGCGAAAGGGCAATTCACGGCTCACAGTGAAAGTGTACACCTCTGCAGTGAGTAAAAGCGGTATATCGGCCGTGCTCACGGTCATGAGCGCCTTGGAACCTTTGCATTAAGATGATGACCTATGCTTGTTTAACAACTCGTAATTTATCGTTTATGCTCTACATTATTATGTTATAGTGATCATGGGTTATGGGTTAGATATTGCCTTACTATTCTTGCTGAGTTCGACATGGACTCACTCTTGCTATTTCACCCCACCTCAGGAGAAGTTTAGGCTTGTGATCAACCAGTCGGTTTGTCCTCGTGGAGTGGAGGCTTCATCCCAGGATCGGAGTGTCCTTCCGTTGTTCGCGCTTTGAGGTTATCTTTTTATATTAAGTTTGTTATTTATTAAGCATTATGTTTTGATATTACCTTTAATTGTGACTATATGTGAGATTTGACTTCCTGGGCTCACATATGGTGTGTATCTGGTTTTGTTCTTAAAACCGGGTATTACAATTGGTATCAAAGCAATGCTGACTGTAGGACGCAAGCCTAGTTAGAACTGGACGTATTAGCTTGTCTTACCTTTGCCTATTTCTTGCTTCCTTTTGTGACCTTGATATTTGCAAAATCTAGATTCTATTCTTTATAAAATGTTGACTCCATCCTCCTATCTATCTAATTAGACGGATCATTGTGAGAAGACCTTAGAGGAGAAAAAAAAAAAAAAAAGAGAAAGGGTCAAGCGGTTAAGAAGTAAGATAGTAGTACACTAAGCATCAATTCAGTGGAGCCTAATGTCATAAGAGATCTTGATAAAAGAATGTGCTTTCATTATCATCGATCCGGAGAAAGGCATATCGTTACTTTTGTCCACAAAAGGATCAATGACCATATAGAGGTTAGGGAATAGGAGCTTATGTCCCATATGTAACAAGACGTTAGTAGCGAAGTTGAGTGTGTTTTGTGAACCTTAAGTGCTTATTTGCTTTGTGCTTATGACTATGTTTGTTTTGGATCTTTGTAATGAGTGTAATGATTTTGTGGTATTTGACCACAATGTCATTTAGTTTATAGGCTTAAAGGCATAAGGATTATTAATGAAATAGATAGTTGGGTTTTGCATATCTCCTGTTTGTCTTAATCAATCCTTTGGAGTACTCTATCTTCTTTGGCATATACCACCGTTCTTGATCAACCAAAAATCATGAGGAAATTCTGGACAATAGCACACATCTACATATTTATCTTTGAGCACAAGAATCATCCTAATAGTTGTTAAAGTTTGGGAATTATGAAAGTTACAAGAAGATGCAAGATATCTTTTGGCTCCCCTAATTTATTTTCTTAAGGGGGGTAGCCAAGTGATGGCAGTTGTAAGGAGGACGTTTCATAAGCTTCGGTGTTTTGCTTGAAATGTCAGTTTTTGAGAAGTCACTATCGACCATAGGTGTCTTTGCTTAAGATTGGTAATTTTGTTTTTGGAATATCTACGAGTTAGTCATGATGATCATTGGAATGTCTATGTGATGGTTAAGATATTTAAAAGGTTATGAAAACTACTCTACTCTAGTGTCACATGATCAATCTTATCTTAGCAAGGGTAGAGCCTTGATCTCACATGTTTGTTTCTTTCATTCTATCTTTAAGTTACAAGTGTACCTTGAAGTTGTGAGTTCATATCTTGGATTGCTCTCTGCTTTGAGCTATCATTGCTCATGCTATTGTTGTTGACTACCAGATGTCAGGAACTGGAGGTGGTGATGAGGAATGGCACCCTGACACATGGGAGGAGAATAATGTTCCTAATAGAGAGAGAAGTTATCGAGGATGATGCAACCGAGAACCATCACAATGACAGTTTTGAAGAGCAAGTTTCATTTGATCCAACCCAGAATCCACAACGTCGGAAGCGGAAAAGGAAAGCACGTAAGAAGCCTGCTCAAGGAAATAAAATGCAACAAAACTTTGTTAAAGGAAGAATAAACAATATGGTCAACACAAACATTCATGGAGCTATGAAGAAAGTGGGTGGTTATATACAAGTAGGCTCAGTACAAGTGTTTGCTCTGTTCGATCCAAGTGCGTCTCACTGATTCATCTCCGCTGACATGGTAGAATCATACAAGATTATCAAGTGTCCAACAAAGGAGACCATTACTAGTTCATTCTCCAATGGGTGAAATACCTAAATTTGATCGGGTGTGTCCAAAGGTCAGTCTTGTCATATGCAAGGAAGAATTCACCGCAACACTCATTGTCCTAGATTCAATGGAAATCCCCGTGGTTTTTGGAAATGGATGGTTGTGTGCTCACAAAGGAGTGATTGATGGCAGCCAATGCACAATGCTCCTAACAGACCGTCAGGGAAAAGGATAGAGTATCATGGTACTCCACTTTGATAGGGAGAAACTGATGATTTGTTTGGAATAATGTGCACTATGGATGCTAACTAGGAGTATCTATTCTACGGGGTGATTTGATAGAAGAAGAACCAATACAGGAAGAAGAAAAATACATGCGGATCAAATATGCTAACCTCTTTGAGTAGTAACCCAATAAAGTTTGTAATCAAGAATTATATGTAGCAATTGATCTTTGTTCTCGAGTTGTGAATAAGTATTATAAGATGTTGGACAAGCTTGATACATAAGTCGTGAAGTTGGAATGTGACATCAAGATCTTTTCTGTTTCTCTCCTGTGATTCGAGTCTCTTTCCAATCTCGGGACGAGATTCATCTTAAGGGGGTAGAATTGTAACACCCCAAATTTTGCAACTTTCCAAAATAGATTAAATTGATTTATTTATGCATTTTGTGGTCATGCAAATATAGGAAAATAAATATTTTGTCAAATTAAAATAGAACATAAGGCCTAGCTACATGTTTGTGCACTCATGCTGCTGCATTTGATTTTATGTGATGAGTGGTTTTGGCCAAATTTGAAAATGTATTCAAATTCATTTGAAAAGTGCCTTTGAAAATTTCTCAAAATAAAAGAAAAGGTATTTTTCCTTCTCCTTGTTTTCCTTCCTGCCATTTTGGCCGTCGGCCTGCCTCCTTGCATTGGGCATTTTCCTTCCTTGGCGTGTTTCTCTTGGGAAACTTCTACCCGCCCGATCCAGCGAGGGATTTTCTTCTCATCGCTATCGACCACGGACCTGCACGCCCGGCGCGTATATAAGCCAGGCCGTAGCGTTCCGTTTCCCTTTTCCCAACCCTAGCGCCGCATCACCGCCACCATCGCGATCTCGCCGAGTTCGTGATCGTCTCCGCCGATTCGGCGTCTCGCCGCCGTATCCACCAGCGCCTCGATCCAGCACGGCAGCCGCCGAACCTTCCTCCCGCCACGAGCTTGGTTTCATCGTCTGCCGCTTCACGTCGTAAGATCGAAGCCGAGCCTTGTTTGGGTCTCGCCATGCCTCTGAGTC
The DNA here is from genome assembly GCA_015847255.1 of Hyparrhenia diplandra. Lineage (NCBI taxonomy): Eukaryota > Viridiplantae > Streptophyta > Magnoliopsida > Poales > Poaceae > Hyparrhenia > Hyparrhenia diplandra. Next base: position 31,422 of record JADLZK010004079.1, read on the forward strand.
CGTTTCATCTCTGTTTGCCCCTTATTTCGCTCACGCCGTCGCGCCGAACCATGCAGGAAGCCATCGACATCCCTCCGAGTTCCACGCTCTCACGTCGCCATTCACAGGAGCTCCATTGCCGCCAGCGCCGTTCGGCCTCGTGCCTTCACCAAGCCATTCTTTTTGATGAGATCAACCTAGGTGAGGCTCCCGTCCCCTCCTCTACATCCCTCAGTTTTCCTGGACGAATCAATGACCGTAGGGCCTTGTCCGAGTACGCCGTAGAGTTCGCATCGCCGGCCATGGGCACTACTCGGTCTGGCATCTTGCTCAACCCATGGTTGAGATGGGCGTGCAGGTGCAGTTCCTTGCACTCATGTGCACAAGCAAAGCTTGAGGACATCGGCCATTTATATACCCTGCACCAAATTCCTACATGCTGATCCAATTTATTCTTAGCTTGGTGACATCGATTGCTAGCTCCATATGACGTCATGATGACATCGATACGATTTCCTGACCGTTTTCCTTTACAAGAACAATTCTGAAAATAATTGAGTAATGTACATATACGTACATCACGAGCAAGCAAAGCAGCAGACCCTAGCAGCCGGCGGTCTAGGCCTTGTTGCTCTTGACGAGTAGCCAACGCTGCTTGCTGGAGACATATATGTGTATATATAGTTGTCGTCTTCCTTGGAATAGTCCTGTTAGCACTCTTTTATGCAAGCTGATTTAGACACCGTCATGCTTCACGCTTGCAAGTCATGCATGGCCACCCAGCTTGTCCAATAGCAGGATCTTCATCGTCATCCAAACAATGCTCTACGCATAGTTGTTCCAATTCTAGCTGATCTCAATCATCCGATTGCTAGATTGCTTGATGGCATCAGCATGCTGTCAGCATGACATGGCTATGATTTATGGCCGATTTCCTTTATAAAGATAATTCTAGAGAATACTACTCCAAATACATCTCCAATGTTTAATCTCATTTGGTGTCATATACGTATGTATCTTTTATTCCATTGATGAATCAATTTCACTATATCCTTCATGTTTATCTCGGTAATGATCTCCAGTTGATGTTGCCACGTGTCTTTTTCCTTTCCATTGAAATCAGTTTATATTTATCATTTTATTCATGCAAACTTGTAAAATGCGTATCTTCGTTGTTTTAGCTCCGATTTCGGTGAAATTCGCGTCTATGTGATCGTAGTGACTTGTACTTTTGTTTTATAAACCTTTTATCTTGTTTTCTTGATGTTGGTATACTGTTCTATTATAATTCTATTGTTTGCTTCGTGCATGATTGTCTTTGGATGCGTGTTGTTGCTATATCGATCAATTAGGCGGTGAGCTTGACGTGGTGATCCGGAACACGTTGAGGATCCGAAGGATTTTCTTGGAGCTTTGGACTTGAAGAAGGATCGATATTAAGGCAAGTATAGTTTTGGGATATGTTAGCTTTTAAACCATGATCATATGACTTGATTAATGTTAATGCATTGAACGTTAAATGTGAATTGTTTAGCAACATGTGGACTTGTCTGCGTACTAGAGTCTCCGGAAAACAAGTATAACTGTGTGAGGGCTAATGGGCTCGGTTTTAGTTCAGTATGAGGATCTTGTTTAACTTTGTTAGTGGTTACCGAAAGGCGTTAGGGTAAAAACAGACCGTGGATCCCCGTGGAGGGTTGTATCACACGGGACCGCCGCACCCGTGGACCGCTATGCGGTGTGTCGCGACGGATTGACGGAAGATACCTAGCGGCCCTAGCATGTTAGATGAACCTTTGAAAGACTTCATAGTGAACCCCGCCGACCGCCCTAGGAAGAGGGTTAAGGGGCCGATCACCCGGGCGAAAAGGGCAATTCACGGCTCACGGTGAAAGTGTACACCTCTCAAGCAGAGTAAAAGCGGTATATCGGCCGTGCTCACGGTCATGAGCGGCCTTGGAACCTTTGCATTAAGATGATGACCTATGCTTGTTTAACAACTCGTAATTTATCGTTTATGCTCTATATTATTATGTTATAGTGATCATGGGTTATGGGTTAGATATTGCCTTACTATTCTTGCCGAAGTTCGACATGGACTCACTCTTGCTATTTCACCCCACCTCAGGAGAAGTTTAGGCTTGTGATCAACCAATCAGTTTGTCCCTGTGGAGTGGAGGCTTCATCCCAGGATCGGAGTGTCCTTCCGTTGTTTTCGCGCTTTGAGGTTATCTTTTTATATTAAGTTTGTTATTTATTAAGCATTATGTTTTGATATTACCTTTAATTGTGACTATATGTGAGATTTGACTTCCTGGGGCTCACATATGGTGTGTATCTGGTTTTGTTCTTAAAACCGGGTATTACATTAATATATGTTTCTGGACATGATATTGGGGACTGCTAGCGCCGATTTTAGCATGAACTCAAAACAAAGAGAAGTTTCCAATCCGGCTATAAGCGAGCAAGACTTTTTTGCGGTTGTGGAATCAAATGCCTTAGCCTAAATAACCTAAACTTGAAGAAGTGGAACATTACAGAGTTTTTCTAAGATTCACTTGTCATAGGCCTCAAAGTAGCACGTGTTTAGAGTGAAATCTTGGAATTCCATCGAAAAAATCTACGGTCGACCTATGTATCGAAACAAGAAGGGGAACGACATGAAAGGTACATAGGAGTTAGGGTGGATAGGTTAGATGATGGTAGGATCAATTACATTACATTCCCCAAACTGTTAATATATGTTTTACGGATGTAACATTTGGGACTGCTAGTGCCGATTTTAGCGTGAACTCAAAACAAAGAGAAGTTTCCAATCCGGCTATAATGGAGCATGACTTTTTCGCGGTTGTGGAATCAAATGCCTCAGCCTAGAGATCCTAAACTTGAAGAAGTGGACCATTAGAGAGTTTTGCTAAGATTCGCTTGTCATAGGCCTCAAAGTAGCACGTGTTTAGAGTGAAATCTTGGAATTCCATCGAAAATCTCTGTGTCGACCTACGTATCGAAACAAGAAGGGGAACGACATGAAAGGTACATAGGAGTTAGGGTGGATAGGTTAGATGATGGTAGGATCAATTACATTACGTTCCTCAACTGTTAATATATGTTTCTGGATGTGACATTTGGGATTGCTAGTGCCGATTTTAGCGTGAATTCAAAACAAAGAGAAGTTTCCAATCTGGCTATAATGGAGCATGACTTTTTCGCGGTTGTGGAATAAAATGCCTCAGCCTAGAGAACCTAAACTTGAAGAAGTGGACCATTAGAGAGTTTTTCTAAGATTCGCTTGTCATAGGCCTCAAAGTAGCACGTGTTTAGAGTGAAATCTTGGAATTCCATCGAAAATCTACGTGGTCGACCTACACGCATAGAAATAAGAAGGGGAACGACATGAAAGGTACATAGGAGTTAGGGTGGATAGGTTAGATGATGGTAGGATCAATTACATTACGTTCCCCAAGCTGTTAATATATGTTTCGGACATGACATTTGGGATTGCTAGCGCCCGATTTTAGCGTGAACTCAAAACAAAGAGAAGTTTCCAATCCGGCTATAATCGAGCAAGACTTTTTCGCGGTTGTGGAATCAAATGCCTCAGCCTAGAGAACCTAAACTTTAAGAAGTGGACCATTAGAGAGTTTTTCTAAGAATCACTTGTCATAGGCCTCAAAGTAGCACGTGTTTAGAGTGAAATCTTGGAATTCCATCGAAAATCTACGTGTCGACCTACGCATCGAAACAAGAAGAAGGGAACGACATGAAAGGTACATAGGAGTTAGGGTGGATAGGTTAGATGATGGTAGGATCAATTACATTACGTTCCCCAACTGTTAATATATGTTTCTGGATGTGACATTTGGGACTGCTAGTGCCGATTTTAGCGTGAACTCAAAACAAAGAGAAGTTTCCAATCCGGCTATAATCGAGCATGACTTTTTCGCGGTTGTGGAATCAAATGCCTCAGCCTAGAGAACCTAAACTTGAAGAAGTGGACCATTAGAGAGTTTTTCTAAGATTCACTTGTCATAGGCCTCAAAGTAGCACGTGTTTAGAGTGAAATCTTGGAATTCCATAGAAAATCTCTGTGTCGACCTACGTATCGAAACAAGAAGGGGAACGACATGAAAGGTACATAGGAGTTAGGGTGGATAGGTTAGATGATGGTAGGATCAATTACATTACGTTCCCCAATTGTTAATATATGTTTCTGGATGTGACATTTGGGACTGCTAGTGCCGATTTTAGCGTGAACTCAAAACAAAGAGAAGTTTCCAATCCAGCTATAATCAAGCATGACTTTTTCGCGGTTGTGGAATCAAATGCCTCAGCCTAGAGATCCTAAACTTGAAGAAGTGGACCATTAGAGAGTTTTGCTAAGATTCGCTTGTCATAGGCCTCAAAGTAGCACGTGTTTAGAGTGAAATCTTGGAATTCCATCGAAAAACTCTGTGTCGACCTACGTATCGAAACAAGAAGGGGAACGACATGAAAGGTACATAGGAGTTAGGGTGGATAGGTTAGATGATGGTAGGATCAATTACATTACGTTCCCCAACTGTTAATATATGTTTCTGGACATGACATTGTGGACTGCTAGCGCCGATTTTAGCACGAACTCAAAACAAAGAGAAGTTTCCAATCCGGCTATAAGTGAGCAAGACTTTTTCGCGGTTGTGGAATCAAATGCCTTAGCCTAAAGAACCTAAACTTGAAGAAGTGGAACATTACAGAGTTTTTCTAAGATTCACTTGTCATAGGCCTCAAAGTAGCACGTGTTTAGAGTGAAATCTTGGAATTCCATCGAAAATCTCTGTGTCGACCTACGTACCGAAACAAGAAGGGGAACAACATGAAAGGTACATAGGAGTTAGGGTGGATAGGTTAGATGATGGTAGGATCAATTACATTACGTTCCCCAACTGTTAATATATGTTTTACGGACATGACATTTGGGATTGCTAGTGCCGATTTTAGCGTGAACTCAAAACAAAGAGAAGTTTCCAATCCGGCTATAAATGAGCAAGACTTTTTCACGGTTGTGGAATCAAATGCCTCAGCCTAAAGAACCTAAACTTGAAGAAGTGGAACATTACAGAGTTTTTCTAAGATTCACTTGTCATAGGCCTCAAAGTAGCACGTGTTTAGAGTGAAATCTTGGAATTTCATAGAAAATCTCTGTGTCGACCAACGTATCGAAACAAGAAGGGGAACGACATGAAAGGTACATAGGAGTTAGGGTGGATAGGTTAGATGATGGTAGGATCAATTACATTACGTTCCCCAATTGTTAATATATGTTTCGGATGTGACATTTGGGATTTGCTAGTGCCGATTTTAGCGTGAACTCAAAACAAAGAGAAGTTTCCAATCCAGCTATAATCAAGCATGACTTTTTCGCGGTTGTGGAATCAAATGCCTCAGCCTAGAGATCCTAAACTTGAAGAAGTGGACCATTAGAGAGTTTTGCTAAGATTCGCTTGTCATAGGCCTCAAAGTAGCACGTGTTTAGAGTGAAATCTTGGAATTCCATCGAAAATCTCTGTGTCGACCTACGTATCGAAACAAGAAGGGGAACGACATGAAAGGTACATAGGAGTTAGGGTGGATAGGTTAGATGATGGTAGGATCAATTACATTACGTTCCCCAACTGTTAATATATGTTTATGGACATGACATTGGGGACTGCTAGCGCCGATTTTAGCGTGAACTCAAAACAAAGAGAAGTTTCCAATCCGGCTATAATGGAGCATGACTTTTTCGCGGTTGTGGAATCAAATGCCTCAGCCTAGAGAACCTAAACTTGAAGAAGTGGACCATTAGAGAGTTTTTCTAAGATTCACTTGTCATAGGCCTCAAAGTAGCACGTGTTTAGAGTGAAATCTTGGAATTCCATCGAAAATCTCTGTGTCGACCTACGTATCGAAACAAGAAGGGGAACGACATGAAAGGTACATAGGAGTTAGGGTGGATAGGTTAGATGATGGTAGGATCAATTACATTACGTTCCCCAACTGTTAATATATGTTTCTGGATGTGACATTTGGGATTGCTAGTGCCGATTTTAGCGTGAATTCAAAACAAAGAGAAGTTTCCAATCCGGCTATAATGGAGCATGACTTTTTTCGCGGTTGTGGAATCAAATGCCTCAGCCTAGAGAACCTAAACTTGAAGAAGTGGACCATTAGAGAGTTTTTCTAAGATTCACTTGTCATAGGCCTCAAAGTAGCACGTGTTTAGAGTGAAATCTTGGAATTCCATCGAAAATCTACGTGTCGACCTACGTGCGAAACAAGAAGGGGGAACGACATGAAAGGTACATAGGAGTTAGGGTGGATAGGTTAGATGATGGTAGGATCAATTACATTACGTTCCCCAACTGTTAATATATGTTTACGGACATGACATTTGGGGATTGCTAGTGCCGATTTTAGCGTGAACTCAAAACAAAGAGAAGTTTCCAATCCGGCTATAATCGAGCAAGACTTTTTTTCGCGGTTGTGGAATCAAATGCCTCAGCCTAGAGAACCTAAACTTGAAGAAGTGGACCATTAGAGAGTTTTTCTAAGATTCACTTGTCATAGGCCTCAAAGTAGCACGTGTTTAGAGTGAAATCTTGGAATTCCATAGAAAATCTCTGTGTCGACCTACGTATCGAAACAAGAAGGGGAACGACATGAAAGGTACATAGGAGTTAGGGTGGATAGGTTAGATGATGGTAGGATCAATTACATTACGTTCGCCAATTGTTAATATATGTTTCTGGATGTGACATTTGGGACTGCTAGTGCCGATTTTAGCGTGAACTCAAAACAAAGAGAAGTTTCCAATCCAGCTATAATCAAGCATGACTTTTTCGCGGTTGTGGAATCAAATGCCTCAGCCTAGAGATCCTAAACTTGAAGAAGTGGACCATTAGAGAGTTTTGCTAAGATTCGCTTGTCATAGGCCTCAAAGTAGCACGTGTTTAGAGTGAAATCTTGGAATTCCATCGAAAAACTCTACGTAATCGACCTACGTATCGAACAACAAGAGGGGAACGACATGAAAGGTACATAGGAGTTAGGGTGGATAGGTTAGATGATGGTAGGATCAATTACATTACGTTCCCCAACGGTTAATATATGTTTCTGGACATGACATTGTGCACTGCTAGCGCCGATTTTAGCACGAACTCAAAACAAAGAGAAGTTTCCAATCCGGCTATAAGTGAGCAAGACTTTTTCGCGGTTGTGGAATCAAATGCCTTAGCCTAAAGAACCTAAACTTGAAGAAGTGGAACATTACAGAGTTTTTCTAAGATTCACTTGTCATAGGCCTCAAAGTAGCACGTGTTTAGAGTGAAATCTTGGAATTCCATCGAAAATCTCTGTGTCGACCTACGTACCGAAACAAGAAGGGGAACAACATGAAAGGTACATAGGAGTTAGGGTGGATAGGTTAGATGATGGTAGGATCAATTACATTACGTTCCCCAACTGTTAATATATGTTTCTAGATGTGACATTTGGGATTGCTAGTGCCGATTTTAGCGTGAATTCAAAACAAAGAGAAGTTTCCAATCTGGCTATAATGGAGCATGACTTTTTTGCGGTTGTGGAATCAAATGCCTCAGCCTAGAGAACCTAAACTTGAAGAAGTGGACCATTAGAGAGTTTTTCTAAGATTCGCTTGTCATAGGCCTCAAAGTAGCACGTGTTTAGAGTGAAATCTTGGAATTCCATCGAAAATCTACGTGGTCGACCTACGTCAGAAACAAGAAGGGGAACGACATGAAAGGTACATAGGAGTTAGGGTGGATAGGTTAGATGATGGTAGGATCAATTACATTACGTTCCCCAACTGTTAATATATGTTTCTGGATGTGACATTTGGGACTGCTAGTGCCGATTTTAGCGTGAACTCAAAACAAAGAGAAGTTTCCAATCTGGCTATAACGGAGCATGACTTTTTCGCGGTTGTGGAATCAAATGCCTCACCCTTGAGAACCTAAACTTGAAGAAGTGGACCATTAGAGAGTTTTTCTAAGATTCGCTTATCATAGGCCTCAAAGTAGCACGTGTTTAGAGTGAAATCTTGGAATTCCATCGAAAATCTCTGTGTCGACCTACGTATCGAAACAAGAAGGGGAACGACATGAAAGGTACATAGGAGTTAGGGTGGATAGGTTAGATGATGGTAGGATCAATTACATTACGTTCCTCAACTGTTAATATATGTTTCTGGATGTGACATTTGGGATTGCTAGTGCCGATTTTAGCGTGAATTCAAAACAAAGAGAAGTTTCCAATCTGGCTATAATGGAGCATGACTTTTTCGCGGTTGTGGAATCAAATGCCTCAACCTAGAGAACCTAAACTTGAAGAAGTGGACCATTAGAGAGTTTTTCTAAGATTCACTTGTCATAGGCCTCAAAGTAGCACGTGTTTAGAGTGAAATCTTGGAATTCCATCGAAAATCTCTATGTCGACCTACGTACCGAAACAAGAAGGGGAACGACATGAAAGGTACATAGGAGTTAGGGTGGATAGGTTAGATGATGGTAGGATCAATTACATTACGTTCCCCAACTGTTAATATATGTTTACGGATGTGACATTTGGGATTGCTAGTGCCGATTTTAGCGTGAATTCAAAACAAAGAGAAGTTTCCAATCCGGCTATAATGGAGCATGACTTTTTTTCGCGGTTGTGGAGTCAAATGCCTCAGCCTAGAGAACCTAAACTTGAAGAAGTGGACCATTAGAGAGTTTTTCTAAGATTCACTTGTCATAGGCCTCAAAGTAGCACGTGTTTAGAGTGAAATCTTGGAATTCCATCGAAAATCTCTGTGTCGACCTACGTACCGAAACAAGAAGGGGAGCGACATGAAAGGTACATAGGAGTTAGGGTGGATAGGTTAGATGATGGTAGGATCAATTACATTACGTTCCCCAACTGTTAATATATGTTTCGGACATGACATTTTGGGATTTTGCTAGCGCCGATTTTAGCGTGAACTCAAAACAAAGAGAAGTTTCCAATCCGGCTATAATCGAGCAAGACTTTTTCGCGGTTGTGGAATCAAATGCCTCAGCCTAGAGAACCTAAACTTGAAGAAGTGGACCATTAGAGAGTTTTTCTAAGATTCACTTGTCATAGGCCTCAAAGTAGCACGTGTTTAGAGTGAAATCTTGGAATTCCATAGAAAATCTCTGTGTCGACCTACGTATCGAAACAAGAAGGGGAACGACATGAAAGGTACATAGGAGTTAGGGTGGATAGGTTAGATGATGGTAGGATCAATTACATTACGTTCCCCAATTGTTAATATATGTTTCGGATGTGACATTTGGGATTTGCTAGTGCCGATTTTAGCGTGAACTCAAAACAAAGAGAAGTTTCCAATCCGGCTATAATCGAGCATGACTTTTTCGCGGTTGTGGAATCAAATGCCTCAGCCTAGAGATCCTAAACTTGAAGAAGTGGACCATTAGAGAGTTTTGCTAAGATTCGCTTATCATGGGCCTCAAAGTAGCACGTGTTTAGAGTGAAATCTTGGAATTCCATCGAAAATCTCTGTAACGACCTACGTATCGAAACAAGAAGGGGAACGACATGAAAGGTACATAGGAGTTAGGGTGGATAGGTTAGATGATGGTAGGATCAATTACATTACGTTCCCCAACTGTTAATATATGTTTACGGACATGACATTTGGAATTTGCTAGCGCCGATTTTAGCGTGAACTCAAAACAAAGAGAAGTTTCCAATCCGGCTATAAGCGAGCAAGACTTTTTCGCGGTTGTGGAATCAAATGCCTTAGCCTAAAGAACCTAAACTTGAAGAAGTGGACCATTACAGAGTTTTTCTAAGATTCACTTGTCATAGGCCTCAAAGTAGCACGTGTTTAGAGTGAAATCTTGGAATTCCATCGAAAATCTCTGTGTCGACCTACGTACCGAAACAAGAAGGGGAACGACATGAAAGGTACATAGGAGTTAGGGTGGATAGGTTAGATGATGGTAGGATCAATTACATTACGTTCCCCCAACTGTTAATATATGTTTCTGGATGTGACATTTGGGACTGCTAGTGCCGATTTTAGCGTGAACTCAAAACAAAGAGAAGTTTCCAATCCGGCTATAATGGAGCATGACTTTTTCGCGGTTGTGGAATCAAATGCCTCAGCCTAGAGAACCTAAACTTGAAGAAGTGGACCATTAGAGAGTTTTTCTAAGATTCACTTGTCATAGGCCTCAAAGTAGCACGTGTTTAGAGTGAAATCTTGGAATTCCATCGAAAATCTACGTGTCGACCTACGTATCGAAACAAGAAGGGGAACGACATGAAAGGTACATAGGAGTTAGGGTGGATAGGTTAGATGATGGTAGGATCAATTACATTACGTTCCCCAATTTGTTAATATATGTTTACGGATGTGACATTTGGGATTTGCTAGTGCCGATTTTAGCGTGAACTCAAAACAAAGAGAAGTTTCCAATCCGGCTATAATGAGCATGACTTTTTTTCGCGGTTGTGGAATCAAATGCCTCAGCCTAGAGAACCTAAACTTGAAGAAGTGGACCATTAGAGAGTTTTTCTAAGATTCACTTGTCATAGGCCTCAAAGTAGCACGTGTTTAGAGTGAAATCTTGGAATTCCATCGAAAATCTCTGTGTCGACCTACGTGTCGAAACAAGAAGGGGAACGACATGAAAGGTACATAGGAGTTAGGGTGGATAGGTTAGATGATGGTAGGATCAATTACATTACGTTCCCCAACTGTTAATATATGTTTTCGGATGTGACATTTGGGATTGCTAGTGCCGATTTTAGCGTGAACTCAAAACAAAGAGAAGTTTCCAATCTGGCTATAACGGAGCATGACTTTTTCGCGGTTGTGGAATCAAATGCCTCACCCTTGAGAACCTAAACTTGAAGAAGTGGACCATTAGAGAGTTTTTCTAAGATTCACTTGTCATAGGCCTCAAAGTAGCACGTGTTTAGAGTGAAATCTTGGAATTCCATCGAAAATCTACGTAATTAGACCTACGTATCGAAACAAGAAGGGAAGCGACATGAAAGGTACATAGGAGTTAGGGTGGATAGGTTAGATGATGGTAGGATCAATTACATTACGTTCCCCAACTGTTAATATATGTTTACGGATGTGACATTTGGGATTGCTAGTGCCGATTTTTAGCGTGAACTCAAAACAAAGAGAAGTTTCCAATCCGGCTATAATGGAGCATGACTTTTTTCGCGGTTGTGGAATCAAATGCCTCAGCCTAGAGAACCTAAACTTGAAGAAGTGGACCATTAGAGAGTTTTTCTAAGATTCACTTGTCATAGGCCTCAAAGTAGCACGTGTTTAGAGTGAAATCTTGGAATTCCATCGAAAATCTACGTATTCGACCTACGTATATCGAAACAAGAAGGGGAACGACATGAAAGGTACATAGGAGTTAGGGTGGATAGGTTAGATGATGGTAGGATCAATTACATTACGTTCCCCAATTGTTAATATATGTTTTACGGATGTGACATTTGGGACTGCTAGTGCCGATTTTAGCGTGAACTCAAAACAAAGAGAAGTTTCCAATCCAGCTATAATCAAGCATGACTTTTTCGCGGTTGTGGAATCAAATGCCTCAGCCTAGAGAACCTAAACTTGAAGAAGTGGACCATTAGAGAGTTTTTCTAAGATTCACTTGTCATAGGCCTCAAAGTAGCACGTGTTTAGAGTGAAATCTTGGAATTCCATCGAAAATCTCGTGTCGACCTACGTATCGAAACAAGAAGGGGAGCGACATGAAAGGTACATAGGAGTTAGGGTGGATAGGTTAGATGATGGTAGGATCAATTACATTACGTTCCCCAACTGTTAATATATGTTTCGGACATGACATTTGGGATTGCTAGTGCCGATTTTAGCGTGAACTCAAAACAAAGAGAAGTTTCCAATCCGGCTATAATGAGCAAGACTTTTTCGCGGTTGTGGAATCAAATGCCTCAGCCTAGAGAACCTAAACTTGAAGAAGTGGACCATTAGAGAGTTTTTCTAAGATTCACTTGTCATAGGCCTCAAAGTAGCACGTGTTTAGAGTGAAATCTTGGAATTCCATCGAAAATCTACGTAATCGACCCTACGTGTCGAAACAAGAAGGGAACGACATGAAAGGTACATAGGAGTTAGGGTGGATAGGTTAGATGATGGTAGGATCAATTACATTACGTTCCCCAACTGTTAATATATGTTTACGGATGTGACATTTGGGATTGCTAGTGCCGATTTTAGCGTGAACTCAAAACAAAGAGAAGTTTCCAATCCGGCTATAATGGAGCATGACTTTTTTTCGCGGTTGTGGAATCAAATGCCTCAGCCTAGAGAACCTAAACTTGAAGAAGTGGACCATTAGAGAGTTTTTCTAAGATTCACTTGTCATAGGCCTCAAAGTAGCACGTGTTTAGAGTGAAATCTTGGAATTCCATCGAAAATCTCGTGTGTCGACCTACGTGTCGAAACAAGAAGGGGAACGACATGAAAGGTACATAGGAGTTAGGGTGGATAGGTTAGATGATGGTAGGATCAATTACATTACGTTCCCCAACTGTTAATATATGTTTCGGACATGACATTTGGGATTGCTAGTGCCGATTTTAGCGTGAACTCAAAACAAAGAGAAGTTTCCAATCCGGCTATAATGGAGCATGACTTTTTTTCGCGGTTGTGGAATCAAATGCCTTAGCCTAAAGAACCTAAACTTGAAGAAGTGGACCATTACACAGTTTTTCTAAGATTCACTTGTCATAGGCCTCAAAGTAGCACGTGTTTAGAGTGAAATCTTGGAATTCCATCGAAAATCTCAGTGTCGACCTACGTATCGAAACAAGAAGGGGAACGACATGAAAGGTACATAGGAGTTAGGGTGGATAGGTTAGATGATGGTAGGATCAATTACATTACGTTCCCCAACTTGTTAATATATGTTTCTGGATGTGACATTTGGGATTGCTAGTGCCGATTTTAGCGTGAACTCAAAACAAAGAGAAGTTTCCAATCCGGCTATAATGGAGCATGACTTTTTTCGCGGTTGTGGAATCAAATGCCTCAGCCTAGAGAACCTAAACTTGAAGAAAGTGGACCATTAGAGAGTTTTTCTAAGATTCACTTGTCATAGGCCTCAAAGTAGCACGTGTTTAGAGTGAAATCTTGGAATTCCATCGAAAATCTACGTGTCGACCTACGTATCGAAACAAGAAGGGGAACGACATGAAAGGTACATAGGAGTTAGGGTGGATAGGTTAGATGATGGTAGGATCAATTACATTACGTTCCCCAACTGTTAATATATGTTTCGGATGTGACATTTGGGATTGCTAGTGCCGATTTTAGCGTGAACTCAAAACAAAGAGAAGTTTCCAATCCGGCTATAATGGAGCATGACTTTTTCGCGGTTGTGGAATCAAATGCCTCGGCCTAGAGAACCTAAACTTGAAGAAGTGGACCATTAGAGAGTTTTTCTAAGATTCACTTGTCATAGGCCTCAAAGTAGCACGTGTTTAGAGTGAAATCTTGGAATTCCATCGAAAATCTACGTGTCGACCTACGTATCGAAACAAGAAGGGGAGCGACATGAAAGGTACATAGGAGTTAGGGTGGATAGGTTAGATGATGGTAGGATCAATTACATTACGTTCCCCAATTGTTAATATATGTTTACGGACATGACATTTGGGATTTGCTAGCGCCGATTTTTAGCGTGAACTCAAAACAAAGAGAAGTTTCCAATCCGGCTATAATCGAGCAAGACTTTTTCGCGGTTGTGGAATCAAATGCCTCAGCCTAGAGAACCTAAACTTGAAGAAGTGGACCATTAGAGTTTTTCTAAGATTCACTTGTCATAGGCCTCAAAGTAGCACGTGTTTAGAGTGAAATCTTGGAATTCCATCGAAAATCTCTGTGTCGACCTACGTGTCGAAACAAGAAGGGAACGACATGAAAGGTACATAGGAGTTAGGGTGGATAGGTTAGATGATGGTAGGATCAATTACATTACGTTCCCCAAGCTGTTAATATATGTTTACGGATGTGACATTTGGGATTGCTAGTGCCGATTTTAGCGTGAACTCAAAACAAAGAGAAGTTTCCAATCCGGCTATAATGGAGCATGACTTTTTCGCGGTTGTGGAATCAAATGCCTCAGCCTAGAGAACCTAAACTTGAAGAAGTGGACCATTAGAGTTTTTCTAAGATTCACTTGTCATAGGCCTCAAAGTAGCACGTGTTTAGAGTGAAATCTTGGAATTCCATCGAAAATCTCGTAATAGACCTACGTCATCGAAACAAGAAGGGAACGACATGAAAGGTACATAGGAGTTAGGGTGGATAGGTTAGATGATGGTAGGATCAATTACATTACGTTCCCCAATTGTTAATATATGTTTACGGATGTGACATTTGGGATTTGCTAGTGCCGATTTTTAGCGTGAACTCAAAACAAAGAGAAGTTTCCAATCCGGCTATAATGGAGCATGACTTTTTCGCGGTTGTGGAATCAAATGCCTCAGCCTAGAGAACCTAAACTTGAAGAAGTGGACCATTAGAGAGTTTTTCTAAGATTCACTTGTCATAGGCCTCAAAGTAGCACGTGTTTAGAGTGAAATCTTGGAATTCCATCGAAAATCTACGTAATCGACCTACGTATCGAAACAAGAAGGGAGCGACATGAAAGGTACATAGGAGTTAGGGTGGATAGGTTAGATGATGGTAGGATCAATTACATTACGTTCCCCAACTGTTAATATATGTTTCGGATGTGACATTTGGGATTGCTAGTGCCGATTTTAGCGTGAACTCAAAACAAAAGAAGTTTCCAATCCGGCTATAATGGAGCATGACTTTTTCGCGGTTGTGGAATCAAATGCCTCAGCCTAGAGAACCTAAACTTGAAGAAGTGGACCATTTAGAGTTTTTCTAAGATTCACTTGTCATAGGCCTCAAAGTAGCACGTGTTTAGAGTGAAATCTTGGAATTCCATCGAAAATCTACGTGTCGACCTACGTATCGAAACAAGAAGGGGAACGACATGAAAGGTACATAGGAGTTAGGGTGGATAGGTTAGATGATGGTAGGATCAATTACATTACGTTCCCCAATTGTTAATATATGTTTCGGATGTGACATTTGGGATTGCTAGTGCCGATTTTAGCGTGAACTCAAAACAAAGAGAAGTTTCCAATCCGGCTATAATGGAGCATGACTTTTTTCGCGGTTGTGGAATCAAATGCCTCAGCCTAGAGAACCTAAACTTGAAGAAGTGGACCATTAGAGAGTTTTTCTAAGATTCACTTGTCATAGGCCTCAAAGTAGCACGTGTTTAGAGTGAAATCTTGGAATTCCATCGAAAATCTACGTAATCGACCTACGTATCGAAACAAGAAGGGGAGCGACATGAAAGGTACATAGGAGTTAGGGTGGATAGGTTAGATGATGGTAGGATCAATTACATTACGTTCCCCAATTGTTAATATATGTTTACGGATGTGACATTTGGGATTGCTAGTGCCGATTTTAGCGTGAACTCAAAACAAAAGAAGTTTCCAATCCGGCTATAATGGAGCATGACTTTTTTCGCGGTTGTGGAATCAAATGCCTCAGCCTAGAGAACCTAAACTTGAAGAAGTGGACCATTAGAGTTTTTCTAAGATTCACTTGTCATAGGCCTCAAAGTAGCACGTGTTTAGAGTGAAATCTTGGAATTCCATCGAAAATCTACGTAATCGACCTACGTCTTAGAGAAACAAGAAGGGGAGCGACATGAAAGGTACATAGGAGTTAGGGTGGATAGGTTAGATGATGGTAGGATCAATTACATTACGTTCCCCAATTTGTTAATATATGTTTACGGATGTGACATTGGGTTTTTTGCTAGTGCCGATTTTTAGCGTGAACTCAAAACAAAGAGAAGTTTCCAATCCGGCTATAATGGAGCATGACTTTTTTCGCGGTTGTGGAATCAAATGCCTCAGCCTAGAGAACCTAAACTTGAAGAAGTGGACCATTAGAGAGTTTTTCTAAGATTCACTTGTCATAGGCCTCAAAGTAGCACGTGTTTAGAGTGAAATCTTGGAATTCCATCGAAAATCTACGTAATCGACCTACGTATCGAAACAAGAAGGGGAGCGACATGAAAGGTACATAGGAGTTAGGGTGGATAGGTTAGATGATGGTAGGATCAATTACATTACGTTCCCCAATTGTTAATATATGTTTTACGGACATGACATTTGGGATTTGCTAGTCTTGCCGATTTTAGCGTGAACTCAAAACAAAGAGAAGTTTCCAATCCGGCTATAATCGAGCATGACTTTTTCGCGGTTGTGGAATCAAATGCCTCAGCCTAAGAACCTAAACTTGAAGAAGTGGACCATTAGAGAGTTTTTCTAAGATTCACTTGTCATAGGCCTCAAAGTAGCACGTGTTTAGAGTGAAATCTTGGAATTCCATCGAAAATCTACGTAATAGACCTACGTATCGAAACAAGAAGGGGAACGACATGAAAGGTACATAGGAGTTAGGGTGGATAGGTTAGATGATGGTAGGATCAATTACATTACGTTCCCCAACTTTGTTAATATATGTTTCGGATGTGACATTTGGGATTGCTAGTGCCGATTTTTAGCGTGAACTCAAAACAAAGAGAAGTTTCCAATCCGGCTATAATGGAGCATGACTTTTTTTCGCGGTTGTGGAATCAAATGCCTCGGCCTAGAGAACCTAAACTTGAAGAAGTGGACCATTAGAGTTTTTCTAAGATTCACTTGTCATAGGCCTCAAAGTAGCACGTGTTTAGAGTGAAATCTTGGAATTCCATCGAAAATCTACGTAATGGACCTACGTATCGAAACAAGAAAGGGAGCGACATGAAAGGTACATAGGAGTTAGGGTGGATAGGTTAGATGATGGTAGGATCAATTACATTACGTTCCCCAATTGTTAATATATGTTTACGGATGTGACATTTGGGATTGCTAGTGCCGATTTTAGCGTGAACTCAAAACAAAGAGAAGTTTCCAATCCGGCTATAATGGAGCATGACTTTTTTCGCGGTTGTGGAATCAAATGCCTCAGCCTAGAGAACCTAAACTTGAAGAAGTGGACCATTAGAGAGTTTTTCTAAGATTCACTTGTCATAGGCCTCAAAGTAGCACGTGTTTAGAGTGAAATCTTGGAATTCCATCGAAAATCTACGTGTCGACCTACGTATCGAAACAAGAAGGGAGCGACATGAAAGGTACATAGGAGTTAGGGTGGATAGGTTAGATGATGGTAGGATCAATTACATTACGTTCCCCAACTGTTAATATATGTTTACGGACATGACATTTGGGATTTGCTAGTGCCGATTTTAGCGTGAACTCAAAACAAAGAGAAGTTTCCAATCCGGCTATAATGAGCAAGACTTTTTCGCGGTTGTGGAATCAAATGCCTTAGCCTAAAGAACCTAAACTTGAAGAAGTGGACCATTAGAGTTTTTCTAAGATTCACTTGTCATAGGCCTCAAAGTAGCACGTGTTTAGAGTGAAATCTTGGAATTCCATCGAAAATCTACGTGTCGACCTACGTATCGAAACAAGAAGGGGAGCGACATGAAAGGTACATAGGAGTTAGGGTGGATAGGTTAGATGATGGTAGGATCAATTACATTCGTTCCCCAATTGTTAATATATGTTTACGGATGTGACATTTGGGATTGCTAGTGCCGATTTTAGCGTGAACTCAAAACAAAGAGAAGTTTCCAATCCGGCTATAATGGAGCATGACTTTTTCGCGGTTGTGGAATCAAATGCCTCAGCCTAGAGAACCTAAACTTGAAGAAGTGGACCATTAGAGTTTTTCTAAGATTCACTTGTCATAGGCCTCAAAGTAGCACGTGTTTAGAGTGAAATCTTGGAATTCCATCGAAAATCTACGTAATCGACCTACGTATCGAAACAAGAAGAAGGGAGACGACATGAAAGGTACATAGGAGTTAGGGTGGATAGGTTAGATGATGGTAGGATCAATTACATTACGTTCCCCAACTGTTAATATATGTTTACGGATGTGACATTTGGGATTTGCTAGTGCCGATTTTAGCGTGAACTCAAAACAAAAGAAGTTTCCAATCCGGCTATAATGGAGCATGACTTTTTCGCGGTTGTGGAATCAAATGCCTCAGCCTAGAGAACCTAAACTTGAAGAAGTGGACCATTAGAGTTTTTTTCTAAGATTCACTTGTCATAGGCCTCAAAGTAGCACGTGTTTAGAGTGAAATCTTGGAATTCCATCGAAAATCTACGTGTCGACCTACGTATCGAAACAAGAAGGGAACGACATGAAAGGTACATAGGAGTTAGGGTGGATAGGTTAGATGATGGTAGGATCAATTACATTACGTTCCCCAACTGTTAATATATGTTTCGGATGTGACATTTGGGATTGCTAGTGCCGATTTTAGCGTGAATTCAAAACAAAGAGAAGTTTCCAATCCGGCTATAATGGAGCATGACTTTTTTCGCGGTTGTGGAATCAAATGCCTCAGCCTAGAGAACCTAAACTTGAAGAAGTGGACCATTAGAGTTTTTCTAAGATTCACTTGTCATAGGCCTCAAAGTAGCACGTGTTTAGAGTGAAATCTTGGAATTCCATCGAAAATCTGTAATGGACCTACGTGTCGAAACAAGAAGGGAGCGACATGAAAGGTACATAGGAGTTAGGGTGGATAGGTTAGATGATGGTAGGATCAATTACATTACGTTCCCCAACTGTTAATATATGTTTTACGGATGTGACATTTGGGATTTGCTAGTGCCGATTTTAGCGTGAACTCAAAACAAAGAGAAGTTTCCAATCCGGCTATAATGGAGCATGACTTTTTCGCGGTTGTGGAATCAAATGCCTCAGCCTAGAGAACCTAAACTTGAAGAAGTGGACCATTAGAGTTTTTCTAAGATTCACTTGTCATAGGCCTCAAAGTAGCACGTGTTTAGAGTGAAATCTTGGAATTCCATCGAAAATCTCTGTAATCGACCTACGTATCGAAACAAGAAGGGAGCGACATGAAAGGTACATAGGAGTTAGGGTGGATAGGTTAGATGATGGTAGGATCAATTACATTACGTTCCCCAATTGTTAATATATGTTTACGGATGTGACATTTGGCCTTTGCTAGTGCCGATTTTAGCGTGAACTCAAAACAAAGAAGTTTCCAATCCGGCTATAATGGAGCATGACTTTTTTTCGCGGTTGTGGAATCAAATGCCTTAGCCTAGAGAACCTAAACTTGAAGAAGTGGACCATTAGAGAGTTTTTCTAAGATTCACTTGTCATAGGCCTCAAAGTAGCACGTGTTTAGAGTGAAATCTTGGAATTCCATCGAAAATCTACGTAATCGACCTACGTATCGAAACAAGAAGGGGAACGACATGAAAGGTACATAGGAGTTAGGGTGGATAGGTTAGATGATGGTAGGATCAATTACATTACGTTCCCCCAACTGTTAATATATGTTTCTGGATGTGACATTTGGGATTGCTAGTGCCGATTTTAGCGTGAACTCAAAACAAAAGAAGTTTCCAATCCGGCTATAATGGAGCATGACTTTTTCGCGGTTGTGGAATCAAATGCCTTAGCCTAGAGAACCTAAACTTGAAGAAGTGGACCATTAGAGAGTTTTTCTAAGATTCACTTGTCATAGGCCTCAAAGTAGCACGTGTTTAGAGTGAAATCTTGGAATTCCATCGAAAATCTCGGTCGACCTACGTATCGAAACAAGAAGGGGAGCGACATGAAAGGTACATAGGAGTTAGGGTGGATAGGTTAGATGATGGTAGGATCAATTACATTACGTTCCCCAATTGTTAATATATGTTTACGGATGTGACATTTGGGATTGCTAGTGCCGATTTTAGCGTGAACTCAAAACAAAGAGAAGTTTCCAATCCGGCTATAATGGAGCATGACTTTTTCGCGGTTGTGGAATCAAATGCCTCAGCCTAGAGAACCTAAACTTGAAGAAGTGGACCATTAGAGAGTTTTTCTAAGATTCACTTGTCATAGGCCTCAAAGTAGCACGTGTTTAGAGTGAAATCTTGGAATTCCATCGAAAATCTACGTAATCGACCTACGTATCGAAACAAGAAGGGAAGCGACATGAAAGGTACATAGGAGTTAGGGTGGATAGGTTAGATGATGGTAGGATCAATTACATTACGTTCCCCATTGTTAATATATGTTTTACGGATGTGACATTTGGGATTGCTAGTGCCGATTTTAGCGTGAACTCAAAACAAAAAGAAGTTTCCAATCCGGCTATAATGGAGCATGACTTTTTCGCGGTTGTGGAATCAAATGCCTCAGCCTAGAGAACCTAAACTTGA
This sequence comes from Hyparrhenia diplandra, assembly GCA_015847255.1. Lineage (NCBI taxonomy): Eukaryota > Viridiplantae > Streptophyta > Magnoliopsida > Poales > Poaceae > Hyparrhenia > Hyparrhenia diplandra. The sequence goes on from JADLZK010004079.1 coordinate 51,807, forward strand.
AGAAGTGGACCATTAGAGAGTTTTCTAAGATTAAACTTGTCATAGGCCTCAAAAGTAGCACGTGTTTAGAGTGAAATCTTGGAATTCCATCGAAAATCTCGTGTCGACCTACGTGTTCGAAACAAGAAGGGAGCGACATGAAAGGTACATAGGAGTTAGGGTGGATAGGTTAGATGATGGTAGGATCAATTACATTACGTTCCCCAACTGTTAATATATGTTTACGGACATGACATTGGTGGAATGCTAGCGCCGATTTTTAGCGTGAACTCAAAACAAAAGAAGTTTCAATCGGCTATAAGTGAGCAAGACTTTTTCGTGGTTGTGGAATCAAATGCCTTAGCCTAAAAGAACCTAAACTTGAAGAAGTGGAACATTACAGAGTTTTTCTAAGATTCACTTGTCATAGGCCTCAAAGTAGCACGCGTGTTTAGAGTGAAATCTTGGAATTCCATCGAAAATCTCGCGGTGCGACCTACGTGCGAAACAAGAAGGGGAACAACATGAAAGGTACATAGGAGTTAGGGTGGATAGGTTAGATGATGGTAGGATCAATTACATTACGTTCCCCAACCTGTTAATATATGTTCTAGATGTGACATTTTAGTGCGATTTTTAAGCGTGAATTCAAAA